>CM060842.1:115392500-115742500 GCA_030762175.1 Metallyticus violacea | reverse complement strand
GAGAGCCTTTTGTAAATGTTGTGTTGTTTTTGCTGCAGATTTTCAACGTGTTTTAATAGGATTTAGCGCCCATTTTAAATAATGAAGCACCATAGACAGTGGACAATAATGAATTGACGATACATGAGATTTTTTTTGAGTAGTGTTTAACGCCCGTTTTTACTACTGAGGCTCCACAGGCGGTGGACACTGATGATACATGAGATAAAATGATAAATTGTGAAAGGATATTTTTTTAAGGAAGGAAACGTTCCAGGCCTAGGTTTAGGTACCTCTCCGGCATTTGCCAGTTATGAAGACTGAGGAAACCTGGAAAAAAAACCCAATCAGGGAGGACGGTCCTGGCGGGACTCGAACCCCAGACCTCCTGCTCACGAATGCGTGCCTTAACGACCTCGGTCACTCGTGGCGATCGATACATGAGATGAAATAATAAACTTTTTATATTTTTTTTAAGGAAGGAAGCGTTCCAAGCCTAAGTTTAGGGTATCTCCCCGGCATTTTCCATTTATTATGACTCAGGAAAACCTGAAAAATCCTCTGTTAAGGAGGACGATCCTGGTGGGAATGGAACCTCAGACTTCCGCTCACGAGTCAGTCCCTTAACGACTTTGGCCATTCCAGTGTGCTCCAATAGCTAAAGGGAATGTTGTTGAATTTGAACATTTTGTAAAAACTCCATTTAAATACGAAAAAATTCCAAGGAGCATTTTAGGAAACATGATAAAAATGCCATAAGAAAGCCCACTTGCAAGCACAAAAATTTATTTCTAAATTTTAAAAACCGCTTAACGATGATTGATCAAAGTAGGTAAACCCAAGTACAAAAAAAAACAGCAAAGAAATTTCATCGATAATCAAATATGTGTTATTTAGTGGATGGGAAGGCTTATCATTGAGAGGTCACAGAGACTGCAATACATTTTCTTTGGGTGATAAATGCATCATCTGATAGTAAACCTTAGGAGATTGTTAGCTTTTAAAGTTGGTGCAGAAGACACCTTTCACAAGCTACTGCTAATATTACATACCTTAGCCCAACGTAAAAAATGAAATAATCCAAACTTGTGGTCATTGTTATCACAAATATTGTGAGAAAGGATTAATGATACATTTAGTGCACTGGCTGACGTTTCAAGGACTTAGTTTTCAATTTGTGTTTGTCACATTAATAGCCAACTTCATATTGAACATTTTGTTACTAGGAGAGATTTCCTTAACTTTGTACCTATTTCTGAAGCACGTGGTTCTTCTCTGGCAAATATTAATACTGGAAGTTTACAGGATAAAAATAAAAATAGTCTATTGTGTCCCTTAGAGGCAAATGCCTCCTAACAAGTACGGAAAGCTCGCTTTTACCTAACGTGGTGAGCTATTCCACGCTAGTTGCTCGTATGCTGTTTAAGACACTGACTGATTTGTTCTTTGGTTACTGCATTTCTCACTGCATTAGTTGCTTCTCGAGAGATTTCCATTTTTCTCTTCCTCTTGCTACTCTTGACCAATCTGGACCTGCATGTTCCTTGAAGAAGTCTGTCCATCTTCTTCTGGGTCAGCCTTGTGTCCTTTTTTCTATCCGGGGGTCCCACATGTAGGTTCATCTATTGTCCTGCATTCATGCGACGTGACCGCTCCATTGTCATTTATTTCTGCTAGCTATTTGTGCAATGTCTGTTGTCTGAGATAACTGATTTATTAATATTATACGTATTTTAGCCTTCGAAGTTATTCCCAGGACCTTGCGTTGCGTTTTTCTTTGGCATATTTGAATTTTGTTCCTTTGTTTTTCTGTTAGTGACCATGTCTGGCACCCATATAGTAATACAGGGTATACACAGGTTTCGAGCGTCTGGAATCTGATTTTCTTAGTTAGTGTTTGGTCTAACAATATAAACTTAAGGGCCCAAAATGCTCTCCAGGTTAATGATATCCTTTTTTATACTTCTTTTTCTATTTTATCATGGAAGGAAATCTGTTATCCTTGGTATGTATATTCGCTCACATGTGTGAGGACTGTTCCATCTATTTTATTGGAGTTTTAGGTCTGTTTGAAACTAACTGCGTCTTCAGTTTGTTTAGTGAAAGCCCTGCGTTTTTGCTATGCTCACACAATTGTTCCAGCATAGCTTTCTGTGTTTTGGTCGGCAAATCTTAGATTTGTTAGTCGACTGCCATTTATGCTGATTCCGAAATTATTATGCCAGTTCATTTTCCTGAATATATGTTCCATTACACAAGTGAATGACCTAGGGATAAATGTAGAGAAATGAAGTAGGTTGCGACGAAATTTCAGAACCTATAAATTTACAAGAATCAGGTGACGATTATGTATCTGATGACAGCGAAATTAATGGAGCCAGTAGCAGTAGCAGGGACCAATGTAAGAGGTGATTTATTGCGTTAGAAGTACATAAGAACAAGTTAATCATTACTAACTAATGTTGGTTAGAGCGTGCGTCAAGGAGTGGAGATTGGGACTAGGCAACGTTCTGTTAATATTTGCTTCTGCCATTTGACAACACTATCACCATCATTGCCTGCACAAATACCATCCCACTACACGTCCCACTACACGTCCACCATCTCAAGAATTATTATTTTCAATTTCTTCTGCTCCTAGAGCTAGCTTCAAGCTCTCTTTCCTCTAAAGGTCTATTACATAATATAACAATCTTAATTTGAAATCGGCTTCTCTTCCTCTTCAATAAAAGTCCTTATTTTCTTCTTCTGCAAGGATTATATTATGAAAATTACAAATAATGGAATTATCTGTTACTTTTACTGCATTTTTATTGTATCTTTTTCATTTGCTTCAATCAAGAACGTTATTTATATTTAAAATGGCTCGCTTATTTCGCTGTCTAATCTTGTACATCCCAAACTTAATTGTATACAGCACAATAAGACGGGCTTGGATCCTTCAGTAGATCCTTGGGTTTCAATTAAACATTAACAACTGATTGCATGTCAATTATTCACGGTTTATGACTTTAAATCTGATTTGTGGCAACTTCAATTACAGACTACTTATAAATGTCATAAAATATAAATGCAATATATCCTTATTGTTTCTAAATATTTAGTATATTTAAAGTAGAAGATTCCTAACCGTTATTATTTGCGTAAAACCCCTGTGAACGGCGTTGTTGAGCGGAGTTTGGTCGTTCCAGCCAGAAGCCACCGGACTAGGGTTACAGCCACTCTCAAGTAGCAAGCTTACAGCATTTACATGTCTCCCTACTCCAGCGTGGTGTAGCAAGGTAGCACCATCCTCGTCGGCTGTATTGGGATCTAGTCCTGCCTTCAGGAATATGTTAAGGTCCGTGATGTTGCCCTGTTTTGCCGCATCAAGCCCCGCCTGTTTTAAGTATCGTGATTTCAAGATCTCCAGCAGTTGCATCTGTAAATAAGTCAAACAGATTAGAATAGTTTAACTCGTGTAATGTGTACCTATTAAATGAGAAAAATATACCTTCTAATTTTATAGCATTGTTCAAAAAGGTTACTGCCCTAAAAGGATTCAAAACCGCAAGGCTCCAAGCACTCAAAAAATTAAAAACATACACAATTAATTTTTAAAAAACTGTGCATCGAACAAAGCATATTCAAGCAATATGGTAAGCCTGAACATTATAAAATTACTGAATTAATCAACAAAGAGAGAATTTAAAATAAAGTAATAAATATACTTTCAACTTAAACTATTTCGAAATTTTCAATTTTACAATTTTTATGATGTCCCCTCCTTTAATTAATTTATAGTAACTGCTACACAAGCGGTTTAGTTGTAATAATACTTTCAGAAAGCAATTAGTTTACCATGTGATGTAAATTTTCAAATTTGTTGATTCACTTAATTTAAAATGACAGATTATCTTTGTAAAAATAAATTACGCTAGGGAGGAAAAAAAAAATGTGTCATATCTCCAGAGTGAAAATAGCTGATTCTGAAGAAAAGCAATACACTGATTCTGAAAATTTGGATTTTTTCTATCGAGCTTAGTTCAAAAGATATTAAAGGCAAATAAAATTCTGAAATTTTTATTTGGCAATTTACTAAAATATTAATTGAAAGTTGTTATTTTAGGGAATGAAAGGTACTTGCTAATTATAATAGCAAAAATAAATTTACATAGACCGATTAAAACATTAACAATAGATATAACAAAATACATATGTATGTCCATAGGTCTTAAAACTGCTTGCTGCCTGGTGCCTTTCTCTTGTAGTCCCTCTACAGAAACCAGCAATAAACCTTGAGAAACATTGGAGAATCCCACGACCTTGATAACGCTTTTCATGATGAAAACGCTCTACCTGTTTATCACTAACAGCGCCCAAATTTTCAGGTATAAAATTTAAACATGACTGGAGAAAATGCCCTTTTAATAACATCTTATAGCCCATTTCTTTATAGCATTGTAGTAATGTGTCCACCAAAAGGTCATATTGTTCATCGTTCCTATTGACAAGAAACTATTCTATCACTACCTTGAAAGCACGCCAGGTCGCCAGTACCACATTTGTAAATTTACTTTCAAAAACTTCGTATTATAAAAGCGAACTTATGTGTGGGACAAAGAAAATACCCTGCTTTAACTTTGCAAATGTCAATAATTTTTACAGGTAATACATGTAACAGAAACTATTGCTCTTTTGACAATCTGTTTCGTTAAATTAGTCATGAGGAACTGGTCTAGTGATGGCAAATTTCGGATAAATTCATTTTCTTAGTGAAACCTGGCAATTTTACCACACAGAAATAATAGCCATTCACTTGATTTTGTTATTCCCGCCAAATCATAAGGTGGATGACAAGGGTTTTAATCTGCTATATAATTACTTTCTCAAATTACCTGTAGAAATAATACAACAATGTTTTGGAACCCACTTTTTTTTATCTTGATCACAAATTTTGCAAACCAAAGTAGGGAAAGTAGTTTTTATAAGTTTATATTTTTTTTCTTTGGGATTTTGATGTGAACTTTCCTCAAAAATAAAAAAAGTATCCGGATGATTACAATACTGAAGTCTCTCAACTGAAAACAGAAATAAAGTCGCTACACTGATCGACAATAACACACCATCTTACTATCTTACTTCAAGGAATAACAGCACTAGACTAAATCATCAAACCAAAACTCCAAACGAAAGTTTCATTCAGAACAGTTTCAAAAGAATCAATAACAGGTATGTCAATACATTGATTTCTTAAGATTTACATTTATTTTCAAAGCAAACTTCCACTCTGGATTTCCATCTCAGCAAGGTACTTCCGGTAATAAAGTTGTACGTGACATACACAATAAGTTTAGGGATTAGGAAACTTACCGAGTACAAACATTATCAGACACAGTAATTATATTTTAAACTTCATCTAAATGATTTATTTGGTACCAATTCTACAAAATGGAAGTTACAAAGTCTTAGTATATACCGTACACAGTATTACTTTTTGTCATAGTCAGGAATCGAATATAAATAAAAACTGAAACCTGGGCCCTGTTTCACAAAAGCATACATACAAGTGTATTAGTGAGGTTCTTGTAAAGTATGGTCTTGTAACTTTCTGTTCCACGAAAGAAATGCTACACTGGTAAAGTATTAGTAAAAAGTTACAAGTGACGTCATATAAGAGCAAGATGGAGGAACAGCTGTTTGCCATACGTCGCCATACCATGAATTAGGTTATGTCCACTCTTTAGGGATTTTTAATGCACAGAGCGGATCATTGTCGTTTCTGCAAAATGGGTCTTGTTTTTTTATCAGAAATAATGATAATTTAAATACTTTATTATGTATTTATCGATATTCAAGCGTAATAACACTTTGAGACGACGGTCCCATAAGGCAACATTTAGGAGCATCAATTTCAGCCGTCGAGAGATGGCAGAAGAATCGCGCTTCCCGATTGCTCTCGGAAAACTGGGCTCAAAGAAATTATTCTAAAAGAGAAGGAAAAGAAATTATTTTCGTAGCGAGTAGCAAGAACCTTAAAAATACATTAACTAAGATGCTGGTATGAAATATGCATTGGAACAGAAAACGCCAATATCAATCATAAGTAGTATTTAATTGCACTTAACCTAACTTTATTAATATACACAAATATTTATCCTGTCTTTATATATATCCCTCTACTCGCCATTATCACTTTGGGTCCACTGGCTCCCAAAATCGTTAAAAAGATAATACATTTTGTGCTAGTATTTGAAGTTACTACACTTGTAGAAAAGTTTATACAAACTACCAGTGCCCACTTAATACTAATACTTCTGTGGAGCAGAACTACGAAAATTCATTTGCACATTTGTAAGTATGGAGTAGTAAAGTACAAGTATAGCAGAAATCTTTGTGGAACAGAATTTTACTAATAACTACAAGTTACCAGTCCGTGCACGTGTAATGTATTAGACCATACTTTTGTGAAAGAGGGCCCAGGTAAGTTTATTTAAAGGACAGATTCCATTTGTACATATCATTAACAACAAACAGTCATTGCTGTTTCGAAGGTAAAAATCGTATTCCCTAGTGTTATTTACATTAAAACTAAATAATAATAATAATAATAATAATAATAATAATAATAATAATAATAAAACCCAAACAACAAACAATGTGTTCTATCCAGGTGTAAAGTTAAAGTTAAAAAAGTATTGTTCATTTTAGAGTAAGCTGAAGTAATATGAAATAATTACCAGAAATAGAATGCTTTGAGAAAAATAAAACAGGAAGTAAAATTCCTTGCTTTAGACCATAATATCAATCTGCAGAAACTGAATTCAGACCAACCTGGTTATAATGTTGAAGGTTAGGTCTGCCTTGGCCGTGATAGCGTCCCTGAAGACTATATGTTGGGGTTTGCTGCTGCTCCAAATGCAGACGTTCCTTCTCGCACTGCTCATTCTTTTTGACCAGATCGGCCAACACGTAAGGATTGCAGGCATACACGGATATTAGCTGCAGGACCGACATCAAGGAACTGGCGTTGTAAGAGGGCAGCTGAGGGCCTGGAGCCTGGTAGGTTGGTATTGTGGCAAGCATGTTGAGCTCAAGATTCTAAAACATGGCCATAATCCAATTAGTTAGATGATCAAAATCGATAAATAAAATACGTGGACTGTAAGTATAGTGGTGTCAACACTTTGCGGGAGGCAAGTAATTCGCATGCTTGTGCGTAAAAAGAATCTGATATTGTTAGTTCGAATCGTGTCGAGGTGAACGGTGGCAAAAGCAAGTGGTTGTAGTACCTGGTACCTGGTTTAATTGGATAATGGTGAAATGCTCCAAGGACGTTTAAGGAACTGGAATAGCCATACCAAATGGATCAAGGTATTTCGTGCAGGCCGGAAGAAGTCTGCAGATTGGGTTCCAGCATTACCTAGATCGGCTATATATCTCAAACATCCACATCTCCTAAGAGACACGAGGGGTAAGTTGAAGTCATGGCAACTATTATTTTTTCTCGCGACAAGGGGCAACACCAAAAATCTAAGATATACAATTGAAAGTGAATGAAAATGAATGTACCATCAGATGGTATATGTGAGCAGAACGCATGTCTCAGCATACCCTGAAGTTCAGTGATGAGCGACAGTGGTCAAGAGGTTCGTGCGGCAGGAGTGCACCAGAATGCCAAGCTACAGGAAGCACTGGGTGTGCGTGCCCTACCCTATGAAACAGTGGCGAGGTGGACAGGGGCATTCTCATCGCTGCCCCGTCGATGTACTTGGAGACTACTTCCAAGGCTGCTAAACACCGTGGTTACCTGGGAGACCCGTCATAGATGGATTTGGAACTTTGTATGCAAAATATATATATAATTTAAATGAAAAATAAAGTAACACTATGAACAATGTACTAAATGACAATACTAGAAAAGCAGAAAAAGGATAAAACACTTTGAAATTCACAGATTTTTATCACTATTCTCGAACTTCTTGAAGGCAAGAAGACATATATGTCATGGCGCGCGCGCACACACACACACACACACACACACACATGTATATGTATATGATTTAAATGAAAAATAAAGTAACACTATGAACAATGTATCTAAAATGACAATACTAGAAAAGGAGAAAAGGGATAAAAGGATAAAACACAGAAATTCATAGATTTTATCGCTATTTTCGGACTTCTTGAGTTCTACTTAGGCAAGAAGACATATAAATGTCTTCTAGGAAAACTAGTTTGGTTATAAAAGAATCTTCAAATATCAGAGTATTACGTGGGTTGTAAATAAAGTAATGGAAACACAGTTAATACAGACAAAGTTGCTGAACTTTAGCGACAATTACTTGTTACTCAACTTAAGCGACAATCAAACCTCTGTAATAACTATATTTCCACTATTTTATTTACAGCCCACGTAATAATCCGATATTTTGAACAGTTATTCTGTTATAACCAAACCACGTTTTCAATAAGCCATTAGACTAATGGATTTAACCATCGGGTAATGCATACATAATGTATTAATAATGAAGAAAATACTTAATAGATTGCACGAATATGTCAAACGTGTGGAATAATAAAAATTCGTAAGATATCGGAGTGATTCAATGTTGGAATTAAAGAATAAAGTCTATTAAATTGATATTATAAAATGTAAATATATGCAAAAGCAGAATAGCCAGGAGGAAGGAGGAACCAATGAGAACAACTCACATTTCAGGTTCAATAGTTAAATGAAAATTGGAAGAAGCAGAACAACTTAACTGAAGGATATTTGAAATGGATAATATAAACATGGCAGGCACTATATGTTATATATAAATGAATGAAGGAAACATATTTTAAACACTGACGATTTAAATAAGGCTATATTCTGCACTAAATTTTTTTAATATTAAATTAGCGACAAGAAGGAATGAAAACCTTTAGAAATCTCTAAGTGGTGAATATTATTTTATTCCTTCTGAAAGTAAACTAAAGAGTTAGTACACAAAAAGAAATCATCATCATCATCTCTCAAGATAGACCCATACTGGTCTGTTTGTCATCTGCATTCACCATATGTGATCAGATATTTTTGTTTTATATCTGATATTCCACAGTTTAGAGTGAATAATTGAAGTTTGTCTATTATTCTTTCATTGCGTATATGATCTTTGAGGAAAAACCCAGCTATATCTCTCAAGAAATTCATCTCTGCAGATTCTATCGTGTTTATCCAATTTATTCTTTGCTCAGTTTTCAACACCAAAAGTTAAGGCAGATACTGCCATATCATTAAAGAATTTCAAAATTGTTATTTCCTTGTCTTATTTTAATGCCGTAATTTTTAATGGTGTTTAACGCCCGTTTTTACTACATAGGCACCATAGGCGGTGGACAGTGATGATAAATGAGATGAACTGATATACTGGGAAACGTTCCAGGCCTAAGTTTAGGGTACCTCCCCGGCATTTCTCAGTTATGAGGACTGAGGAAAACCTGGAAAAAATCCCAATCAGGGAGGGCGGTCCTGGCGGGATTCGAACCCCAGACCTCCCCTCACAAGTTCGCCCCTTAACGACCTTGTCCACCCGTGTAAATATATTTAAATTAACTAATTTTTGTTATTAATGCCTTTGTTATAATAGCTAATATCTGCAATTACTGTTATAGCTCTTATATCAAAGTATTAGTAATCACAATTTGGCCCTTGTTTGATCTTTACCTACTCAGAAAGTGATTTCTTTGGTTTTATCCTCAGGTTGTACTTTAAAATTATATTTTGCAGCATTTTTAGTTAGGGCATATTTTCATTTTATGAAAAATTTACCCGATCATAAATATATAACGTTATATTTAAAATGACCTTGCTTAATTTAAAAGTATTCCTTATTTGTACATCCTAGATGAACTGTGTGTGTCTTTGAACGCTTTAACATGTCTTTGTTCGATGTACATTATCACTCCTTTATACATGTTTTCAATCATGGAGGTTAAAATGCGTAATACCTGTATTTTTTTCCTCGCACTATATCTCTCAATGTTATCATGAATCTCTTTATTAAATTCTTTTACTTTGTCTATAAAGAGCTGTACGTTTTCAGGTTATCTCGTCTTTTCCATACATTTCTGGTATCGGCTTATTACCCGTCGGTCCTGGTGGTGTAGTGGTTACCATACTTGACTCCTAAACCCAAGATCGCGAGTTCAAACCCGGCCAGGACCGATGGATTTTTTCGGGCGTAAAAATCCTAAGTATGGCTTCCTTCGGAAGGGAAGTAAAGCCGTGGGTCCCGTGTCGTACATTTACGGCACGAAAAAGAACCTCAAGCCTGAAAGAGAGGCCTCTGAGCAACATTTGTCGGTCGTTTCACGTCCTGAATTGAATGGGACGCTGATGACCTGAGATGTTAAAGAGCGTCCATAAATAAATCATTAAAAAAAATTCCTCTGCAATCCTCTGAGAAATGGAGGAGACCTCATTTCTAATGTTATTTTTTCAGTTCATCTAATATGTGTGAATTGATCTTGTACACCTTCTACTATAATGCCCCCTCCCCAGAGATAAAAGTCACAGGGCGTTAAATAGAGAGGCCGAGATGGTCATATGTTATTAGTGATGACCCTATAATCGAATATTTCATGAATTGCATGCAAGGAGACATGGGCTGTATGTGCCGATGCAGGGTCCTGTTGTAAAATCGGAACCTACGTTACCTCACAGTTAATTCACGAAAAAAATGATTTCAAATATTCGGCACTTACCCATTAAAAAAAACTGGGCCTATTATTCTCTCGCCGCTATCAGGGGTGAAGCAGGTTGACTCCACACTCCTATCAGGGGTGAAGCAGGTTAGGTTTATCTGAGCTCCAATATCGGTTGTTTTGTGAATTAATATGTCCACTTAAGTGAAACCGCGATTCGTTTGTAAAGAAAATTAGGATAGAGCCAATTTCTCCGTCATGTACATTATTCAAAATTCATTCACAAAATTTACTTCTGAATGCGTTTAGTTGTTGCACTACAGTAAATCTATACTGTTTTAACTTGAGCATGTTTGTAGTCATTCGAACAGAGGCATAGTTTGCTGAGAAAGATGTCCAAATGATTTTTTAGGGGAACGTTCCAGAGCATATCCAATTTCATCTAACTTTTCTTCTGTGAATATTATATGTGGCTGTATTCGCTTTTTATCAAGAGTACTTCCCATTGGACAAAATTTATTTACCATCTTCGACTTATATAAAGGAATTTCTCTTGAAACTAACCCCATGCATCACGAGCTGATTCTGTACGCACACACAAATCGTACATACTCTTTGGGGAGTAGAATGCCTGAATTGAGTTATATGAACGTAAACACTTAAAATACTGTGCACAACCCAAAAGAACAGGTCCGTATATTGCAAATTGAGCTCCCTCGCCGGCTTCCAGTAGTAAGAACGAGAAGAGGATTGCAGAGCTTGGCAGAGCTTGGTCGACTGTGGCTAACTGCACGTGGGGCGATTCCACGAAGCAAAAATCACGCAGTATTATCGTCAATCTGTACAAGTACATCTATTCCGTTTGTTCATTATTTAACGAAACTTTACTTGTCATGCTGAGCCATTTAGTTAGAACTTTGGTGTAATTTTTGTCACCAGAATTTAATAAACTCATACTTCCATAATATGGAGCTTCGTTCCTATTAGTTTCCTAAAAATGTTATTGTATTACTCTCTTTTCCATTTATCTGTAACTTGTAAGATGGACTAGTGAATATTTAAAATATTTAAAAAAAAAAAAAACGTCGTTTGTCCAATGGGATGCGTATTTTATTAAGTGCATATTATTTCATCATGCAATAACAATGTAAATAATCAAATACAATAAAATATGATTGATAAAGATTTATAATGCCGTACATAATTGACTATATCTCTTCTTTCGCCTATCTTGAATCAGGAATAACTATTAATAATGACAGAATAATTGTTACATATTCCATTATCTATAAGCTTGAGCCGAACTCCAAGGAAACAAGTGATTAAAAAACTCCGATAATAGTCTGTAATACCATGGATATTATCATATTTTCTCATCTAAAAGTATTCAAATAAGAGAATTAACTGAAGAACATATGTCCTAAATAGTTCTTCTATTACAAAAAAGGAAAAGATAGTAAAGAGCGCAAGTATGTGAAGATGGAGTGCGTAAACATGCAGGAAATCAACATTAATCAATTCTACCCAATAATGACTTTGCAATTCTTTTAATATAAAAGTAGACTTACACAAATAAAAAGCAAACTGCAGTTTCTTAAGTAAAATGGTGATAACAACTCAATAGATTAAGTTTTCCCTCAGCATAAAATAAAATAACAGGCTATAAAATAATTGAAGAATACAGATGCTTGTTAGAAAACAATATCAGACAGAGAGAAGGACTTTGGAAGAGTATTAAAGCTGTGTATACCCAGTATTACTATATGGGTGCCAGACATGGTCAATAACAGAAAAACAAAGAACAAAATTCAAATATGCCAAAGAAAAATGCAACGTAAGATCCTGGGAATAATTTTGAAGGACAAAATACGTATAGTATTAATAAATCAGTTATCTCAGACAACAGATATCACATAAATAGCTACCAGAAGCAAATGGCAATGGGGCGGACACATCGCAAGAATGCAAGACAATAGATGGACCTACAAGATCTCCATGTGGGACCTACAGAAAGGAAAAAGGACAAGGCAGACCCAGAACAAGATTGACAGACCTCTTGAAGGAACTTACAGGTCCAGATTGGCCAAGAGTAACAAGAGGAAGAGAAAAATGGAAATCTCTCGAGATGCAACTAGTGCAGTGAGAAATGGAGTAACCAAAGATCAAATCAGTTAATGTCTTAAACAGCACTAGCGTGGAATAGCTCACCATGTTACGAAAAAGCGAGCTTTCCCTACTTGTTAGGAGGCCTTTACCTTTAAGGGACACAATAGGCTATCTTTATCTTTATATTAATAGGTGAATGTTAGGATATTATGTACAGTATTATACAAATTAGCGCTAATGCATACAATGAGTAGCGAATCTGCAACAAAATCAAAAAATAATTTAACTATACAATATATGAGGCGTATACAGAAAGTAAATGCGTTCAATTTCTATAGTATTATTAAATGGTATATAAAATATAAAAATAAAGTTGGAAACACATCCCAAAAACAAATATTAAATAAAAATATCACAATCACCAGAAACAACAATGTTTTTATATATTTGCATGATAACCAAATTAAATTCTAGTTATAGGTTATTCAGACTATTATTTGGATTCTTCACACAGATTTCATACACAGCTAAGTAACATTTACATTGTTTATAATTATTTAAAATATACTGAATACTGTTTGAGAAATATTTTCCCAGAAAAACGGTAATTTTTTTAAGTGTTTAACGCCTGTTTTTACTATTGCGGTCCACAGGCGGTGGACACTTAATACATGAAATGAAATGATATATTGGGAAAGGGTTTATTTGTAAGGAAGGAAACCTTAGGAAGGAAGCCCCAAGTTTAGGGTACCTCCCCGGCCTTTGCCATTTATGAAGACTGAGAAAAACCTGGAAAAATCCTTAGTCAGGAAGGACGGTCCTGGCGAGATTCGAACCCGAGACCTCCCGCTCACGAGTCTCTGCCTTAACGACCTCGGCCACCCGTGGCGGTTTAAAAAAAAAGATACGTAATAGACCTATAATCGCCTATTTACACCTAAATTCAAAACAAAACGAAAAGCTAAGTTGTATTGTTCAGTATACATAATAATAGATCAAATTATAAAATGAGTAAAAAATAATACGCCAAAAGTTATGTTATGATATTAATTAAAATATATACCAGGAAGAAACAAGAATACGTTCAGGAAATCTTGTTTGTTACTTACGTGTTATGCGCCTTTATCACACTGCTGAATGTTTCAGACAGATAAATTTCATTGCCAAAAGCAATGGTATATATACATACTCCCTTATCTTAGTATGCATGTGTGTCTTATCAAAGAAATGACCCGGCAATAACGAGAAAATTTTAGCTTCATTTGTATTCTATCAGTTTCTTCCATAGTGCACTATCAGGCACTAAAAGATTTTCCTTGGTCTAAAACTTGGTTTATGATTCCGTTCTCTTTTATTTTTCAGTTTAAAAAAAGATAATATTATCAAAATTGTAAATATCCTATTGGTAAAAACATAACTAGTTCTACTATCATGCTCATCTCCAAAAAATAACAACTTTCGTTTAACAAGTTTGAGAAAATTTCATCTGACACACCTTTATCTATGCCTAAAAGTATATTTTTAACGATTTATGCACTTTGTATATTTTGATATGATGTGAACAAATTAGCCGAATGACACCGCCACGGGTGGCCGAGGCCGTTAAAACATGGACTCATGAGCGGGAGGACTGGGGTTCGATCCCCGTCAGGACCATCCTCCCTGACAGGTTTTTCCGGGTTTTCCTCAGTCCTCGTGTCGGTCCTGGCGGTGTAGTGGCAACCATACTTGCCTTCTATACCCAAGATCGTCGGCTCAACCCGCTAGGACCGATGGATTTTTTCGGGGCGTAAAAATCCTAAGTATGGCTTCCTTCGGAAGGGAAGTAAAGCCATGGGTCCCGTGTCGTACATTTACGGCACGAAAAAGAACCTCAAGCCTGAAAGAAGAGGCCTCTGAGCAAAATTTGTCAGTCGTTTCACGCTCTGAATTGAATCGGACGCTGATTACCTGAGATGTTAAAGAGCGTCCGTAAATAAACGAAATTAGTCCTCATAAATGACAAATTGCGGAGAGGTACTCTAAACTTAGCCCTAGAACGCTTCCTTGCTTATAAAAAATCCTTTCCCAATTCATAATTTACATTTCATGTATCCTCAGTGTCCACCGCCTGTGATGCCTCAGTAGTAAAAACGGACGTTAAACACTATTAAATAAAAAAAAGTTAGCCGAATAAAGGATAACATTAAAATAACGAAACTGGGAAAGATTAATAAATTGTTTCGATGGTGGTGGTAGTGATGTGGTGGTGTGGTGATATTCACCTGAAACTAGAACTTTAAACTTACGCCTGAACGCTTCCTTCTTTAAAAAAAAAAAAAAATCCTTTCCTAATTTAACATTTCCTCTCAAGTATCATCAATGTCCACCTCATGTGATGCCTCAGTAGTAAAAATGAGCGTTGAACACTATTAAAAAAATTGGCCGAATAAAGGATAAAATTAAAATAGCGATACTTAGAAAGATTAATAAATTGCTTTGATGGCAGTAGTAGTGATGGTGATATTGATCTGAAATTCGAAAAGACATCAATTTATCTTTTACCATAACTGTAATAACATGTTAACTTTAATCTGCCTGTTAATTTCTTAACTCAACAAGCCCCATATTTCAGCTCCCAATAGTCATAAGTTGTATTGGAAAACAACATAATATAAATAAATGCTTGGAGTGGAAAGAGAAAACAGTTTGCACATCCCGAAAAGATCGCATTAACATTGTAACAGCGAGAGCAATTTACGGTAAACTGAATGGATGAATTTCCTGTTAACAGAATGCCTGACCTACGGAATAGCTAAAATTATTATAATAGTCGGATTAGTTACAAAAAGGATGCAAAGCAGTTTACAGAAACCGGGAAATTCTGAACATCACCAATGAAGATTAAATATAAAACTAAAAATATTTGCGCCACGTGTAATATGTGTGTCGAATAAAGAAAAGAGTTTTAAAAGTCATCAAAAAATAAAAGTCCATGGTATTAAATTTGGCAACATTAGTGGCCACATCTTCCTAAAATTCATGACCCACCTTTCTCTACCAAACCATAATTTGATGAAAGTAAACTTCAATCTCAGTGACAAATCTACACAGGAATAAGATTTGTTAAGCATGTATTTGTCCTGATGAATGTACCAACAAACAATTCAATCGTGCAAGAAACAGCCGCTGTGGCTGTTGCTCCCTAGTAGTTTAGTAAAACAACGGTTGCCTTAGCATGACTCATCAGCACATTTGTTATTATTTATATGCTTCCTCAACTTGAGGGTAGCTTCATAAGACTAACAAGTTTTCATTAACTCTCATCTCATGCATCATCAGTGTCCACCACCTGTGGTGTCTCGGTAAAAACGGGCGTTAACACTATTCAAGGAAAAAAAAAAAAAAAAAAAAAAAAAAGGAGCCCCAGACCTCCCACTCACGAGTCCACGCTTTAACGATCTCTATGAGATGAGATGAAATAATAAACTGAGATTTTTTTACGGAAATAAACGTCCCAAGCCTAAGTTTAGGGTACCTCCCCAGCATTTGCGATTTATGAGGATTGAGGAAAACCTGGAAAAAACCTGTCAGGGAGGACGGTCCTAGCGGAATTCGTTGCTGATTTTTGATTGTTGTTGATTTGGTTTATTTATGGACACTCTTTAATATCTCAGGTCATCAGCATCCCATTCTATTCAGGGGTGAAACGGTCGATGAATTTTGCTCAGAGGCCTCTTCTATCAGGCTTGAGGTTCCTTATCATGCCGTAAATCTACGACACGGGATACACGAATTTACTTCCCTTCCGAAGGAAGCCATTATTTAGGATTTTTGAGCCCGAAAAAATTCATTGATCCTGGCCGGGTTTGAACCCGTAATCTTGGGTTTAGAAGGCAAGTATGATTACCACTACACCACCAGAAGCGAAAATTTAAATTTAAATTTAAACATGAATAAGGTTAGTGCAAGATGAGTGCCTAGACTTCTTTCCTCAGTCCAAAAGCAACAACGAGTCATCTATTGTCAGGCATTTTTGCACCCTTGTCGCGGCTACTAGAGAGAAATTCTGCAAACCATTGTTACAGAAGATGAAACTATGATCCTCTACTATGACCCATTGTCCAAAAGAGAATCAATGGAGTGGCATAAACCTGGCGAAGCACCGCCTCTAAAGGCCAAGGTCACTCACTCAACCAAGAAGATCATGGCCATAATCTTTTGGGACTGTGAAGGAATACTATTCATTGACTTCAAGGAGAGGAACACCACAGTAAATGGAGAGTACTATGCTGGCCTACTGCACAGACTACGTGCATCCATCAAAGAGAAAAGGGGAGGAAAGCTGAGTGGTGGAGTGCGCCTTCTTCACGACAACGCACCTGTGCACACAGCTCTTTTAAAGGAAGCTGTGAAGAAATGTGGCTTCAAGGAGATCGACCATCCACCCTACAGCCCAGATCTAGCTTGCAGTGACTATTTCCTCTTCTCACAACTCAAGAGGAACCTTCCAGGAAGGAAATTTAAGTGTGACGAAGAAGCCATGGATACTGTTTATGCCCATTTTGCAGACAAGACTTTTATTTATTTTTTTTTTTTCGAGGGGAGGAACTGAATTGTTAATTCAAAGATGTGAGAAGTGTATTGTAATAAAATGTGCCTATAATGAAAAGTGAAATATAGTTTTTGTCTTTATCATACCCAGAAAATGGCTAGGCCGAAAATTTATGCACCTACCCTCGTAGGATTTTTATTCCCGAACAAATGCCCCAATAGCTAAACCAAAGTCAATAAATTGGAACTAACTTAATATAAACAGACTTTACCATATCCATGTAAAGACAGGTTCAATTGGCTGGTTAAGACTTTTCCAAGATTTTCCTCACTTTGAGAAGGCGAATGCCACATAGCTTCAGACGCAGATTTAGGATTCCTTAACTTCTTTATTAAATAATTTGATTAAATATAATAATCCTTGGAACAGAGAGAGAGAGAGAGAAATAATGCAGCCAAGAACTGAATGGTCACCAACCAGCTGATCTTTCTTATAGCTAAAATCGTTGAAAAATAGAAGAGCAAGTTACTGTAGATAAGAGTACATGATAGCCCTGACCTTACTGTTTGACCCGTAAAGGAGCCCGAGGCCCACACACACACATACTAGTCAGTACGTTGTGAAAGGCGAATTTCATGTACATTGCAACCGCAGTAAAGCAGTGTGGGTAACGAGCTACAGAAAACGTGATTTTTATTTTACTTTCAGACTCTCTACTGTGTTACATTTACTATCATCTCCATATTTCACCGTTACTCATGGTCATCGCTTATTACGTGGAAGGAGACAAAGGATTCTGCCTGCCCAAAAAAGAGCTACGATTTCCGATGGTAGTTTAGGAGACCATTCGTCTTAACATGTGTGGTCATATACCAGCTTTTTGCATTTCATTTTTCTAACATGTAGTACTGCCAAAAAGTTCACCAAGATAAAATTCTTAGAGAATTAAGAGCACCGCTGTGTCTAAATATTGCCAATCACCTACTCATAATAAAGAAAAAAAAACATAAATTAAAAACAAAAACACAAAGACTTAAAAGCGAAATTAAAGACACTTGTCCACTTCTGTTTTCATACCAGATACCGACACCAAAAAAAAAAAAAAAAAAAAAAAATCTTATTATTCAAATAGGTTTCTGATATTTTAACATACACATTTTCTCCCACTAATCAAACAAGTTTCGTATCAGAAAGTAGAAACCTTTCCAGCCAAATGAGAAAATGCCTCGCTCGCCATTTTCATCTTCAATCTGCCTATACAGCGGGTAAGGAAGGTCAGGGACAGTGGCTGTTCGTGTCAAAATATTGGTGCAGCCCTTCTTCTACTAATGAGTTTAATTTAAAAATTATGTTGAATATCTACTACAGCGCCTGTATATTAAAATATATTACACAATTAATCTACTCGCTGTTTTAGACTAGTTATTACTAAGGCTGATAAAGTAAAAATTACTATATTTTAAATAAAATACAACACATCAGAAATACTGCAGCAGGTGCATAATAGGAAAAAATGAACTTTTAAAAAACTACATTTCCATACTTACAGAAGATTCAATGCTTGTTGTCATTTTATGTAAATGCAATAATGCATCTTATGCACCCGATGACATCATAGAAAATCTTAGCTACAAACAGTAATACCACACTAAACGCTTCAACATAACAAGAGTTAAATGCAATACCAATGAAAGCAACGTGTTAAAATTCCAAAACGTTTTTTGTAACTTTTGGATATAAAACAAGCAACTAAATCATTTAAAATTTAAAAATTGCTGTAAATAAATGAACTCCAAAAAATTATAATTAGCAAGTTGGTAATGAACGTTGGCTCACGTGTCCATCTGAGCTGCTATGGAAGCGAGAAAGACAATTAACACGTATTTCTCCTCGCTTGTTGATTCTGGTGGTCTTGAGGTTCTTTTTCGTGCCGTAAATGTACGACACGGGACCCACGGCTTTGCTTTACTTCCGAAGGAAGTCATACTTAGGATTTTTACACCCGAAAAAATCTTAAGTATGGCTTCGTTCGGAAGGGAAGTAAAGTCACAGGTCTCATGTCGTTGATTTACGGCACAAAATAGAACCTCAAGCCTGAAAAAAGAAGCCTCTGAGCAAAATTTATCGGCCGTTTCACGGCCTGAATTAAATGGGACGCTAATGACGTGAGATGTTAAAGAGCGTCCGTAAGTAAAACAACAACCGGCCCTAAATACTACCCACTACTGCCCGATTTTCAGTTCGCAAGGACAGTCAAAATCGTTCTGATGGATTGGGCTGCACCGGAGAACGTAAGAATCAGGCCAAAGCAATCGATAAATGCGTATGTCAGCGCTCAGATATAGTTTAAATTTGAGTTAAAAACAGAAAACAATGAAACGAATAATTATGTTTAGATTAGATAAAATATTGGTGCAGCCAGCCTGTACCTGTTGTACTTCAAAAGCCGACCCTAGTGAAGGTAGAGCAAAGTACGACTTCCCTGTGCATTTTTTATGTTGGAGCGATCTGTAACCTAGCATATATATCCTTTTACTTGAGAGTTCAAACGTTTTCCTCTACATCGGGCAAACGCTATGTCAATAAACTAACTTTCAATTTCTTGACAATGACAACCCCACTTTCAAAATCTCCTGTTCCACACTACGGATCGCCGAAAACAAGGCTAATTTTTATGGTTTATATTTCCTCGTAGAAGATTTTATAGCTCAGGCCTGGGAATCATCAATTATTTTCTATAAACGCAACTCTAAAGAACTCATTTTAAATTGATTTGTTCCTTTGATTATCTAGGCTTTAATTACAAATAAGATTTAGCAGACCACACGTCCATACGCCGCAACTTGGTGGTGTAACTGAATTCCGATATTGGAATGAATGAATGAATAGTGTTTAACGCCCGTTTTGCTACAGAGGCACCACAGGCGATGGACACTGGTGATACATGAGATGATATATTGGGAAAGGATTTATTTTAAAGGAAGGAAACGTTCCAGGCCTAAGTTTAGGGTACCTCCCCGGCATTTGTCATTTATGAGGACTGAGGAAAATCTGGAAAAACCCCAGTAAGGGAGGACGGTCCTGGCGGGATTCGAACCCCAGACCTCTCGCTCACGAGTCCGCGATTTAACGACCTCGGCAGCCCGTGGCGGTCTGATATTGCCTGCCCATGTGTCAGATGTCTGTTTTCGGAGAATTTTTTGCACTAAAGTGCACCCACCATACTTTAATTTTGTTATTATACACTGCCGGCCACTAAAGTTGCAGCTCCCATAAGGGATGCGTTAAACCGACCTCCGAGTATGACCGTCGAAAATACGACAGCCTGAATTTGGCTTGCCTTAATGGAGAATTGTGGGATACCGAGAGTGCGGGTTGTGTTCAACGTGATATTTCGGTGATTAGAGTTTGGCACGAACACAGAGACGTAAAGGATCTCAACAGCTCCGGCAAATTAGAAGACAGCTTTAATTTCCGCATGGTTATTACAAACAGACACAGTGTGTTGCAATTTTAATGGCCAACAGTGAATTTTAAGTTATATCTAAGTAGTAATTAAAATTAGTCTGTGTCCTGAAATCCTGCTTTTTTCTGATTGTGCTTAGACTCCTATCAGGGGATTTAGTTGCTTAGTTAATGAGTCAAAGCGTCAGTATAGGAGAACTATAGAAGCGTTGTTGCTAGTTGTTTACAGTTATGTTAAAAAGCATTATTAATTATGCCCTTACCATTGTCATGAACTCTTGTATTAACGGGAAACAAACAGTGCCTCAGAAAATGTGCCACGGGCGAAACATCGCTGGTAACGTCATAAGGTATGTGAAAGTAACATGCACAGCGTCTTAAATCCTCCACGCAGTAACCGAGTCCTCTTCCAATACAGGCAGTAAACAATAAAGTGCAGCTCATCATGAAATACAACAAACCTGTTTATTCCATTGTCAACATCCTAGTAACATCTCTTTCCATGTTATTTACGGATAACAAAAATTCCAGCTAGAAGACCCTCGCCGCAGCAACTGTAAGACAGCAGGAAACTATCACCGGAAGCATCATCCCTGAAATAAGAACCACCAACCAAGCAATCAAACACAAATATCTAATTGTTCAAAATATTCCTCTCCATAATTAATAATTAACCACCGAATTATTAACCCCCTCTGCAACTGTTTTCAGCATGTGCGAAACTACTACCACAGAGTTGGGTTGACAGTCTAGAGCCACTAGTGTGAAGTACGCTAAACTCGCAATCTCTGTTTCAAGGTCATGGATCTTTCAGAGCACAATTTCCTGTAATTAGGCAACATTTTTTATTGGTTTATTTATGGACGCTCTTTAACATCTCAGGTCATCAGCGTCAAATTCAACTCAGGGCGTGAAACGGCCGACAACTTTTGCTCAGAGACCTGTCTTTCAGACTTGAGGTTCTTTTTCGTGCCGTAAATGTACGACACGGGACCCACGACTTTACTTTCCTTCCGAAGGAAGCCATGCTTAGGGGTTTTACGCCCAAAAAAATCCATCGGTCATGGCCTGGTTCGAACCCGCGATCTTGGGTTTAGGAGGTAAGATGGTAACCACTACACCACCAGGACCGACGTTGGCAATAGTGAAAAGTGTGAACTCGTGATAAGATCTTTAGTGATGCAGACAAAGTGTCAAAGATGTTGGTGGGCTGCGTGTATGTGTGGTACAATGAACTTAGCCAACTAAGTTCTTTTGAGGGGGAGATCGCCCTGTGTTCAACGCGCGATCGTTATTTCTATGTCATGTAGAAACGTCTGTGCTTCCGCATTAGTTTGACCATGCTAAGGCTTACTGACTAAAGCATGTTGAGGCTTATCACCGATAAGGGACGGTGCGCATAACAGGGGAGTGGATACCTAGAGGAAGTTGCAGAAAGGCTTTACATGAGAGACTCAAGCAGAGACAGAACGAATGAATAGTGTTTAACGCCCGTTTTTACTACTGAGGCGCCACAGGTGGTGGACACTGATGATACATGAGATGAAATTATAAATTGGGAAAGGATTTTTTAAGGAAGGAAACGTTCCAGGCCGACGTTTAGGGTACCTCCCCGGTATTTACCATTAATGAGGAATGAGGAAAACCAAGAGTACACTCTTTCCCAACCTTAGAGTAAGCAGCAATACTGGAGTATTTCTAAGATGGGTTTATTTCAGATAATAATTGATTATAAATTAGAATTTTGTACCATCTCAGACGTAAGTGGACTCAAGGTTTTAAAATTGTTAATGTTTTATTGTTATGCATTTTCTATTAGTGAATTTTGATTCTGTGCTTTAAACATTTAACTAAATATCAAGTTTTGTTAATGTTCTTCAGTTTATCGTAAAGCTATTTTCAAGATAAATTGTAATATTCTAAAGCTTATTGCTAATGAAATGTAATAAATGTTACAGGAATAAGTTATATGCAAACCTTTTCCTTTCTTTCAATAATCGTTTTTTCACGCGTCTTCAAGGAAATTACATTTTATTTTAGATATTAGCAGGTTTCCAGTCAGGAAAAATTTGTGTAATTATATAAAGTTACTAAATTTACACGAGCAGATTTTAATAATTCTCCGTGAAGAGTGGTGCTTACAGAGTGGTAACCGAGACTGGTTGCAAAATAATTATTACAAATTTAATTTAGTTTATCTCTTTTCAGACACCTGGATTTTCACTCCCCATGTTATCTAGTAATATCGTATATCTAAGTCTTGTATGTTTATCTGGAAGGAAAAAGTGTAAATATATTATTAAGGAGTTTTTACATACTTTGTATAAAGTTATGTCTTTTACGTTGCTTTAGCCTTGAATCTCCTTATCGGATTCCAGCAAATAACCTCACTGTCGATGGTATTTTTCATCACTGATAATACCTTTGTATGTATATTGGATGTACGAATGAACAGACATATATATTACTGTATTATTCAGCTGATTATATGGTAAATGTTTGAATAAAACAATATAAAGTCAAATTATCAATATATTACCTCTTATCAGTGTTTATTCACCATTTTTTATTTTGCTTTTAAGCTCCAATCTTTAAAGCCATAGGTGGCCTGCTTTCTATTTCTTTTAGAACAGCATGTGTTGTCACCTATATTCATCCAACATTCTACTGCAGTTCATTTGAGAATCATCTGAACAAAACGAGAAAGTGACATACTTTCAAACTGCTTGAAGTTAAATACTTCCTTTCCTACACTAGAATCTTTATATATATTGAAAATGTATTTTAAATTTCTGAAGATTAATTCAGTAAACAGAAAATTTTATTGGCCCTATAGCGGAGGAGCTCAAAATGTTCCCTTCATAAATGCTAAAAGTCATAATAACTAATAACTGGTAACGGTTTAGTAGTGGAAGTATAAAATTGGTGATATATTTAGAGAAATTTCTACCAAAATAAACTTGTAGTAAAGTAACCTAGTAGTTTACATCTTATCATTATGAAGTTAACGTGAATGTACTATATATATATATATATATATATATATATATATATATATATTCAGGAATAAAATATATACAAATATAATTCAGAAATGTTACAAAATTTCAACTGTCTTCTATAGAAGGGGTTCTTAACCTATGGTACGTGAGATACTCCCAGGTGATACGTACAAAGTTTAGCAAATAATATAAATTAACATTTGTTTTACAAACAACAAATATTACAGTTCTACTATAACTAAACGGAAATAATGATTTTACATTATAATACTTTTGTGCGATAATGTATAAAAAATACTACTACTAAATCGAAAGTTCAATTTTAATGCTACAACAATGACAGCGCCACTCGAATATATTTGATCAGATAACAATGGGATATATTTTATCGTTTGTTCAGCTGCGAGACGAATTTACAGTTAAGAAAGTGGTGCTAGTTACTTTTGTTGTTGAATGCATGATTTTATTTGTTAAATTGTTAGATTTGTATATATTGTGTGTCAAATTAAGAAAACGGTTTTAAATGAAAGTGTGAAAATTGTCAACTTCACTGATTCCAGAGCTATGAATTAGCAATTATTTTCCATTTTGTTAATAAAATGGTTGCCGAACATGATTCTCTTTTCTCAGGTTTGCTTAGGTGCGTTTACTTCCATATTCTTGATAAAGGGTAAAATTGCGACTCTTAAGAAAACACTATAAACTTCATGATAACAGAAATCAATATCGGAACACATCATTGTAGGATGATTTTTTAAGTGAAAATGAAATTTCTCTTCGTTGTGAACTGTCAGTGAATATTAAGGAGCACTTTTGGAGTTTCATCTCAGATTTCAATACATACTTCTCTGAAAACCTGGATTCAATATTTTGGATTAGATACCCATTTTCTATTGCTGGCGCCTTACCAGAAACCTCAACTCCTTCCGAAAAAGACGAATTAATCGAGGTATCGTGTAACAGAAGTCTCGGGCAATTGATGAAGATGGATTTTACTTAATTCTGGCTGGCAAGAAAAAAACGAATATCCTATGATCTCAGAAAAAATGTAACATTTTTGTTGCTCTTTGTGACTACTTATACCTTTGTAAATGTGGATTTTCATCTCTAATTTATATAGAAAAAAAAGTACAGAAATAAGTTAAATGTTGATCCCGGTTTGAGATTAAAATTAAGTCAGTTAAAACCAAACATTAAAGTATTGTGTTTAGTTGAACAAGCAGGACCCGAAACAAAAGTGAGTCAGAAAAGTTTAAATGGCTTTTACCGATTGTAAATATGAGTACTGAGAGTACCAGTTCAGGAATATGTGGAAGTTTGTTTATGCATTCATTCACAATAATTTAACCTTAACAAAATTAGTTTTAAAATATTTCACAGAACAATCCATTGAATCAGGAATAGATTGAACAGCTTATTTAAAAAATATTTAATTTTAAATACTACATTGAAGAAATAACTAAATAAAGCACTAGTGTTGTTATAAACACGCTTATCTCGACTCTTGTAGAAAAATTACGCATTTTCTTCGTAAAATTTGCCTACTGGTATATCTAATTTCCTGTGTTGAATGTAATTATACGCCACTGGAAAAGTTTGTGAACCCCTGTTCTAGAGAATATGTTGTGAAATTTCATAAAATTGTAAATAAATTTATGAACCCAACTACCAATAGCGTAGTCATTTCTTTTATTATAGTCTGTTAAATAATAGCAAATGGAATTGTGTTGAATAAAACACCAATTACTACTCGTTTGTTATTAAAGAAAGGAGAAATTCTCTTAGTTTCAATTAAATGGATAAACTTTACGAATAAAAATAAATATTAAAAACAGACGTGATCATACATGCATAGGTATAAAACTTAACCAAAAGAATGCTTTTCTAGTGAGCTCTAACAAAAAGATTGCACAGGTATGAGCTTAGCAACATCTAGATCAGAGTGCAATAACTTACCGTAGCTTATTTTCCACAGACTTAATTGGTCCTGTAATATGCATAAGCATATCGCGAAGTTATACAATACAAGGAACTTTTTTTTTTTTTCGTTTCTGAGAATAGCTAGAGGTTATATTCTGTTTACTTGGAAGATGAAAATGATTACTATCACATATTTAATATATTCTTCGTAAAACTTAAGGAATAATAAGACATGTGTTTGTTCTTTCAAATATACCCATTTTTACGAGTTAAATTCTTGATGAAAAAGAAGCTCACTACTTTTTATATAGTCTCACCAAAAGCCTTTTAGACAAACCTTAAAAACAATCGAGTTTTCTGTCCTACTCTTCTATATAGAAGCAAACAACAAATGTTTAAAACAAAAGAACGCTCAAAGAATGTGTGTTAGTATCTGTAAATGTTTACATCTTTCTAATTTTGTTAGTAAATATATTTTATGTGCTGTAACTTTTAGTTTATAAAAACGCATCACACTAGTTTCATTAAGTTCAACTTAATTTCCAAAATTATATAGTTAAATCATATCACTAAAAGGAAAATTTTATTGCAAATAATACATAAGAAAGAGCAAATATGAAAAAGCAAACTAAACTAAGGGAAAGAAACAAGATAAAAGAAAACAAAAGCACGTCATTGTTTATGTTTTAGAGGCTTTTTTTCATTTTTGTCTGCATGGAAGCAGTTAAAAAGAAATACTTTTTAATTACATTATCTTCAGACAGAATATAAATTTTATAATTCCTACAGCAACATAGAATAAGGAAGACTGGGATGGCATCATTGGCATGATATATGAATTGTTAATAAAGTTATCTACTAAAAGTATAACTTCTCCTAAATTTAATTGCCTTTATGTAACACGAGGATAAACTAAATTCACCTGTGCTGTGTAAACTCTAAAGTAGCTTATCTCTAAGTGTGATATGTTGCTATTATCTTTGAATGTAGGCCCTAGGAGACATAATGCCATTTATGAAGAAATATTATATTTTTTTCAATGCTCCTAATTTCCACCAAATCACTTTGCATTTTTATTTTATAACTCTTTTTCCAGACAAATACAACATGTGTTTATTTTCTTTCATGGAAAATGGAATGATTTCCAGATTATGCATGCCAAAGGAATTATTATATTGCACAAAAATATAGATTTTCTAAGTTTCACAGTTCAATGGTATAATGTTTATGTATATATATGTTATGTACAATATAGTTTAAAATAAAACACATCATCACAGTGTAAAATTTTCATAAAAGGCAACAGAGAGAGTGTGGCACAAGTAGAAGGAATAAATATGTTAAATGTGAATGGGCAATTAAACTATCAAACTGTATTAACTTTTTCCCTACAACATTGTCACTTGCATTTTATAATTGCACCAAAACATCCCAAACAGTGTGTTTGTTATTCAGGTACAAGGGACTCTATTATGAAGGGAGAAGAGAGGACAGCATTACAACAATGTCAATGATTCAGCAAAGATGGAAGGAAATAAGAATTAATTCCTCTTGGATTCACATAATCATTGCTGTTGTCAGTCTTTGGTTTCTCCTACAAAGGCCGAACATTGGGTGCAGACAAAGCAAAGGAAAAAAGTGTTGAGGTTTTAATGATTAAAATAGAATTCAGAAGCAGACGTTGTTAGCAATTTTCATCTAGATTAAAGTTTATATCATCATTACCATCATCATCTTTTTTCTCATATCAATTAACTCATTCAAAGATGCATAACCTCACATTGAACATACACAGGGACATACATTCATACATACATACATTTACAAGCATGCACCCATTAATATGAACACAAAATGTTTAATTTTCTGTTTGCAAAGTTAAAATAAGAACAAAGATTGTAATACCAAAGCAACAAAATAACACCCATTATCAATTTTTCTATGTATTATTGTAGAGTGTTGTGGATGTATTTTCTGTCTATAATGATTTAGAATTTTCTTTTTTATGCATTGTTAAATAACTTATGTTAAACACTACTGAAAACAGGTTAAATTAAATTAATATACTGGTCTACACAGATTTTGCTACAGAGGAAAAAAATCAAAATGCTGATCACAGATCTGAAGTCAGTTTTTTATATTATGTCACTCTTTTAAAATAACTACATATTTTTCAATAACTGTAATTGAACTTCCATAAGAATGATTGCTAATGCTACTAATGACTGACTAATACAATAAATCCAGATTTGACATTGTAAATGACAAAGGAATGCACTGAGTTATACGACAAACTGATGTTACATTTCACATTTTCTTATTGACTGTTCTTTCAAAAATTGTTTTCTACTAAAGGAAATGCTTCTATAGGCTATGAACACAATAAAGATATAAAATACTAGTAATTAATGGAAGTATTTTTGTAATCTTGTAAGGTAAGTAAACATTAAATTAAATGTAAATTATAATTAATCTGTCATCTAACACACTCTTATGCTTCACTTACTTTTAAATCAGTGGGACCGGTTTTGAAGAGACATCCTCTCCATCTTCAACCAACTTGATGATGTTACCAATTTAAAAAGTAAGTGAAGTATAAGAGTGTGTTAGACGACAGATTAATTATAATTTACATTTAACAAGCTTCACTGTGTAAGTTCCAACAGTATTTTTTAAAAATATCTTATTTTTTGAAAGTTCATAAATGAATTAAATTACATATTTTAAGGTATTGCTGTTAATGCTTTAATACTGTTACATACCAAGATAAAGTGCTGGCATTTGTTAATACGTATAAGTTATGAAGTTCATACAAAAAAAAATTGGATTCATTGTTGCTTTCATGGATATCAAAGCCTATTTATTTTCAGAATTTAATAAACATCACAATAAAAGATGTATTAACAATCCAGATAATTTCTGATACATTTGTAGCTAAATACATGCTAAGAGCATACAAGAATCTGGGTTGTTTAATGCCTTTAAAGTTACAATTTTTATATCAGCACCTTGGCTTCTTTCTATTTAGTCTTGCCATGTAAGTGATGAACAAGATTAGAGATGTCATGAGGACAAGTCTATGATGGACATATCAGTTAGGTCTGAGCTTGCTGGGTGAGTACTGTTAGTTCCAACAGCAATCAATTAAATCGCAACATGGAGGACGAAGATATTCCTTACTCTTCAAAATGGTTTATGGTACCTACTAGATGAAAGTAAATATTTCTCCTTTTATAAATTTTATAAATTTATTTTTTTAAGTTAGCATAATAATGTGCCAAAAATATAAACAAATCAAGCTTATTTTATTTTTATAATTGTACTGAAATACTTAATTGTAAGATTCAGATAATTATAGCCCTACAGCCCTATAACTCAAAAGTCTGGTATACTAGAGTAAATCTGACTTCAGATATGAAATCAATGCATCATTTTTAGTGTGAAGTTTCCTCAGTAACAGAAAAAATATATTTTTTGTAGACCAGGACAAGGTTTCTCTTCCTTCCTTCATTCATTCATTCTATGTAGTAACTGTACAGTATAATTTGATGTAGTTATAAGCATTTTTCTACCAACTCCAGAGAATTGATTCACCTGGAATTTACTAACATAATCAAGATCATGCATAATAAAGGATAAGAGATATTATCAGTTAACATTTATAGCCTTTATGAAACCACAAAATTATCAGAAAAGCATTCTTTTTTATGTGAAGAGTAATTGAGTTTATGCCAAACAACATCTGCTACTTGTGCTAGGACAAATAATATAAAATGATTTTGCTAAGCAAGACAAAGTTAAGAACTGAATGTACATTTATGTTTAAAAATCCCAATATCAAATTACTTCCACTGAATCACTGTATATGGATTCAAAACACATAGCATGTTTATATACCTCTTCTGGTTTTTACCTATATTCATTCTGATAAAATTATCTATTATCATTGTAATACATCCATTTCTGAAATTTATTTTCAGTTCAATAGAATTGCTCCTACACAAACAATAGATCATTGTTATTCTCCCTTCATGATTCAGGTTTTCTGCCATAATTTCCTGCCAAAAAGCAAGTTAGGTACATCACTTTTTCTTCTCATATTATATTCACTCAGCATTCATTCCTCATTATTTAAAACAGATTAAACACCTTAATTCTGCATCTATTCTTAATTAAGTACTTATGCAGGAAATTTAAACAGAGCATTTATTTTATATTTTTTTCCCCAGAAATGACACTACCCCTGTGCATTTACATTTAGGAACAAAATAAAAGATCTAACAATGGCACTAGGAGTATAGTAACATCTTATAACTTTGATTTTTTCTCTGCAGATATTATATATGTATATTAACATGCAAATGATTTCAGTTGAATGGGACCTCTTCAGGAGGCTGGGACTGAAATGGCTCCATAGACTGTTACCAGGCATGTAATTTAATCAGCTGTATTAGGTGCATTATGCTAATCATAATTTTGTTTCATATTACTACTAAATTATCAGTTTCTCTTGCTAAATATCTCCCAACATATTACTTCATAATCAATGCCTAGCTTGTATGTTAGTTAGTAAATAAAGAAAGGCATGCATGTATATGTGTGTGTGTGTGTGCTTGCACTTATACAAGTATATGTCGGACAAACATGCAATGATACTAAGACTGTAGGTATCCATGTTTCCTATTTATCTAAACATTCTATTATTTTTTTTTTGACATTAGTTTTTATGAAATTTGTAATATAAAAAGTTTGAATAGAGTGAAGGTATTTAATTTGCGCTTTGATGATATGTACTCTTTATTCTAGAGGCAGAATATTCTCAGGGAGAATAGCGAGAAAATGCAGTGTGGCGAGTATAAACTTCTGCAGTCGTGAGAATGTTTCAGAAGTTCTATTACTTTCTGTTGAACATTATATTTTGGTAAAGAAAACTAGATTGAGTTGATAGAGAAACAAAAAATAAAAATTACTGTTATAAAAAAGCAGCATAGAAGCAAATAAAAGTTAAAATGAGATTAAATTATAAAATGTACAACTGAATGATAAAAAATCGTTGCACAAAAATAGTGCGTTAAATAAAAGTAGTTGTATGAAGGAGTACAAGCAATAAGCCCAATTATTGAAATATTTAGAAATGATTAAGAAAGCTTTCAGTATAAATGCCACAGGATACTTCACAAAGTTGGAAGCAGAAAGCGTAACACTTCTTATATTATTTAATTGCAATGTTCCTTTGAATGTTTTCTCAGATATTTGTTACCAATTCTTTGAATTCTCATTTACTGTAAAAACTACTGTGAAATAACAATTTGAAAATACATGTGATAATTAAAGACATAAATAATAGCTGCAGAGTGATATATACTAAAATGCTCTTCATTTATAATTACATTTATATAACACAATATTATGAATATTTACTGCAATGAAACATTGCAGTATTTTACATTTTTATTTTGACCACCTTGAGATTGGGGATTTTGTTTACATTATATACATATGTGAAATCAACTGCAAACTTTCAAATGCAATCACAAAATTAAATATTATTTTAATGTGGTAAGTTTAATAGTAACACAAATGAATATTAGAATAAAAATCCCCATTCTAAGGAGTCACCCTGTCATAACATTTCAAATATAAACATTTGTAATAAATAACAATAATTTGTATATAGATCATATCATACACATAGCCTGTATGTTTGTATATTTATATAAATATCTATATGCTATTGGTTATTTTCTTTATAGCTTCGGGCCACCCATCACTTATCACATAAATTAACATACATTTATCTACATATTCACAATTAAAGCATCACATTATACATTTAAAGAAATGTTTTACAGCAACAATAGTTTTAAATCTATTACTAGTATAATGGCTATTTTGCCACCTTACTGATGAACAATGGCATAAACAATAATGAAATTAGAGAAATCATATTTAATTTGTGATCAGCAATAATTAAAATTGTTCATCACTTTTCTGCATTAAAAATATGGGTTCATATAGATACTGCAGAACCAGAATAGAGCATAATGACATTAAACAACCATATTTATTCCTATAAATATTGTAAATTATATGAAGACTAGTAACTAGAATACTACCAAAGATTACAGATTTCTTTATTCTTCATTTAAACAATTTGCGCACAATATAATTCTGGGATTTCTGCAGTATCTACATCAAATCTCACATTCACCATTAAAAATAAATTGTTTTTGCTCCCTTTCCACATCAGAATTGACTTAGGTAACCTGTAACAATTAAAACATATATTTATGCAGATGTGACTTGGTGGACAGCAGCTGAAATAAGACATGAAATGTTTATAGGAAAGGTTTGATACTTTCACAGTTTTAAAATAGAGCTCATGAAAGCAGAAACAATACTAGTTTCTACATTTGATGCTGCTGAAAAATTATCTTTATCTGACCTCATAAAGAATTACAGTTTGCAGCAAGCTATTCATATATGCTCCTTAGCATTATTTTTAACAACATTTTTCAATAACTTCTTTAGAAAAGATATAAGAAAAAAATATATAGAGCATGCTTTTTTAACCTCAAGCCTTGTATGGTATGTGTATTTGGCTTGTATAAGGATCACTGGTTTGCAGGGAATTAACGGTCTATGAGAATGAATGTGTATCTGTATATGCTAATGTAGAGTAAAAGCATGAGCAACAGCTGCATAGCCCAATGTACATATTTTGTCAAAATTCTCCTCGACTGCTATGCTTATTATTTTTCAAATCATTTGTTCTTATTTATTTTAATGTTTGAAAATCTTTACCTTCTACATGATTAGTATTAGCAAAAGAGTAAAACTTGTGAGACCCAAATATGAAACTATAAAGCTGTTTGTGATTCATATTAAGTATGCAACTATGTTGAATTTATCATTTACAGAAAGTGACCTACCTTCAAAAACATAATTTTTATTTATAAAACTCCTGATGTGTTTAATACAGTAATTCATGGACTATACTGCAGAATAAATGCAGCATTTTGCATAATTAATGCTCACCAGAGAAAATTATTAATCTGATCATGTGTCACAAGGCTGATTTGCTTAAAAAGCCCCATTATAGTACATTTTAACCCACAAATTTCCATTTCTATAATGTGTTGCAAAAGTATAAAATTTAAGGACTTAAAAAAATTGACATATTCTTATACATTTGTACATGTTTTTTTAAATTCCCTAATTTTTTATTCCCTTGAATGAAATTATTTTAACAGTTTTAATGTATGATATACCATAATTTTATTAGAACAAATGATAATTTAAAATCATGTATTCAAAGAGATGATGTGGTTTTTAAAATTTAATTATTAATGAATATCTGACTTTTAAATGTAGTGCAAATCCTTTGATTAAAAAAAAATATCAGAAGCAAGGAAAATGTTGTTGGTAATGAGATCATTAGCAGAACAATAAATGTAAAGAAATGAAAAACTTTTGAAATTGGTACATCTGAAATATGTTCAATATAAACTAGTATCCGCTAAGAGATACTAATTGGTTCAGAATATGTGTGTACACGAGCAACATTAATTGAAAAACATGTAAAAAAAAGTTAACTAATAAATAGAATTTGTTATAAACAATAAATTTTAAAATATTTATTAACTAACAGTAGAACAAACCCTTACCGAACTTCATAGGCTCAATAATCTTCTTAGTTTGATTAAAAAATATTTCACTGAAGTGGCCTTGTAAAACTGTGAGCACACTTTAGTGTCAATGATCTTTATTATGATTTCTTCCAGTGAATTAACAAGCTGGAAAGACAGTGACGAGTTCTACTGGAAAAAAACTTTAATAGTTCTTTTCTACAGAATCAATAAGAGGAAAAATTAATGATTGTAATGCTTGGGTAAATACTGTATAAAGGTACAAGAGCTTTCAACTAATGAACTGAAATGGGGAAAAGTTTTTAAAATATAGTAAGTAATAAACTATAACATTATACAAGGTCAAAACAGAAGAAATATGTGAAGAAGAAAGTGAACAAGAACACCTGGGAAATAAGTAGAGGACAGAAACATGTTTGCACTTTGGCAACATAATACTGAGATTGTGCAATAGTAACATGTGGAATTAAACCAGTCCAATCTAAGAAGATACAGAATATTAAATGAAATGTAAACTAACTAACTGAACATTAAATTTTTCTTCTTCTTTTCTTTTTCTATTTTTCTTTTTTTTTTTTTTAGAAAATGTCTTTATGTGATGATAATTATCTGAAATGGCTTAATATTTTAGACTAATAGAGTTACTTCACATTGAAAAATCCAAACAACAAGATGTCATTTACCAAATATGTAAGAAGTATTTAGCCGAGTTTCAACCTATTTTTATAAAATAGAAATCATATTTTGTAAGAACCATTTCCTAAGAATTAAATGAGAATACAAAGTACTGTAGCAACAGACAGTATTTGAAGAATTTAGCTTCATATTCTCTCACTGTTATTTTCTCTCTCTCACTATGTATAATTCATAAAGTACACATATGGTATGTATTACCATAAGAAATAATTTCTTGTAATGTTTATGTTTTGGTATAATGCATCAACTGTTTTTTGCAATTAAACTGTAATATGAATATTATATTGATGTTAGCTTCATAAAGAATGCAAGGGATTATGACTCTGCTATATGTTTTTAAAACTTCTAGTTCAATTTTATCTTCATAAGATTATCAATCCTGCAAGTTTCTCTAAGAAAATTCCGAACAAAAAAGATATTTTCATTGGCAATGTGGTTTTATAATATTAGATCAAGCCACATCCTTCTCTCTATTTGCCTTTTCCTTGTAATTAACTTTTAAGAACTCCATAGGAAGTGGGCTATGTAAAAAAATACTCTCAGTAACATCCATAAAATGGTAAGGAATTCTTTTAATGGCAAATGAGCTGGTCACTGTTCCTATAAACATTAGTAGCACACATCTGCAATATATTATTTTTTTTTTTTTTTATTTGATAACTCATTTCAATGGGCAATTAAAGCATTTTCTAAGTTAAAAAGTAATATTAGACACAGACATATATTTAATGTGTGCATTCAATAAATGACCAGCATTGATTAATTTTTTTTTTTTAAGCCGTATCCATTTAAGGTATGTGTTTAGTTACTCTGTTCTAGCAACGCTCATACATATTTCAGTAAATCCATCAGTGTTATTTGAATGTAGATATTCCGTACAAAATATGCTTAGATTACATATGCATTACCACCCAATGATTCAAACATTTACAAATTGCACTTTATCTCAAGAAAAATGCTACTTTTGATATCTTCCTTAATCAATCCATATAAATAATTAAAGCTATTTAAGTGCATTTCTATCTCTTAGTAAAGAGATAAAGGAAAATCTTTGGAAATAATTCTTTCCTTATGAAAGAAAATAAAATATAAGACTGCATCTGTGTCTAATACTTTCATTTCTAGCACATTTCAACAGATACTAATAGTTTGTACATTAAAGAGAAAACTCTTATTATTTTGGTAGAAGATGAAGAAACTGGGAGACATATCAAATGATTTTTAAAATGCTTTATATTTTCTTTAGACTGCATAATTTATTTCATTATTAATCATGATCTCAACATCTGGCAATTTTGTTTGGTATCTATTGTTTCCCAAGTCAAATAATTGACACAAATCTTACCAAAGTGAGCAATTACAGAAAAAATTTAAATAGATAAGTCTGTGTTGACTATAATGATTCAAGAACCAGTGTGTGTCAACTGCTAAGGGAGATATTTTCCTTAATTATCCTTTATCCTGATAAGGATAAATACCCAGTAGCCTTTTGGCACCAACAATCTCAAGTCCATTTGCACTATAATTAATTCATATCTCTCATCCTACAGATGACAGTCAGCATGGCGGTTTAAAAAGGTATAAATTTGAAGAAGTAATTTCCTTCACACCAAAAATACAAATCTGGATATTTTAGCAAATGTAAATTTTAAATACTTTTCTTCCAACTTTTAAAGTATCAGTAAGACTTTACTCTTATCTTATTTTTGATTACGTTATGAAAATATTGCTAGTAATATAAAAAATTGTTTTAAATACTATTATTAAATTGTTGGATTTGTATATTTACTCCACCTTGCACATATAAATATTCAGTTTTCTCCAGGATATAACAAATTTAAATATTCATATTATGAAACAAGATATGGCACAAAATCTATTCTCTCTATAACATATTTTTATGAATATTTAATGTTACTTAGAAAATGTTCAAATTTCCTGGATATCATAAATAATATTTATCAATTCAGCTCAGAAAATCTCACTAGAGGGGATTCATTTGAAAAATTCATTTCCAAGAGAAGTGCATTTGTTTAATTTTCTATTTTCTATCATGTAGTAGACATTTTTCATGTGCAAGCCTTACTTGCTAAAAATATAATTTGAAAAGTTTCTCCACAGTAGCTACATTTTATTTTTGCTGCTTATTATCTAACATAAACATAATTTAATGTCAATAAACAGTATATAAACTTTTTTATCTCTTTTGATAATTCAGTCTCAAAACATCCCAATTAGTGATATGTCACATACTAAATAAATATAATTAATACATAAAAACATAAATTAAGATTAATGCTTTATAGAAATTACTGACATGAAATTATGGGAACTGTACAAGCATAATAATTACAACAAAAACAATTATGACCCAAAGCTTACAAAGTATATACAATAATAAATTTTTGATTATCTTAAATTTACAAGAATGACTCTTAAAATGTCTACTTATTTGTACACTTAAAAAGCTAATGATAATGAGGTTTTAGAAGATTATAGGAGTTTACTTACCCTTTACTTGTGTAGGATGCTTATAGAAAATTGAGAAAATAATCAAGTTTGGACAAATATTAGAGAATAGTTTGAGTCATTGGGTGGTTTTATATTTAGTCAAGCATATTAAATCTAATTTAAGCTGCTCTCTTATTGTTGTTGTTGTTGTTGTTGTTGCTGCTGAGGTGGTTGAATTGGGGCTGCAGTTGTTGTGGACCCAGAAGATTGCTGCTGTTGGGAGGGAAGTGCCTTGAGGATGGCATGTACTTCTTCTGCGACAGCCATTAAAACAAATTCAAATTGCTGTTTTGTCCTAACCATCAATGGACGTTGATCTCTAATGTGTTCCAAAGTGGCAGCAATGTCAATCTCCTTAGCGCCTTTAGCCATGCGATTAAGAACCATGTCAATCAAACTATAAGTCCCAGTGCGACCAACTCCATCACTGCAAGATTAAATGGTATATGTAAGAAGTGAGTTCCTGTTTAAATGAACCAGAATAAGCATAAATTGCAGAAATGAACAAATGTCTGTGAAAGCAAAGAGATCAGGAAAGTAATAAAACTAACTAACTAATTCATTGAAGAAAAATCCTGACATTCATGATTAATAATAAATACAATATCATTTTAGTAATTAGACAAGCATATATTAGTACTTTTGAATTACTAAGGTTTGAGATGTTTTGCATCATGCCTAAATTTTTGGTGATGTTCTGTCTTTGGAGCCAAAATTCACTTTTAGGTCACAACTACAGAGTAATTGTGCATCTTAAGCAAAAATTTTGGATATTAGTAGTGCTCTTATTTCCTATGTTTTTATTTGTATTAGAATTGTTGCATAGACACTATGAAATATCTTAGAAAAAGTTTATTACAATTTATAATATTTATGTTTCATGCTGTTCACATCCTAAAGATAATGTAATGGAGTATATATAATAATTTTTGTGCATGAGATAAAGTTTGGATATGTTTGGATATGTATTATATGTATATGTATATGTATTTATGTATTATAAATGCTCAAGCGATAAGAACCATTTTATTTATAATTCAGCCAGTAAGGACATCTAATTTGAAAGAAACTAATTTAAAAGAGAATACTCAGGCATTTGATATGTCTTCTTACTCAATAATATTTTGTAAATTAAATCACTCTATCATAAATAGATTTTACGTTTCATGCAAATATGAATATATATGAACTAATTCTCAGTAATTGGTGTTTAATCATCAATCATAAAAATTATGTCTAGAATGAACCAAGAAACTCACAATATTTAAGAAAATTAATTCAATAATCAAGGGTGTTCACAGAATATTTTTGAGAGAGGGGCAGCATATTTTTTAACGTAGATGGTGACTAAAATTTGCTAGATTTGAAAAATCAATTAAACACCTAATTTTTAAAATTGATGTAACAAAGAAAATATAGCTTAATCAGTTATGTTCACCTTAAATGTTTCATTTTAAAATATCATTGTTTTGACTATTACATGGAAATTTATTAATTTTAAAAACCTTGAAAATCTCTTGCACATTAAGGCACTCTATCACTAAATATATTTTACATTTTGTCAAAATTTATGAATATTTATAAAGTTGTCACTTGCTCAGTAATGGATGTTAAGTCATGTAATAAAAATTATGTCCAGAATGAACCAAGAATCTGACAGAATCTTATACTATTAGAAACAGATTGTTAAGTAAACAGTGTATTCCCACATATTATTTTTAAACATAGAAGTCTCTTTGATCAGGTGAAAGCTCAAAGCATACAACCAGTTGTAATGCATTACAATTTATGCACTGTTTATGCTTTAACTTTTGTTTGTACAAGTACACTTACTTACAGAAGTGCTGCATAAATAGACAAAACCAACTAAATATTCATGAAATAAATCAAATTGAAACTAATCTATTAGGAAAAGTATTATCTTTAAAGTTTTCCTATTACAGCTATTAGTTCTGAATAACTATTTTAGCTATTGTGATTATTATTATTATTGTTGTTGTTGTTGTTATTTCTGCAAATCTATTTAAAAATTCTGCTGTAGATTAGATTAAGATTCTTGATGATCAAAATTTGTATACTGTTCTATCTTATTGCTGCCCATATTTAAGCCCAAAATATGAATATGCCAATTTCATTATATTTTTGTGGTTTTCAGGTAGACCTTTATTTTATCACACATATTTTTCATTTCTGTAAATACTTTAAAAACAGCTACACTTTGTATGCCTTTGCATGGAATAAGTTTTATAACATTGGTGTACTATACAGAGTCAATAAGCAAATAGATCAACACTTCATAATAAAACTGCTATTGAGAATATGTTGACAAATAATGTTAATTTTTAAATTCTACCCTTATTTCTTGAGCAGCATATCTGACCACCACTTTCTCAAAGGAATGTTTCTTTTGTCTTAATTCTTCTAGTAGGTCACTTTGATTGTAATAATTCAAAGTGTGCCAGTTCCTCTTCTCCAGTAAAATTCCCAGAGTAAAAATTTAGTGCCGAAAGCAAGATAGAAAGTATCTTTCTATTGAAAACGTATTAACAATACTTGTACACAATAACGATTACAAGAAGGGTTGAGTTTTGTTTTTAAAACTGAATTAGTGTCCCATAGTTTAGCTAGTAAATTTTGGAACTCTTCATTACTGTGTAGTACAAGGAGCTTATTTTTCAGTCAGCTGCTGTCAAAAGAATTTTCCACGAGGACTTAACAGACTTTAAAAAATTAATTTCATCAAAGTATGTGAAATACTATTCCTTTTTTTCATTTCGAACTAAATGGAAAGTTGTATCATAGAATAATCTTGGAAGCGAAAATTTAAATTATCGCCAGTATTGTCAAACGCTCGCAACATACCTCCATTTCTAAGGTTTTTTCTTGAAATCTCCCAAAATTGGCAGAATACCATTAACAGATGACAAAATATTACTTAATCTCATCATGGTGTTCAAACATTCCACAAAAATATCACGAAGCTGGTTTGTGTTTCTATACATGGTGTTCACTAGTTTCAAGATTAGTTCTTTCGTGTTGAACAAATATTTGGAAAACAGGGTTGTAAAATCAATTTAAAAAGTGGCATATAATGAGGATTTTGAAAACAATCCTGCAAGCGTACTAAAAACATTTTGCACTCAAGTATTTGACTGGTACTTTTAAGATAAAACGATATGGAACATGTATGTAACAGGTCTCTGGATGTGTGACTTTGATTAATGCTTGAACGCCTTTTAAATTTCTCACCATAGTAGCAGCGTCATGATGGTTGTGCAATCACTTTCTTCTTATGTGAAATGACAAATAAATTCTGCAATAGCCTGGACGTGTCAACTATTATTTATACAGCATAACCTAAGGAATATTTCTTATCTTTCTCCATCAACTGCATGTAGCACAGTAGAAAACTGAGTCTTGTGCGTTACATGTGTAATTTCAACAACTTTAGAGAAAGAGTTCGCCCGATAGCTTTGATAAAAATAATTTTACATTCAATTAGAAATTTTTCTAAAACAGCGAACGTGTCTAAATGGTCTGGTAATAGAGTGTCATATTAAGAAGACAAATCCTACTAGCCTCAAACTCTCCAAACGTAATATGATCAAGTTTGTGTGATATATGTTTAATGCATGTATAATGATGTATTTTTAGTTTTTATTGTGTAGGCCACTGCAGATTGCAATAATACTCCCCAATACTTTGTTAACAAGACTCTAAAGTTATTAGGGTTCATGTACGAAAGAAACACTTACATACAATCTATTGTTCCTTATTTCTAAAAGAAACTCGGGCGCTGATGACCATAGCTGTTTTGCGCCCCTTAAACAATAATCATCATCTAAAAGAAACCTTGCTGTACCGTTTCGGCCTGAGAGCTTTTAAAAGCGGGTAGGGAAATAGGTCTCTATTGTATGTTTTCGAGAGTTGCAGTTCATCGTGAAAGTCGCCGAAGGGGCAGTACAATTTTTTCGGGCAAGATGTAACTAGTGTCTTTTTCCTCAGGGGAAAACAACGGTATTCTGGAAATAACAAATCCAAAAAAATTCGCAGAATTTATTACCCAATCAATGTATAGAAAAATAAGGAAGTAGGTAACATAGCCAATAGAAAGAAGCGATATGGAAGAGACAATTAAAAAATCGGAACATCTAAAATTAAGACAGCGTCCTGATTGGTGGACCGCGATAGTCTATTATAGCAGCATTCAAGACCCTTTTTAGTTTTTGGTGAAGGAAGGAAGTTAGTTAAGTTCTGGAGTCGTTGATCAAAATATGTTAAGCAAATCATTCGCCAGAGAGAATTAGAGACAATCTCCGCGACAGCTGTGAAAGCTGGTACCGCTATCAAATTTGTTGTGTTAAAATAGACTTGACCAACATCATTGTATTAATTGCAATATGTCTGACTAGGCTCGTATGGAGATTATAAAAGAAAGTTCTAACACTCTCACAAAGTAACTGCGATTCATAATAATCACTTTGATTTACATTAAGTACAATAAATCGCGTGTTTTAATAATCGCCAGAGCTCATTAGTTTCCAGCAATTTACCGATTCTTCTCCCTGTGGTCCAAAAGATCAAAAAATCCAGTGCAATAGCCATGGCAACAAGACCTTCAGCAGCAAGACTATAGGAGGTAACGTCAGAGGTGAAGAAGGGGGCACTCTGATTATCTGTAATCAGATATCAGTCAATTTCAAATAAATTAAGTAATGAAAATCTAAATAAACTCCCCCCTTTTAAAAACAGTTTCAATTTTAGTCTTTTAAATATGTTCTTTATTCCGTTTTACATTTCATTAAGCAAGGATATTTAATTTTTTTCACGAACGGCATTTTATGTTCTTACTATTTTTCCTAATAGCAATTATATTTACAGATGTATGTAAAGAGTTAACATCATTCCATATTCAGCTATAGACTTCACCAAGTTCCCTAATTATTTCAGCCTAATTTTGGTACAATTAGTAGACAATACCAGTAAACCAGCTCAGTTCATTGCTACTGGCTAACCATGCACATTTGCGGTACATGAAAGTCTGAAAATGACAATTATAATTTACGTGAATATTATTGCTAAAATCTGACTATTCGTTGTTTACTTAATAATTATATAAACACAAAAACTTAAAATTGAAACAATAATACATTTATTAAGCAAGAAAAAACGTGACACATATTAAATTGTTAACGTTATATATTTCTTAGGAGAGTGTTACTCATTGCATTCAAGCTTCTTCATTTTTATCGTTTTATTTATTTTTATTTATTGTCGCTTTGACTGTGTGGACTGAAAACTGTGAGTGTAAGTCTGAAGGGATAAATGAAATGAATTAGTGGTTTGCAATTGAGTTCGGAGCACTTGGCACCTTAAAATTATCTCTCTTACATTAATGTAAAGTATTGTTTTATACACAAGTATAGTTAATTTGAAAGCATTTATATTAAAAATTGCTTGTTATAAGTATTATTACAATGGCAAAAAAAGTTACCTTAGCTGTGCTTCACTCGCTTCCTCTAATGGTATATGCCTAACTTATACGGAACAACTAAGCAATTAGTTGATATATTCAATGAGAATAAATTATTAATTACAAAGAAAAACAATGTCAGTACTCTTTCACTATCATCAAAATCATAATACTATTTCTTTATATTAGAAATGTTTAAAATATGCAGTTTAGGTAAAGCATTGTTAGATTAAATATAGCCCGGAAGTTTAATAGGCAACTACACAAACATTTAAAGAAAAAGTCAACTAATATTTTCTGCAAGTGGAATATTAAATTTTACATTCATAAAGAGGCATATTTCCATTAACAATTACCATAAGCAGTCGTGTTTTCGGAAAATTCGGAAAGCAACAAAGCAGCATTTAAAATAAGAAGATAGTTATTTGTATACCGTTAAATATGATTTACACAAATCTGTACGAGATGATTTTATTGTTTTATAAGAAATATCAGCTTTTTTTTTTTAGCGTTTTGTAAAAGTTGAATCGTTTTCTTTTGTTTGGCAATGTTATTTACAGGATGCCATGGTTATTATTGTATATTGTAAACATGTTGTCAATACATAATCATAAAAAGGAGGTAACAAAGTTTAAGATTAGAATCGTTCTAAAGCACCACTGGAAACAAAATATAAAGCTACTGTCGCGATTCGAAGAGTAGTAAGGTAGAGGGATAAAATGTCGTTATGTGCGTGAAACACAACGATAATTCCAGCGTTTCAGTAATGGAGAAGAAAGCACTAAAGATTTAGCACGTTTTAGAAGACTTACGGTAAGGAATACTGAGAATACATGCAGAGTTTTTGGAATAAAATAAGCAAAACAAACAAACAAAAAATACTCGTAGACTGTCAGAAGAACTTGGTGCATACTTTGATCCATTAAGACACTTAAAAGTTTACAAAATCTTAGATCTGTACGCAAAATGAATATCTGTTATCAATTATCGTAAATCCCACGGATGATAGATTTATCAGGAGAATTGTCACGAGTGATGAAAAATGGATATATTACCGCAACCCTGAATTAATGTTTGGGACTAATTTACGATTACTGTCCAACGATGTGTAGATGGCACGATAGTGTTTTTGCTCAGTTTGTAATTTGGTACCAGATGTGATTCACAGTGAAGCGTCGTTTGCTGAAACTATGCAGAGGGATGCGAAAACAGTTTACGACACCGCAGTTAAAGAGATTTATAAAAGCTCGCTCATTAAATGCAAGTCTTTTCTGTGCTTTGCGACGAAATTGGTGGCGAACATTAACACCTTCTGCTAAGTGTGCTGGCTTTGTTGTAACGACTTTTCGAGTTTAGGTAAGAAGTTTTACTGTTTTTGAATGATTGAAACTGTAATAACGAGTACGTAACTTTGTTTTTGGATAAAACGCTTGTTTCCTGCAACCCTATGCCAAACAACATGTTCCTAATTTCAACAATACACATAGCGAATCGACAAACAAGTCTCCAATAAGCGAGCATTCCACACTCGAAAGAGTGGCTTCTTTGTGTGTTTTATGAAATCATGGACATCAACAACCTAAATTCCTGGGCTATCCCACCATGGGAAAGAGAAATAAATATATCCATGGCCACAATGAGCTATCCCATTGAACAACAAATGGCTTCAGCGTCGACTAACAATGAAAAACCTTCTAAAATCATTGCGACAATCAATTGCTCACCTCCTGAAGGGTAAATACCCATAGAAGCTTTTCAAGAAGTCAACAGGAAACACACAGTCTGCAGAATCTCCCCCCCCCCCCCCGAGCACAAGGAGAATGAGATGAATTGCTGTTTAAGATGAACCCAGCCTCGTGTGTATATCATGTACGTAATGGTCATTGTGTTAATCTTTAACTGGACATTTATATTTATCATACTCATGGACAAGAGAAAAGTATTTAAGGTAATTCAAAATCTTTTGTAATGTAAGTGTTCTTGTGTTACAAATTACAATTGTATTTAAGACTTCCAATTTATGACCCGTTAGTGATGGTGAATATTTTGTAATACGTTCGTGTATAGGGTTAAGGTATGTTCCATGTATAATATATTGTTAAGATTTTTTTTTTCTCAATTATGAAACTGTACGAGTAATGTATCGTACATTTAGAAGTCTGAAATATAAATTTAATTTTTCCCCACAATATCACATAAACAATCACTCCCGCTTGCGTTGTAAATTTACACAAAAATAGACTTTCCATCTACCGAAATTCCATAGGCAGATTGTTCATATGTAAACAGTGTAATTATTATGCCACTTTTACTGCACAAGATGAGAGCTTTGTTTATTTCACAATTAAGACGCTTAATTCTGTTTATGGGCGTATTATTTTCGCGTCTACACAGCTCTCGGTTTAATTTGCTGGTAAGTTATTACACAAAGAAAATAAACTGGCGCAAATATTAACATGCTATATCGTAAAATGACTTGAAACTGCTTACAGTTACTCCAAATGAAAGTTTCTCTGATTTAAAATTAACAATAAATACTTTTAATGAGAATTCCAAGAACTTACCTGCAGTGAACAACAATAGGACAGGAACGGCCACGGTATGACTTGTTTACTTTCCTATGGCAGAAAGAAAAGACATTTTTAGTAGTGTTAAATTTTAAAATAGTTGAAAATTCATTGCCTTTACAGTATTTAGAAACTTCTTAATGCTAAGACAATACAAAAAGTTTGACATCATGTGAGATTAAGAGTAAATATTTTGGGATACTGCAGATGCCAACAAAATATAAATTAATGAGCACCACATTACTAGCTTAAAGAATTAACAACCGAATAGTCCATGGATATTTATGGTATTAATATTTTATTTGTGTATATTTAGATATGAAAAAATGAAAATATGGTAACCTAGACTTTTAAAATTAAACTGTAATTTCAAATGCAGTTCTACATTTTATTACATTTTTTGCACTACATGTGATTATATATAAGTTTTTATGTTTGACTAAAACTGAAATAAAAATAATAATAATAAAAAACAAAACAAAAACGCATCATGAAAAACAGTTAACAATATTAATTTCGCGGAAATAGATTTTATAGTTTTCTGATTCACCCCAGTACTGAACAACATACAACACACAACAAACTATACTTAGGTGTGTTTTATTATCAATTTCCGAATCATAAGGTATTAAAATTACTTCGACACCTGTAACTTCTACAATTGCGTCAAAATTAAAGCGTGGATAACAATATATTAATACCCTACAACTGATGGCTAGATAGTACTTGGTGAAATATGTAATAAATGAATTTCATATTTTATAAAGAGGGCGATTGCATATACAATGATCCACAAGTACTCGTATAACACAAATCTTTAAATCAACTATCAGAAAGAATTATTGTAAAATGGACAGAAAAAAGTTTACTGGGCAGGTTTACCAACTGATCTGTGTCATCCTGTATGGGCTTTATCATGTAATTTGTCAGCTAACTTGACCACTGAGTGCGACGCTAGTGTTAAATAGCCTATTTCTGAATTGGTTTGGGTTAAGCACATTATATTCTATTGTATACATTTATATTATCATTGGTTATTGCAGAGCAAAAATATTGTTTCAGTTGGTGTCCTATTAAATTCCATCATCTCTATCTTCTGAGTGTATACTATTCTGTTACCTACAACCTGACAAGAAAATATTATCCTTGGTATTGATTCTGCCCCATTCTATTAACATACGACTTCCCAATCTTGTTCTGTATGCAAGTATTATTTTCCCTGAACTGAAAAATGTATTAAAATAATATCTGGTTACTTTGTTAAGTATTTTTAGTTATCAGTAACTATAACTAACTGGTGTTCTGTGTTACTAAACAGAGAAATATTCAAAATTTCTATTTCATAAATATACTTGTTTTAGGAGTATAATTAGCAGTTTGTATTTTATAAAATCTAATAGATATTGCTAATGCATGCAATAAAACATTCACTAAATACTATGTTGCTTCCACTATAGCTTTCATACTAATTAATGTAAAACTGAGTGCTGTGGAAAAAAGTACAAACTACAAATTATAGAAATATTAAAAAAAGAATTTCTCTTCTCTTTACAAAATACAATATAAAATGTTCCAGATAAGAGATAAAAAGTTTAAAAATGAGCTACCCATGTGAACTGACAAAAGGAAAAGAACATTGTGCACTGTGTTCTGCTCCATTGTCTCTTCACTGAGATAAGCTGCATTAATTACAAATATCCAAATAAAATAAATGAAGTTATACTTATAACAATGTTTAAGATTGTACTTGGGTATTTTAAAAATTAAATAAATTTAGAAAGCAATTAGTTCAAGCCTTAGAATATAAAAGCATTCAAAGCAGTATTCTAAACTAAAGCTTAGGAAAAGCATAGTATCATGGGGATTATTACAAACACTTCCACCACTTTTGCAACTATGCAATTTGTTATTTATACAATTGCCAGAATTGCAAAAATGATGGGAGTATTGTGAAAATAAGCTGAAGAGAAGGAAGCAGTCACTGCAGAATAAGAACAAATAAGATTGCTGAAATAAAGCACATTCTAAAATGAAACTTTATGTACAGTATTTCAAATTAATATTTAAAACATAAAGAAGAAAGTAGATAAAGATATTAGTCACAAACTGAGTAATTGCTATTAATGAACTAGGCATACTAAATATGTCACTAATAGTTACTAATAAGTATGATTTTCTATCAAGATAATATCATGCAAGATTAATTAAAATGTAAATTGGAACTTGCACAGTGATCTAACCATATAATTGATATTATTGTATGATTTAGCTGAACTGCACACTCTTAATGCTTCACTTACTTGTCATAATAAGTAGAACCAGTTTTGAGAACATTTCGTTTTTACCATCAGCCAGGCTAAAATTCAACTGTCTAATAATTTGTTAAGGTCTGGTGCAATATGGTAAACTTGTAAAGCAGGTATTTACAAAATAAATTGTGCAGAATGTGAAACTATTTTGGAAAAACAAAGAGAAACAAAGGCACATTTTTGGATAGAAAATCACGGCATAGCGAATAAAGGATAATTATTAAAACCAGTACAAGGACCTATAGAACTAGCATATTGAGAGAAAATCTACATCTACAAATACAAAGACAGTCTAATGAACTTCGATACTGCCGGAGATGAAAACATAAACTATAAGTTTATCACACTGCCAACACAGCAGAATACACATTCCCACAGCTTAATGAATTATCCGACAGTTGAATTTTAGCCTGGCTGATGATGAGAACGAAATGTTCTGGAAACCATTTCTATATATTATGACAAGTAAGTGAAGCATTAAGACTATGTAGTTCAACTAAATCATAGAATAATATCAATCATGCAAAATATTTTATATTTTACAGATAATGCATGAAATAATAAGTGTAAACATAATCAAACTTCAGTAAATAGAGAAAATAAAAAAATAGTCCATACTCGTTTTAATTTGGCAAATTTTCTTGTTGAAATAATGATTATGTATTTCTTTTTAGACAACAGCCATTTAATGGATATCATAAATTTACCAATTTACACTCATGTCAATAATAGGGTTTCCTGAGTACAGAGAGTAAAATTAGTAGAGTACTGTACTGTTGTACAGTATACATAAGTGTACTACAGTGTACATAAGTGTTTCATAAATCTTCTGTCTTATATTCAGTAGGAAGAATATTGTATATTGTTTACACACTAGTATATAACATTTGAAATGGAAACACAACTCCCACCATCTATTTTTAGGGTTTGGCAATGCTACCAAATGATTTTGGTACTTACGTAGAACATTTCAAAAGTAATCAAATAACAGGCGTTATACGGCTGTTGTTGCAGTGTGCATTTTGTGCCACAAATGCTTGTAGTATTGTAGTAAATATGGCAACATTTACAGTGTTTGTTTCACCTGTATTTTTCAGAAATGTTTATTTTGGAAAATTATGATGCTAAAATTTAATCTAAATGAAAGATGAATTTTGGACTTATTAATGAAAACTTACTGTGCAGTGGAAGCGAGGTTTGTTTAATTCTTAAGTAGTAGTTCACCTATTGAAACACCTGCCTTGTAACTAGGACATGTTAAGTTGCAAATTTGCACAGATGGCTTATGATTGTGTTAAATGATATTCCACTAACAAAGTTGAATGGGCTATTGAAATTACTCATCATTTACATGTAGAAAATTCACACACACCAAAGAAATATGTAATTATTTTCCTGAATATATTTTTTTCAAGAATGTTAATTAAAATATACCTTGTGGATATTGGAAGCACAAAGATAGATGGAGAATAGTTCCAAAATTAATTTGAGAAATGTAGGTACTTAAAGACAAAATAAAAATGATATATCATCTAATCAGTTCCATAGGCCATCTATTACCATTTTCATAAGATGTTAACAGTTTCAATGCTATATAACAATATAAATTCATCATTCAGTTTTACAATCTCTTAAAATGTCTTCCCGCAATGATTGTATATTTTCTGTAGTCTTGCTACATTCTTTTCCATTTTCCAAATCCTTACCGTTCAATTATCTCCTCCTCCTCATTATTCTAAATATTCTTTGTACAATTATTTTCAGCCTAACCCCTTTTTATTTCCCTGTTGGAATCCACTAATACACTTTCTTTGGCAGCCTATTTTTGATCATCTGCTAGCTAAAGATATATTACTACACTATCTTAATGGATTTGATAGTTTATAGAAGAGAATCTTAATTTCAATTCTTTGTAAAATAGCATTATTTCCAATTTTTGTCTTTTCTTGAAATTCTTGCTGAACAGTAGCAAACACATTCATTTCTGGAGAACATAACTTGGTCTATTATTGATTTTAAATGCTACATTACTCAACCAACATACATTTGTACTTGTTTTTGATGTTATTCCTTTTATTTCCAAAAAAAATTGTTTCATTTTTATCATTGCCCTCTGTTTATTAATTATCTATATAATTTATAATCTTCATTATTTACAGTGTTAAAATGTAAAATCTGATTTGAATATATTTAACATAACTTGTAATACAGACTAAGGTAGTTTTTCATTAATTTGTTACTGTTTTGCCAGCAAAATAATTTTTCTAAGAACTGCCATATAAAATGTATTTAAAATAAATTAAACATATGAAACTATCCACAGAAATGTTTTGGATGTACTGATGTTAGACAAGATGTAACCAATCTGCTGGAAAGTATACATTTATCGCTGCTTTATTTCAAAAGGTATATAAACAGTAGTGCTGTTAAAGGTAATATTTACTTATAACATTGAAAATGTATCACACCACTTATGAACTTTAAGTGATCTAATTGATTCAGTTTTGTGAATATACTAATTGAAAACTTTCTTTGCAAACTTCTGTAATTGTGCAGTTAAAATAACTCTCATAAACGTTTAAGCTCCTGAAATATTGATATGAATGAAAATTGTTCATATTCGTTGCTTAACTTATTCTTATTGTAATTCTTTGTTTTGGATCATCTTTACTACACATATATTCTCAAAGAAATCTCTAAAATGTAAAAGAACTTAAGAGCCCATGAGATTAATTTTCAAATAATTGGTATAACTTTTATTATTTAAAATGCTCAGTCCATTCCATTTGCTTATACTTTTAATTTTGTATTTGCCAAACATAAAACTTGAACTATTACTTTTTAAAATTAAGCATTCTGTTTTCCTGTTTCATTTCATTACTGTATTTAGCACTAGTGAACAGTTGCTGGAGCTAGAAATCTCTTGCTAAGTTCATTTGTTTAATCTTTCATTGCTTATGCAGAAAGAGATGTAAGAAAATATTGTTTATTTAATGAACTTCTAATTTAATGAACCAATAATGTTTTTCTTTACTTTAAAAGCTTAAATTAACTCTTCCTTCATCTCTATCACAATGTCATAAAGTGTCTGTCCATGATTATATTTTGTCTTTGTAGGTGGTAACATTTTATTATCAGTATGAAGTAGAACCATAATCTTCAGGTCCTGAAACCTGCTGAAATAAAAGGCAAATAGCAACTTGGCCTACAATTGCCTGATCCAGAGCATTCTGAAAATATGCTTCAAAAATTGTTTGAATAAAGGAAATAGAAGACACACTCAGTTCTGTCTTTTAACAAGAAACTCCAACATGTGCCACTAACCAAATAACTAGTTTTACCAGAATAATTCAAATTCAGAATATCTTCATCCATTCTAGCAAGAGAGCAGAGAATAATGAGAGAAGATACATTCCATATTGGAGGCTTTACAAAATACCAAAATGCATATCATACTCTAAAAGATCACATTCCAATGAAGAAAGTAGATACAAACTAAATAATTAAATTCAACTATACTAGTAAAACACATCTAAAGAATGGAACCAATAAAGCTAATAAAGCAGATATTACTGTACCAACATAAGGACATAGAGATGTGGGACACCCCTCCCCCCAAAAAAATATCTTAGAGCAAAACAGGCAAATAAGAATAATATAGCAAAAATATTTAGATAGTTATGCTCATTCTCTATTCAATATTGCTAAAATCTTTTTCTTGACTGATAAATTAAATTTGCAGAAAATGCTACTGTATTAAACACTAAAACAGGAGTCAAAAATAAATAAATAGAACATGAGCAAAAGAATTACATAGCTTTACAATAAGTAAATAAACATACATGGTGTATCTGAAAAGTTCGAAGAATGTAACACCAAAACGCCGCCATGTGCGCGCATGCGCATTATTCTTCAGAGACATGAAAAACGAATCTAGCCTGCCGCTGCGACCAGTAGAACGTAGTCAGTGTGAGAGTTAGTGTCGCAGCGTAATGGAGCAAAGTGTAAACTTTAAGTTTGCTACAAATTGGGGAAACGACAACGGAGTCGCATGAAATGTTGGTGGAATTTTACCGGCGGTAAGTCATGAGCAGAAAACGTGTTTACGAACGATCCCTTTTGCGGAGGGAAGGAAATGACTGAGAATGAGCTGCGTAGGGGTCGAATCCCAGACATAATCAAGAAAGTGCGTCACAAGATCGGCGACTGACTCTACGATTGACAGCGGAGGAATTGGACATGACGCACACCATCCTGCGCTGTGGCGCTATCTCACACACTGACTACGTTCTACTGTAGTGAGGTTACAATGCGGTCACATGTAATCCAAGCTAGCTAGTGCCGCTTCTCCCCAAAGTCTCTGAAGTACCACGCGCAAGCGCGCGCCGTTTAGATATGACAGCATTCACCGAACTTTCAAGACACACTGTACAGTAATTGCCACCTTGGCATTTCCCGTTTCGGTTAAAATAAATTGAATATGTCAATATCTTAATAAAATAAAAATAGGAACCAAAAGCCTTTCACGTGTTACTTAATACCAAACTACTATATTAGAGCTGTGCAGAAGCATCATTAATACCTACAGCATTTTAACATATCAATCTAAATGGGGGAGATTTACCTGCGAAATTCCAGTAAAGCCTTAGTTGATAGAGGTACACCAGAGTCTGGCCATGACAAGAAATGGAACTGGGTCACTGTTCGGGTCTCACCCGTCTTCAGATTCTTTAGGTAAAAGCTGCGCACCAAGTAATCATCACACCAGATATGTTCGCTCACTAAATGGACCTGTAAGAAAGTTAGAAGTATTTATAAATAAGATATCTCAAAATATTTGTTAAATGTGACAGTTGTACTTTATTGAACAATTAAACAATTCTCTGATGTTTGGCACGCTATTCTCAAGGACTGGCAAATTGGTAGTGTTTGAGGCTGTGGAATACAACTGTCTATAATTATTTTTCTGAGTTACAAATTGCAACAATGTATTTTATGAAAATAACAACAACAAAAGATAGTGCAATATAATCCTCAACTCAAATTTTTTGCACTGAAATTGAAAATATCTGGTTTCCCAAAGCATTTATATTTTTTTTTTCCTAAAAACAATGTTACTGCATTGTTGAGATGTTACAGGGGCATGATATGGTTGTCTTGGATTGATAAATTTACTGAAAAAGCCACCCTAAGATATCATAAACTAATATATTATGCTTAGGAAGTTATATGCCTATTTGGTGAGTTTTAACCATGGTTTCTTTGCGCTTGCACGTTAATGTTATGTCTTGAATCTGCCTGGAATATCCAATGATTAAAATACCTTATCGCTCTGGAGCATGTGTTTTAATTGCTAGCTATTTTCTGAATGCCCAACTCTATTGGTAAATATATTTTATGTACATTTCATCTAGAGAGAGCGAATTCACTACGAATCTAAAAAATATGAAAAAACAAAGAGAGAATGAGACTTCAGGGCATTTTCACTTACACTTTTAAGTCAGTCCTGTTGATGTAGTGGTAATCATACTTGCCTCCTAAACCCAAGATCGCGGGTTCGATCCCGCCCAGGACTGATGGATATTTTTCGGGCGTAAAAATCCTAAGTATGGCTTCCTTCGGAAGGGAAGTAAAGCTGTGGATCCCGTGTCGTACATTTACGGCACGAAAAAGAACCTCAAGCCTGAAAAAAGAGGCTTCTGAGCAAAATTTATCGGCCGTTTCACGTCCTGAATTGAATGGGACGCTGATGACCTGAGGTGTAAAGAGCATCCGAAAATAAAAATAATAAAAAAAACTTTACACTTCATTGCATCAAATAGTAACTCAATGGTGTACTCTATAGAAGAAGGAGGTTTTGTAAGCTTTCCTCTTGGAAGATAAAATCTCCTTCAGTAAGTATGGGGTTTAATATAAATGCTTTGCAGTAGACTGGCCTCACATTCATGATACATGTTCATGAACTAGAATCAAAGTATATATAACTTAGTTAATTCTTTAAGGAATGTCACACCCACAGCTTGCAGAAAACAGAATAACGGTTAATTAATATTATTGTGTGATTGAGTCGAACTGCACACTCTTATTGGCTCCACTTACTAGTTTAAATGTAGAACAGTTTTACAGACAATCGTCCCCACCCACAGCTAACCTTGCATGAGTAAGTTTGAAACATTCATCAACATAGCATTCCCAAAAGTATTTAAAATCTGCTACAGATATGTTGACGACAGATTTGCCATAGTTAATAAAAACATATTGATGACGCCATAAAACTTCTGAATATATAAAATATAAAGTTCAGTATGAAACAGAGACATATAACATTCAAACATCGACAACCTGGAATTCAGAATCTACAGAAAGTACACGCTTGCAGACAATTACACCAATTACACAGCTTTTCATCAGTCCTCATAAATGGCAAATGCCGGGAAGGTAATCTAAATTTAGGCCTGGAACACGTCCTTCCTTTATAAAAAATAATTTCCCAATTTAGCATTTCATCTAGTGTATCATCAGTGTACTCCGCCTGTTGTGCCTCAGCAGTAAAAACAGGCGTTAAACAATACTCAATCAAATTAACAAGAAAGAATACTCCAAAGAATACAAGAAAATACAAATAACAATGATTAAAATAGATTTAGCAAAGAACAGTTCACAAAACGCAAGAATTTCAAAATACTCTAAAAGATTTGAATGCATCAATAAACAGATTTATTGTTAAAAACCTCCCGATTGACAAAAGTGATGATAGCATTCCACCGGAGAAAAAAGCAGGTATTTACCAAATAAGATGTTCAGTATGTGATATTGGAAAAACAAAGAAAAACATAGGCACAGAGTTAAAAGAACACTTCAGCAACATAAAATATAAACAAATGGAGAAATCAGCGGAAGCATTTCATTTCTGGATAGAAAACCATGACATAGTGAAAAAAGCAAAATTATTAAAATCAGTACAGAGACCTACATTTATAAATACAGAGATAGATTAATGAAATTTGACACTTTCGGGAATAAAAAAATAAACTAAGTTCATCACAGCTTCACCAGAGCAGAATGTACGTCCCCAAAACAATACCGGGAATTATTCAGCAGTCAACACTTGGCTGAGGATGCAGGCAAATGCTCTACATTTAAACAAGTAGGTGCAGCCAATAAGAATCTGTAGTTCAACTCAATCTTACAAATGATTAGCTTCACTGTACAAATTTCAGTTAGCATTTCTAGTATAATGGCTATTCTTTGTTTGGTCTATGCACTATCTCATTGAGTCATATATTATAAGGACTAATAATTAAAAGGGATACGTTTCCCAATGCTTTTGTTACCTCATAGATATGATAAAGCTCTGATCCTTCTTCAGGCCAATATCGATGACACATTGCTGTTCCGTTCTCAGTGAGACGAGTAAGCATAACCATCACTACACTGCCTTGTTCCCACACCATCTGCCAGAAATCAGGTGCTGTATGGGGCAGAGGACCCTGAGTTGCAATGTAGGCTGGATTGCGGGGATCATGATCTGTCTGCTCAAGCATGCACAACAATGAATATTTTTTCATCAGTGCATTATCAAAAAGTTTACATATAAGTATATCACTGAAAAAATAAAATTGTCACATAGTTAAAGGCATTCAATTTTACAGAGAGAATGTTGTTCTTTATACTTACATATCTTATTAAAGGTACTTATCGACCCATATTCATGTGTTTCCTGTTTTATTGGCTCTAAAAATTAAATTAAGCAACAGAGCATTTTGAACACAATGTTTAATGCAGCACCAAGAGTGCAGAACAAATTCGTTTACTCAAAATGCTCAGAGATCAAATAATTATTCATATTCACGTTCATGTTCTAAATTTGCTTAAGTAGAACACTTTATGACATCATTTATTTATTCTTTTTTGTATCTCTCTTTTCTTGGAATTACATTACAACGTATATATGGTATGTAATATCATATTCAGACCTATCTTAGTTTAATTTACTTTAAATATTCATCAAATAATGTTTATTATATCGAATTTCATTCTGTATTATACATTTTCTCCCAAGTGTTTTAAATTTATTTTTAAATATTTTTAAGTAGTCATAGCGTTTATCTCTAAGGGCTCAATTTATTAATTTATTGAGTTACTACATATCTAAATTGCATGATTAAGGGAATCTCAATTGAAAAAAATACAATTTACTTACAATTGTGGATGCATTAATGTAATCGGAGCCAGAGATGTTGGCAAGATCATTAAGGACAACTCTTGCATGATCATATGGCAAAACATCCGAATAACGATTCTTCTTTACATTCTCAGCCTGTGAACAAAAAGCATATTCATTTAACAAGTTATCAAATAATAATTTTGTTTTTAATATTCAAAAAAGATATATTTTGTTAAATATGAACTAGATGCAATGCCAAATAATTTTATCGAAAAAAATAAATATGCAAAATAACAAGACAATTAAACACTATAGTTGACATTTAGATTGAAATAAACAGTACTTTTGAAATGTGTTAATAGATCTAGTTATATTATTGTGTTTATTTTATATACATACATTATGTATTTTATATACATAAATTGCTATATGTGTATATATACCGAGGGTGCCAAAATGTATACACGGTTCAAGCAAAGAAAAAAATGTGTTAACATAACAAAACTGAATTCACACAAACAGAAAGTGATGAGCACTAATCATCTTAGACTTTTACAGTTTCAACAGTTGCTCAAATTGCCCACTATAGGCGTCGATACATTTCTGAGTACGTTGTACTACTAATTGAGAGACGTTTGCCAAAGTGTCCTCAACGATTGCAGCACATGCCATTTCAATTTCTTCTTGAAGTGCTGCCAGTGTAGTTAATTTTCTACGGTATACAACATCCTTAGGAGTTCCCCATAGGTAGCAGTCCAACGGAGTTAGGTACGGAAAACGAGGTGGAAACTCAATCGGACCTCTTCGTCCTATCCAGTGCCTTGAATACTTCAAAATTGTTTTCCGCTGTTCAAGCGATAATCTCGGCTCCATTTTGCTGTAGCAACGCTAGCATAAAGTAATGTGAGTCACATCTGTTTACAGAACATCATACGATAATCTTGGATTCATTTGTTCATTGTTGATTTACCTTTCACGTAGCAACACTATCATAATGTATGTGAGTCACACCTGTTTACAGAACATCATACTACAGATTACTGTAGTTTTTGGTCCAACCTTGAAAAATATTAAGTCGATATCTACTGTGAAAGGGTGTATACATTTTTGGCACCCTATATTATGTAAAGCTAAAGTTAGATAATGGGTTTAAGAAATACAGTCTGTAACAATAAATCACTTGTAAAATTTTAGCTAAGATGTTTAGTTTTCCTTGCATAATGTTCACTTAGCACTTATGAATATGTTACTATAAAAAGATTTCACGTTAATATGTGTGAAGTTCTTTATCATTTTGATGCTATCCTGGAAAATATATTTGTTACATACATTGCTAAGAGTTACAGTGTTTATCTGGTATTACTTTGGTAGTAAAACCATGCAAAGGATTATTGTTATAGTTTCTTAACTATAAATGAACCTGAGGGAGCTAATTATCAGCACTTCATTGCCTTTTTAATTAATTTACTTTGTTTAAAACAATTAGTATTTGTTAAAACACCAAGCAAATGAAATGGGTAAGCATTATACCTTTTGAGCTATAGCAGTAGCACAAGGTTCTGCTTCATAAGCACAAAGAGCTACCCATTCCTGTTCCAGTCGGTCCTTGTTCTTCAAGTGATCTTCCATGTAAGACTGGAATGTAAAGAACAAAACATATAGTTTCAAAATACTCACTATTCATAATGTTTCTTGTTAGTCATTCAGATCGTTCAAGTAAAAACCATTAAATACTATTTAGTACATTTAAGTGTCATGAAAGCTAACATCATAATATGCAGCAGTTTATTCATTAAAGATTTATTGCATGGTTTAGTTCTAGTTCTTAAATTGACATATTTAATTCTATTATAAAGAAGCTTAGATAAATTTAAAATAATATTTAAAATTACTGAGCATGGTGAATGCATCACTTGAACAAAGAAGTGCAAACATGATTTTCATCTGATATGTGCAATAAAGTCTTTTATTCAGCAATACAGTTGATATTTGGTGATTTGTAAGAAGCTATTGAATTTGAATAAGAGTTGTTTCAAGAGCATGTTTATAATATAATTTGGTAACACAATAAACATTCTATATAAACATGCAACAAAAAATAAACGAACTTAAAATATTAAAGTTTTTATTTTGACTACTTACCAACACCATATGACCTGTAGAGATATCCATATTGGTCAGCGCAGGTTCCTCACTCCTACAATAAAATCCAAATTGTAGAAGTTGTCCAAGAAAGGTAATTTCTGAACGTCATACTCCTCTTTTAACGAGAATATTTGGAACTCTAGTTTTATATACATAATATATACATGAAAAATAAAGTAACTCTTAGAACAATGTAACTAAAATAACAACTGGATGGATTATTGCTTTTTAGCCACATAAAATACAGATGGAGTCGTCAATAAAAACAAAAATAATAAATATTTCATATATGTAACGTATTTAAATGTAAAAATCATTGATATTGTACGAGTATATTGGGTTGGCCAATAGTATTGACCAGACTCGTCTCTCAAATACCGTTAAGATAAATTTGCCATATACATTGGCAATGTTATTGAATACAAAGTAATATGTAATTTGGACAAGTATTATAATTTCAAAAATCTTTTAAATTGTGGGTATTATACTTATTGCTCTATAGTTTTATAAATCAAATTTACTACCTTTTTATACATTGGAATCACACATTTAAAGTAAACAGAGAATATGCATTTTTCTAAGTAAGTGTTAAAAATGTGAGTTAAGGGTTCACGTATATAACTTACAATCGTCTTAGGATTTAGGTCATAAATATCAGGACATGGACTTTCCTGAGTTTAAGCGCTGCTATGTGAGACATCTTGAATACTTACAAGTTTAAGACAAAATTCAGTATGAGTTTTACGTACTTTATTAAAAACCGTGCAAAGCATTGAGTTTTTAAATTTGCTAAAAGTGTCATCCACTTATTTTATGAAATGACCGTTTACGCCTTCTGAGTTGAATGTTGAATTTAATATTTGATTTCAGATTGCTTTTCAATATGTCCGAAATAGGGGTCCAAGTTGCCTTAAATTTATTTGTGGAATTTTTCTAATGAAATTTGAAGAATACTCGGCCTTCTTGTATGCATATCTAAGATTTCTGTATCTTCCCTGCAATTCAGTATTTCTATCTAAGGTAATTTGTTCATAACATAACAATTATCCCTTAAACTCTGTAACTGATTGTAAACTACTTGTTTACCCAATTATTTGGAGGACACTGTTTGACCAAAACATTGAAAATACGTTGTCATTAATAGACATTAGAGATGAAATTAAATAATTTACTTTGTCATTTACATCGTCAATGCTATATAGAGTGAGCCAGTAGAAAGTTTTTATTAACAAAATGAAATAAATTTTGCTAATTTTGTTAGTCATATGTCATATTTTCATTTTAAACTTCTGGTAATTTTTTATTTAAGGAAACTTGTAACATAATGGTTTTATGATCAGAAAAAATTATTGGGATAAGCCTAACATCAAGTTTGTCATTAGATATTGTAGTACTGGTATTATCGATATCTGTGCCATATGAATTGTGTACGCCATGTTTGGTTGGCAGAGTAAAGACAGCGCTCTGTATCCATCAAAAAGGATATTAGATCTCTCACTTCATTACTTTGTGCACAAAAATCAATGGGCATAAACAGCATCCATCACTTCTTTGTCACACTTAAATTTCCTTCTTCGAAGGTCTTTCTTGAGTTTTGAGGAGAAGAAATAGTCACTAGGAGCTGGATCTGGGCTGTAGGATGGATGGCCGATCTCCTTGAAACCACATTACTTCACAGTAACCTTTGCAACAAGAGCTGTGTACACAAGCGCGTTGTCGTGAAGAAGGCGCACACCACCACTCAGCTTTCCTCGCCTTTTCTCTTTGATGGCAGCAAGTAGTCTATGCAGTAGGGCAGCATAGTACTGTGGTGTTCCTCTCCTTTAAGTCAATGAAGAGTATTCCTTCACAGTTCCAAAAGATTGTGGCCATGATCTTCTTGGTTGACTGATTGACCTTGGCCTTTAGAGGCGATGGTTCGCCAGGTTTAGGCCACTCCATTCATTCTCTTTTGGACAAGGGATCACTATAGAGGACCATAGTTTCATCTCCTGTAACAATGGTTTACAAAACTTTCTCGTTGCCACAGCAGAGCTCTAAAAATTCCTGACAACTGATGACTCGTTGCTGCTTTTGGACCAAGGAAAGAAGTCTAGGCACCCATCTTGCACTAACCTTATTCATGCTTAAATGTTCATGAATAATTTGAAAGACTGTTGTTTTAGAAAGGCCTAGCCTTGTCGCTATTTCTATAACTTTGAGTCAACGGTCTTCCATAATTTCTCCTTCCACAAGAGCGATGTTTTCAGGAGTGAGCCGAACCTCCAAGGGCCGACCTGCACGCTCTTCGTCTTCAATGCTTTCTCGATCCATTCAAAAAATGTTGGCCCATTCTTTTACGGCAGAATATGAGGGGAGTGCTTCCACAGATACATCATCCAATGGCTGTTTAATTTCATTTGGAGTAAGTCCTTCTTTTGTAAAGAACTTAATAACAGCTCGAAACTCCATTTTGGACATATCACAATCTTCTACACATAGCCTTCTAGGTCGAAAACTTATGCACTTACCCTCGTATATATTAAGTAACATGGGTGCTATCAGCTATAATATTTTTTAACGTCTAGTATTAGTCTTTGCGGGTTTTATCCTTAAAAGTTTTTGATTTTCATAAATATACGATACATTTATCGCATCAAAAGATTAAACTAATAGACTTAAAAATGCCTTCCTATAATCATATAACCATTAACTCTGTTTAAATGTACTTTTGTCAAGGCAATATTCATTTGTAATGGTTCTTGACATGGTTTTCCCAATGTATTCGTCCGTATTTACTGACAACAGATTTGCGAGACTTGCTGGTAAATAGAAATTGTTACAAAAAGTCGTAAACATCTCCGATATTATCACATCTATGATGGCTAGTCTAAATTTCAAAATCTTTATCTCAGATTTTTTAATTTATGTACATCCAAACATGAGAATGAAATGCTCGACAATCCTTTATCGTTCTGTTTTATTTGAGTGTTGATGTCTTCTCCCTTTTGATTATTTTACTGGTTTATATGAAGCACAACACTACCAGGATTGCAGTTGAATAGGGTGGTAAACGTTTGTACTCATTGGAATTTTTTTAACTGTTGCTTTGAGAGAGACATCATTAGAAAATTAATGGAAAATAAAAAGCAATAACGAAGAATAATATTTTCAAGTTTTGCAATATCAATTTTCAATCATTTATGCCTAGACATTGCAGTAAATCACTGTCGAGTTTCAATTTGATTTGGTAAAATAGTATTTTATTAAATTATTATAACATTAATAAAATTATATACCAAAGCCATCTTTTTTATTTTTGATATATATTTAAATCCGGCTTCTTATACATAAATTACAAGTGTCTCACCTTACTATCATGTTGAATACATTCCATTTAGTTTTGTTGATCTGAAAGTGGCACATTGAAGAACCTGCTGCTTGGACTTTCAATACAAGGCGTGCCTGCTGGCAACACGTACAGATAAGCCTCACTCACCTGTATGCAACTGTTTCTCATTATACTCCTGCGTTTTCTGTTCCCCACCCACTTTACTATCTGCACGCGTCACCTGTTCGCTTTGTTAGCCATCATATCGCTCCGGTAGAGGTGGCTCTGTTTATATATAAAAGCGGTAATTCTGTTTATATATTATAAAAGCATAAGCACGTCTTTCAAGACCATATATGTGTTACCCGATGTTCATAAAAAAGTTGCCTTTTCCTGCCCCCTTCCTCATTTTCCGTTTTTTCTGTCCAATGCAATAAGAAACGTGCGCTTATTTTTGCTACAAACTACTTAGGAAATTTGCTTGCTGGTAAGTGTGTCGGGTGCTCTCGCGTTCTTAAATCTGCTATAAAGCGTTCTTTTATTACTTGTGTGGTATTTAATTTTTCGTTTTGTTTACAGATGTGGAACATTTAGTTGCAGTTTTCAAAAATTTTTTCTTTCAGGTAAATTTATTCTCCAATTTAATTATTTACTTTTATTCGACGTTTTAATTCATGCTCAAATTCCAAAAAACAGTAATAGCAGAATTATTTTTTTAAATTGCTTTATTTTCATTATTATACAAAGAGTATGCAATAAGTATTTATTATTATTGTTATTATTATTACTATTATTCTACCACCACATGTGGCCGAGGTCATTAAACCATTGACTCGGGGGCGGGAGGTCTGGGGTTCGATACCCGCCAGGTATCGAAAATATCCTCCTCGAGATTTTCTCTGTCCTCATAAATGACAAATGCCGACCAATTGCTGCAACTAGGCCGAGATTAGTATGTGGTATTATTAAATGCAGCTTTCGGACTGATATAAAAATTGCTTAAGTTTTATTTTCAGAATAAGATTCATGATGCAAAAATTAATACCTTTTGCATCAATGAGAATTTAAGTGAATTGGACTTAACTGTACCGAATTAATGGCATGCATTAATCCCATTAAGTGACGGAAATAAACAGAATGGTCTTTGAGACATTCCAGCATTAATTTGCCCTTAATAAGAAAGCTATTCTAGGGACTGTTTAGGAGATATTCCTTTTACAGAAAAGTACTAATTAATGATTCATTTAACCTTTCCAAACAGACAATCTTTTTTTCTTTTAGGTGTAAAATGTTTATAGATGTTTCATTATATTCTTTAAGGTTGCTGAGAGAAATCTTAACATGACAAAAAAAATAAATTTGTCATGAGGCAAGTTAAGCAAATTAACCTTGATGCACATCTCAAATTTAATTAAGTTTGAAATGTTTGAAACTGTTTTGATGTACTACTATCAAGCAATCATCCTTTTCCCTTTAACATTCAAATGAAGAGAAATGGTGTTTCAATTTGCTCTTTGCAGAATATAGATTAAATCGTTTTTGTTATTAGTAAAACGCTCTTTGCATTTAATTGTTAGAGCAATATTTTAAAAATCAATCAACCTTAATGATAATTTAAGTGATTTGCACTTAATTGTATTTAATTAATGGCTTGCATTAATTCCATTAAGTAACGGAAATAAACAGAATGGTCTTCGAGACATTCCAGCATTAATTTGCCCTTAATAAGAAAGCTATTCTAGGGACTGTTTAGGAGATATTCCCTTTTCAGAAATGATTCATTCAACAGTTTGACGTTTTCCCAGCACGAAAAAAGGATTAACATTTCATTTCCATATATGTGTGTGTGTGTGTGTGTAAATGAAAAATAAAAATAAAGTAACACTATTAACAATTAACACTGTTAATGTAACACATTAAAAGTAATAATAAAAGTAGATAAGGATAAAACACGGAGAAAAATTGGTATATTTCGAACTACTGCGAGTTCTTCAATGGCAAAAAGCTTGACTTATCTTGCTTCTTGCCATTGAAGAACTCTAGTAGTTCCAAATATAGCAATTTCAATATATATATATATATATATATATATATTGATAAGCAGGTAACATTATATTGCTTATAGAAGAGGGGTACAAACACTATTCTACTTAAATATGAAAATAAGTTAATAATCACAAGTAAATACGCATTCTTTTTATTATTAGAAGTAGAAAGCAAACTATTTCTAATGAAATTCTCTTTGTGATACTTCAATACTGAAGTTCTAGACAATTATCTCAGACTTTATGGCCTGTTCATCTCTACTTATTAGTCAAATGCTGTTTCTTATTCACTTATACATTCTTTTGCAAAAACCTACTATCAAAATGAGACTACAGAGCTACGATGCAAATTCTTCAGTACATATTTTTCTATAAACTCTGAAAGATTGGGGTGTATTGTACGTTAATTTGGATCCTTTTCAGGTTTTATTACTCTCTGGCATAAGTGAGTAACCAACAAGGAAGAGAAAGTAATTTGATTATGCTACTTGCCAAGATATTGTGCGACAGTAAACAACAAACCATATCTACGTCCAAACCTGTATTTGTTGTCAGCTTTCAGCGTAAAAACGTAATGCGGCATTACTGAGTAGTGACTCCCCATTTAAAAGCGTTTCCATTGCACTCACTACTGCAAACAAACCACTGTCGTTGTTACTGTCAGAAATAATCTTGCTTGGTGATTTATAGGAAACAAACGCGAAGCGGAAGGACCACATCCTTTTAGGAGCTAATAAGAAGCCAAGTTCCTTCCCATGTACACACTTGCAGCGTTTTATCGACTATAACGGAACTTAAATAACGAATTTGATTGCTGGCTCTCTTATTTCTCCATTCCTATGTTCAAAAAGGCAAGCAGGTTTGGAACATGAATAAGAACTGAAAATGTTTAGTTGATATATCGTCAATATGGTTTAAAAACCATTAGCAAGAAACAAATTAATGCATAAAAATAATTTGAGATTCTAGAGGCCCAAAGGATTGTTTTGTTATACTTTCATAGACTGGAATATATCCTTATAATCATCAAAATAAATGAATATAAGGGAAAAGAAACAACCCTAGATTGTCTACATGAATTTGTCACCCATTATTGCTTACATGAGGTGCTATGGAACCCCCATTGTATTTTATTTAAATTATTAATTTTAATTGATTTTTTGTTTAATAAACGACCCTGTCAGTACTTGCAGAACTATCCATAAAGAAACTGTGGATTTTTAAGTAAGAATTTACAAACAATACACAAATGTCTCGTTTATGCCCAGCACAACCATTTTCTGACATTTCATGCAATATTATTATGTCCTTCGATCTTTAGGTCCTGGGCAAATAGAACACCTTCCTTGTTTAGGTGTTGCATTCGGAATGCGGTCTTCTTCTTCATCCTCAGGTATGCCTTCCAATCTCTTCTTATAGTTCTTAGTTCTTGAGGCATATTCTTCTTCTGGAGTCTCTGTAGTTAAATAGTTTATAAGTTGGTAGTCAAATTCTTGTAGATACTTTCTTCTTACAATGCAGTTTTTCTAGGTGACTGTCTGGTTTAAACCATGGAATTAACCTAGCCTGATCTAGGATTCCGTAGAGGACATCTTCAGGTCTTTCGAGAAACTGGGTTTTTTCAGGTTTTCCTCAGTCCTCATAAATGGCAAATGCCATGGAGTACCCTAAACTTAGGCCTGGAACGTTTCCTACCTTAAAAAACATCCTCTTCCAATATATCGTTTCATCTCATACATCATCAGTGTCCACCGCTTAAGTTCAAAAATAAAAAAGTCATTTCTCTTAAATCTTGAGCTTTCTTGGTAGAGCCGAGAAATTTTAGAACGCCCCTCCTAAACAAAAAAAAAATTGCAAAATATTTAAAAGCTTAAATACTGTTACTATATCCGACTTTGAGGCCTCACTTTTGAACAGAAACAAGCACTGTGGCATCCCCAAACGCTAAAAAGAAAAATTAAAAAGTTAAGACCCAGTTTTCTGCAATGACGGTAATTAAGGTACAGAACATATCCAAATGCCTCTTCCATCTAGGAAGTTTAATCTTCACTATGCCGTACTGCATACAAACGCTAACAGAATGGAGCAGTGCACTTGACATCTAAAGTTTGAAATTTATAGCAGAATCCTTAATAGATAATTTATGGAAACTATTAAAAGAGGAACTAAAAATCTGAAACACTACTCTAGAGTTATATTCGGAGTCTATCAAGTGATGAACTAAGGGTCTTCTGCAGAAGGTTATGTAAAAATAAATAGAAAAGAGACTTTTTGTAAGTTGTAACAAAGGAACAACAAATAAAATGTTCCTTTCACTCTTAACTTATTTCAACTAGTATCCTTTGTGGGCTTTATTTAGCCTTAGGCAATATTTGGTAACAGTTTTGTTAATAAAATAAAACATGAATGTTACAAATGTTAAGTATAGGAATCGAACTCACCAGGAGGATGTGCTGGACCGGGAGGAGGGACTGTTGTTGGAACCCTCTGATTCTCTGGACAGACTCGCGATGCGTTGTCCAACGTGGATTGGCTCCGGCTTCTCTTGTTGTGTCTTGCTAGCCATTCTCGCACGACATAACTCCTAGAGCAAATGTTAACTCTTCTCCAATATCGCTCTTGTCACTTGAGCTGATTCTACATAACAGATCTATTGAACAGTGGTATGTCTTTTTCCCTAAAGTTCATGTATTGTGTCTGCTTTCAGGTGTGTATAATACGGTTCACGTTGTACAGTGCGAATTCAAACAATAGGTAAAAGAGACTTTATGATGGAAGATAGTTTTCAATGACAGTTAAATGAAGAACATCGAGAGTCGAGTACTTTGAATTTTAGGTGAAAAAAGACAAATAAAATATACATTACACACTGCGGAATTTTTCATAGAGCCCCTGAAAGTTGTCCCGTAAGAGACTCGTCCAGAAAGTAAGTTCCGAAGCCTTGGAGGTAGTTGATGTATTTCAATGTTGGGGTAAATATTCCGTATCTTAACCACCTGCGAGATGCGTGTTGTAGTTTCTGCATACTAAGAAATTGGCACTGCATACGAGGGTAGGTTCCATAAGTTTCTGACCTAACCATTTTCTAGGTTTGATAAAGACAAAATCTATAGTTCATTATAGTTACCATTTATTTCAATACACTTCTCACGTCTTTGAATTAACGTTTCAACCCCCCCCCAAAATAGTCAGAAGTCTTGTCCGCAAAATAGGCATAAACAGCATCCATCACTTCTTCGTCAGACTTAAATTGTCTTCCTCGAAGGTCCTTCTTGACTTTTGAGAATAGGAAATAGTCACTGGGAGCTAGATCTCGGCTGTAAGATGGATGGTCCATCTTCTTGAAGCCATATTTCTTCACAATTTCCTTTGCAACAAGAGCTGTGTACACAGGCGCGTTGTCGTGAAGAAGGCGCACGCTACCACTCAGCTTTCCTCGCCTTTTCGCTTTGATGGAAGCACGTAGTCTGTGCAGTAGACCAGCATAGTGCTCCACATTAACTGTGGCGTTCCTCTCCTTAAAGTCATTGAAGAGTCTTCTTTCACAGTCCCAAAATGTTGTGGCCATAATCTTCTTTTGTGACTGAGTGTCCTTGGCCTTTAGAGCCGGTGCTTCGCCAGGTTTACGCCATTCCACTGATTCCCTTTTGGACATGGGATCATAGTAGAAGACCATAATTTCATTTCCTGTAACAATGGTTTGCAGAACTTCTCTCTCATTTCCACGGCAGAGCTCCAAAAATGCCTGACAACAGATGACTCGTTGCTGTTTTTGGAGTGAGGAAAGAAGTCTAGGTACCCATTTTGCATTAACCTTATTCATGTTTAAATATTGAATAGTTCGAAGGACTGTTTAAAAAGGTCCAACCTTCCTGCTATTTCTGTAACTTTGAGCCGCCAGTCTTCCATAATTTCTCCTTCCGCAAGAGCGATGTTTTCAGGAGTGAACACCTCTAAGGGCCCACCTGCACGCTGTTCGTCTTCAATGCTTTCTCGACCCATTCGAAAAAGTTTGGCCCATTCTTTTACGGTAGAATATGAGGGGGATACCTTCCCATGTACACCGTTTAATCGCTGTTTAATTTCATTCCTTCCTTCTTTTGTGAAGAATGTAATAATAGATCGATACTCCAGTTTGTGCATGTCACAATCTTCTACACAACTTTTATGTTCGTTATGCAACTATATCTGAACAATTTAACACGGCGGAGCGGAAATTACAGCTGCAATTATTTACTTAACAGAAACGATTTGACACCAGATAAGGATTTATGAAGGCGATAATCATTGGCCAGGCTGGAAACTTATGAACCTACCCTCGTAGGTCTACAGGCAAGTGTGTAAGGTGTATGCACTGAACATCTTTCGCAACAATATGGTTAGAAGATTCATTCAGCGAATTCATAAAGGTCAATTAAAGGTAGGACGAAGATGACGAAGATCTTAGTGTGACTATCATCTCTGTTTGCGCCGAAAATGAAGGAAACTGTGTGGCAAACAATTGAACAGAACCAATCATTCACAAGCAATGCTCACCAGTATTGTAAGAGATGGCGCGGTAAGTTAAGGCAGGTGTTTTCCGGTACTTGGCGGTATAGGGGCATAGACAGGTCATTGGCATGCTGTGACAAATGTCTTAAGAAGAGTAGTCATATGTCGAAAAGCAGATTAGTTGTTACTGTATCTGGCGCAATAAACGTAGTTTTCTTTTGATTTGTCTCCTTTTAAGGCCAGTTGGAATTTGCTTTCTGGACGAGCCTCAAATGAACAGTGGTTCTGTTATTTTGAGAATTTAAAGAACACTCTTGAAGTTTTTTGGTGTCTTAGGTTTTATTGGAAAGCAAAAATAGCCCAAACCTTTTCCTAAATTAGTAAGAATTTAAATAACTCTACATGAAACAAGAATATGGGAAAGGGATATAAAGGAATTTTTCGGAGCAAGTAGGAAAAAAAGGCTGGCTCATCTTATGTTTCTATACCGATAAAAACAAAGCGAAGTAGTACAGCTGCGGAAACAATAAAACATTCGTTATGAAATATATTACCCATATATCATTCATAAACCAAGCTTGTGGAAATAACTCACCATAGAACAGTTTCGATTGAACTAGATAGATTTCAATAAAACGTTTAGTACGATCAATTAAAATACTGTTAGTTTAATGGAAATGATCATTTTACTGTAAAGTTAGATGGTAGTTTTATAAATAATTGTTGGCTCGGGATGGTTTATGACCTTGCTTGTGCAAGTGTCAATGAGATGTAGGCATTTTATGAAAAGGTAGCTGAATGTACAGTATTAAAAACTAATACAGCATCCATAGTAAAATGTGGTTAAACATATTAAGACCAAAAACATGATTAGGCGTAAGTTTTCAAATAACGTTGATGATCAACATTCTTACAAATGTGATGAAAAATACTATGACATCTTGGATGAAAACATGTAAACGGCATTTATTGATGGAAATTATTTCTCATTTCAAAATAATTTAGCAATACTAATGTTCCTGAAAGTGAAGATGACATAAATTAGAGGGGAGTTCCAGTGGTTATGCACTTTCTCCACATAAACTAGATCAGGATATATTATAGAGCTATGATGCGACACTAACAAACATAGAAATTTAAGGGGAAAAAGAAATTCTTAAGAAATTAAGATTCCAGTACTTAAATTTGTTGTTAGAAATGAAATTAGTGTTACGGTTCCTCAGTACGAGAGCCAGATCAACGATATATAAATTCTTTTTGCTATTAAACAGGATATAGTCGGATTCCTCTTCAATATCATTATCTTCGTATTGTGACGGCTCGGGGAACTCTGGGCAGCGTCCTTGCCTCAAGCAAACTTAAGTTTCTTTATTTCCACGTTAAGCTTGGCCTATTGGCGGCTTATCTTTTCCTTTTCTATCCCCTGTTCCTAAAACTACACATAACTTTCCTGCTTCTTCAGCAACTTCCTGCTAAGTAATTTCTATAGTCAACACTTTCTCTTCCGCGTACTAAATAACATGCTAGTGACGATTGCAAGCACATAAGAATGATTAAGCAATCAACAGACACAAATGTTGACACGCCCAGTGTTATAGCCCTGGGTATGTGAACTGTTATTGGCCAAGCTACGTATGTGTTATTTGAAGTCAAAATGATCACTGCAGTTAAATTCAGTTAAATTAATTAATAATTCTACCTAGTTTCATTGAAATCTGTTTGATTAAACCAAAACAATTTTCTTATCTGTACGGTTCCTGTACTATAACTTTTTTTCCCTAAAAATTTACACGGAAACTTGCCTATGAGCATGTTACACGACAACATACCTGATAATCCTTACTGGCCTCAGTGTCAGGTGCAGTGAGGTTCTGCAGCTTCTCTCTGGATCGCGCATGTCGACGGATGACGAAGAGTGCGGTGGTTGCTATGAGTATGGCAGCCACGACACCAACCAATAGGAACGAAGCAATATAAAGCTCGTGTTGTGCATCTGCACTTAGGCTTAGAACTGTTGGCATCTTGGTCTACAACAAAGAGAAGAAATGTTGACAATGGTGCGCTCCCTACTTCAATTGTCAGCGTCAGATTGTTATAGCATACGTGCATCTGGGAGGCTGTTAATATGACAGCTTTCCACTATCTTTTTTGTAATAGGTGAAAAAGTGTGTTTTGAAGTAAAAAGTCAACTATCTCGCTCACAGGAAACTTTTCTAAACACATCCCGTACCATCTAGTGGTTTTCAAAGAAGCTAATGAAGGAATTAATGAAAGGAAAAGCTTAAAGTAATCTGTGGGTGGGGAATGATATTCTTATGAGCTTAACCTAGTAGAACCAACAGGAAAAATCGCCAGGCATTACCAAATACAGTCGACAAACCATACCTGCTGCTGTTACCATATCTTTTATCCAGAATAACTCCCACCTCTGTCCTATATTTCGACATATTTTGGAAAATATTTCATTATAACAACGACGTATATGAGGTAAAAGCCAAATAGTAAGATAATTCTTGGAATAAGAGAGTTTTCCACTTTCCAACAATGATAAATGTTTAAGGGAGTAAAGGAGGGAAACTGTAAAAGTCATGTGGGTAAGATTCTTGAGTTAAACAAACCTTCACTTTGGGAAGTATTGGGATCAGGGGAATGAACAGAAATGCTTTTAAATGTTTATATTGGGAATATGCTTAATTCGGAATGAGAAAATGTGAAAACATCTCAGATTAAAGTTGAAATAACAGTAAGAAGTCAAGAAGGTGAGTTTATCATACTGTCAATGGTTTTATTTATTAATGACTACGGAACAAAAATCATTCCTCTCATTTGGGAAATCTTTAGGTCAAAACGCGAGAGGTAAGTTGCATATTTTTGTATTTTCCGAATGAAAAACTATACGAGTAGATCAAACTACCTACTTTATTTTGATGCTGGGTTTGGAGTAATGAGACGCCTTATCCGTTATATAAACAATTTATACATATAGTTAAGTTTTTCAAATGTAAGAGCCAATTTCAATTTGTAGTATTTTCTTAATTTTCCACATGGTTTTAATGGCTAATTACTCGTTTCCAATAATTGAGTTGAATTACAGATTTCTCACATAAGTAAAAAAGTATTTTATTAATTTTTATTTGTGGAAAGAAATGGCATTGCCTCTGCAAATTCATATCGGACTTACTTATTATTATTATTATTATTATTATTATTATTATTATTATTATTATTATTATTATTATTATTACGAATGTGAACGCAGTTTTTCAGCAACTTTTCGGCGGTTTCGTATCCAAAACGATTTGAGCTGGCACATGTAATTTGAAATATTTCCACAGAATACCAGATATTTACCCGGAACATTATTAGTTTAAGGCATCGGAAGGAAATTGCATTCCTGAGCAATCTACGACACTTGTTGATTTGAAGGACTCCATTGCACATTGTGCCAGATACTCAAGAACACGAACTCAGAGCTGCTGATACAACATTGTTAATTTTACAAGAACATAATGGTGGACACATGCATCATTTAGGATGAAAGTATGGCAATGGGGGCTGATGTAAAAAAAAAAAAAAAACACACACACACAATTTATTGTATAATAATTCAGTGCCAGACTTTTTAAGATTGCGTTGAAAATGAAGAAAATGTGAGCAATTGAAGTTACCTTTTATTTTTGACAACTATGTACATACATTTTCAACATTTGTTGCGAAGGATAACAAAAGTTTTAATAATTAATACTGCGCTGAAATAGGTGGTCGAGGTGCTAAAACACGTACTCGTAAACGACAGGTCTAGATCGTTCTCTGTATCTGATTTTTTAACTTGGTTTCCTAGGTTCTCGTGGAAAAAGGCGGGTAAAGTATTGTATACTTAGGCCTGAAACGCTCCTATTCTATAATTCCTTTCCAATTCATAATTTTATCTCATGTATCAAGTGCCCGCCGTCCATGATGCTACAGTAGTAGCAACGGATGTTAAATGCTGTGAAAAAAGATAAATACTATTAGAGATTTAAGTCGTACCTTAACAGGGGCAAGGCCTTTAATGTAATTTGGTATTTATGAATAAACGATTTTAAAATACACTGGCTTTGGTTTCTTTAAATTTTCTTCTTTGGGAGTTAGTTTTACCTGGAATTTCTAGTGGGACTAATTTTCCATTTTAATTTATACGATATTCGTTTTTAGTTTTTGAGTATAAACAGTTTTGTTCTCTCAGCAGAAAAGATTATATAAATACAATTTTGTGAGAAAGTATACAATTATGAAAATAAGGAAACGATAGAAAATACCAGATTATTTTCGCTAAAAGTCGATTTAAAAGAATTTTGAAAAATAACTTCTAATGTGTTACTGGCAAAGACACCAAGAGAAAATAAATGTACAGTACAGGTGTTTAAATTTCATGATTGTTATAAATATCGGTAACGTTAAATCTTTAAAATTTTCGCTTAGTGCATAAATACTGTAAATTTACATGATTAAGACTTAAATGTTGTTTTGTGTTTCAGAGTCTACATTATTTGGATAAATATGTGAAGCTACACTGTCTTTTTCTTCTTTAAGTTACAAAAAAAAAATATATATATATGTTCTGTGCTACTTACAGATGACAGATATTATACATTACATGCAGAACAAAACAGAATATATACCTTGCATTTTTCTCAGTTGTTCAGACATCTCTGGCAGTTCCCTGATGTCAACTGCACAACTAGTGCTACCCTTGCTGTTTATATACCTGTGTCAAGAAGAAGAGGAAAGACGACAGGTGGGCGAGGGCGAGTAAACGCCCCCTCAATGCCAGGGTGATATTGATCAACATGTCGGCTGCTACCATAGCCATTAAGCAGTAAATGGGCCTAAGATGCAATTTTATCATAACCAAACACAACAAATGCACCAGTTAGAACCACATTTCTTATATCTACGTAGTTTCCTCAAAGGAGCTATAAATAAAGATACGGAATTGATTAGAGACAATAAAAAACTTCAAATTGTCTGTAGAATCTCAGAAGAATTTTGAGTTACAGAAGAAGAAATTGTGTCACCTACTTGTTTTTAAAATTTACAGAGATATTCTCAAATAAATTGAACAAAATAGAAAGTATCGGCCAGAAAACTTGAAAATAATATCTCACCAGATATAGTATTCAAAAAATATTTCTAGTTCTTAATTCAGATGTAAATCTGTAAAGAAACTTTGGAATATAAAAAGGTTTATATAATGAAGGAATGAGATCAGTTGAAATAAGCTTAATACAATGCGGTTATTTGAGTTATGAACCGTCTGAGCACGCTGATTACTGCGGAAGTGCAGCCGCTATAACTGGAATAAAAGAGATAGAGTCGCCACGCATAGATGAATATTTATATGTTTAATGGAGGCACAAACTTTACAATGGGCTAATCTGTGTTATGAGAAATATGAAAAATGATGCCTCTCAGCGGTAATACATTGCCAGTGTCTGCATAAGAAATTCTTGTATTGCATCTAATTTTTCTTCCGCAAGAACGTGGCGGTTTCTTGTCATTAAGAGATTCTTGTAACTTTTGGTTACAAGTTGGTGAGCAGTTCGCTACATGGAACACGATTGCCGGGATATTTTCTTGCGAATTATCTTACCCCTTCTCTGCAAGAATCCGTTTTTATATTTGTATCGTGTACAAAAACCAGTTTTTCAAGATTATACTTACAAAGTGGCATACTAACTAACGAAGAACACTTAGCACAAACTTTATGCACAATGAAAGCATAGCCATTCGTTGACAAAGCCTCCCTCAAACTAACTACAATATGCTACCTGCACATGCATAATACTGCCTTGACGACTGGCTTCTCCCAATATGCAACCACGCTATGCAAACACGTCATTCAATTTACCTGACTGTAGTATTAATAATTAATTTAGTGTTACAATCGACTGCAATGGAATGAACACAGAATACAAACAAACGAGTATTCTTTCTTATTAGTAAAGGAATTATAAGGAATAAAAAGATAGAAAAAATTAATGCCTATAATGCACACAATAAACGTGTTTTAAGGGAATAAGTTGGAGGCATTTGCAGAAAAGCAGAATTTACAGCTACAAGTAAAATATGAAATATTTATGAAGAATGGAAAAAAAAATTACAGCCAGGATTCAAATAATCAGAAAGAACTTAAATCCAATCCGCTAGGACCGTTGTTGAGTAGGTTCCAATTATGTGCCACGAATGAAGGAAGAATTCCTTAAGTGAAAATGTACTTCACTCCTCTTCTTTTTGCATTTATTTATAACTTTGACGCCATCGTTTTACATCCTTGTCAAATTCGGTCATCGAAAAAAAGCTTTTTTTGATTTGTTTTATTTTACAGACGCTCTTTAACATCTCAGGTCATCAGGGTCCCATTCAATTTAGGGCGTGAAATACCCGGCAAATTTTGCTCAAAGGCCTCTTCTTTCAGGCTTGATGTTCTGGACCCACGGCTTTACTTCCCTTCCGAAGGAAGCCATACTTACGATTTTTACGCCCGAAAAAATCCATCGGTTCTGGCCGGGATCGAACCCGCGATCTTGGTTTTAGGAGGCAAGTATGGTTACCGCTACACCACCAGGACCGACATCCAAAAAAGCGACTATGGATTGCGATAAATGAAAAGATTTATTAAAACGTACCATTGGCAGAAACGACTCTAACTTTTATTTAACAGATAAGTTAGGTTACAAGTATTAATCAAAACTATGTAACATTTAAAAAGAAAGTGCCGATTTTGTAAGCTTATAAGGCAAGTTTTGGCCTATTTCACAGCTTCATTAACCAGCTTTTGAGGTAATTCAACGGCCATGAAATATACATTTCCATTAATATTATTGGCTGGTTTTATATTAAAAAATAGCGTGTACAAAATCTTCCTCTAAGATCATCCGCGTTTCTGTCCTTTACCACAAACTGTAGGTGATACACTTACGTAATAGTTTGGTTAGAAATTCCAGATTGTGTGTGTGTTCGACGGTCTGAGTGAAGCGAAAAAGAGCTAGCTCAGAAATAGCCTCTAATAGCTATAACAGATATTCATTTTTATATTAATTAAACTCATATGTTTAGTTAATAAACGGAATAATGCTCAATTAAGAGCATTAAAGTCCAATTCAAAAAAGAAAAATTTTCTTAGCCTTTTATATTGCAGATAAGCGTCTGTCTTTGAACTTTATACGCACACCTTTTATTTATTTTTTTGAATAGTGTTTAACGCCAGTTTCCACCACTGAGGCACCACATACAGTGGACACTGATGATATATGAGATGAAATAATATAATGAGAAAGCATTTTTCTTAAGGAAGGAAACGTTCCAGACCTAAGTTTAAAGTACCTCCCAGGCATTTGCCATTTAGGAAGACTGAGGAAAACCTGAAAAAAAACTCAGTCCTGGTGGGATTCGAACTCCAGACCTCCCGCTCGGAAGTTAAAGAAATCCTTGTATAAATTTATACAGTATGTCGCAGAATCGTTGTTTAGTTCTTAAGATATACTCTGATACGTTTTATGGCTCATAAATGTTACACATTATTCTTATATAAACCATTTTAAGTGCTTAATGCTTATTATTTGCGAATATTTTATGTTGGTTAAGTAGTTTTACATATAATTAGACATTTGTAAATTGGTAGGTATCCATAATCGTTTATATATATATGTATATATATTGCATAGTTTAATGACTATTATTTATCAAAGAAGGGAGTTTATTAATTATTGCACAAAAGATATAACTTTACTTCTATTTGAACTTTAAAACATGAATATACCAACTGTTTAAAGCATGTTAATGTGTTTAAATATGCAATAAGTAAACTTCATTAGCTAAAATTCAAGAGGGATGTTAAAGCTGAAAGTAATTTTAAATTTATATGTACATCTACTTGCAAATTTCCTGCTGTGTTTGTTCAGCCCAGTATAAGTTGAAACGGCTAATGAGGGCTACCAATTGTTTGAGCTGTGAACTAAAAAGTCACGAAACCTCATTGAGGTTTCATCTTTCCTCATCCTCAATGGTGAGTAAATGTTTGTTTTTGGGCCGATGGGAGGAAGCATCATCAGTTCATCGCAGTATCAGTACATGGTTCGGGAGATAGTTTTATCTCAACTGCCGATTGAAATTGAGGCCAGTTGTGCTCGCCCTCTGAATATTTTTTTATCATTATTCTTACTACTATACCAAAGAGTAGAACTGAAACTTTCTTAGATAAGAATATAAGTGCTTGGGAATTAAATGACTATATATTAAAAGGGCTGAAGACGTCATTCTTTCAAAAATAGTTTCCTCGCTTAAACTGACCACAGACTCATAGAGCTGTGTGTGTTAAAGGAGTGTGTTATACACTGAAGCGACTATCACTTCTTCGTAAATATATATTATATTTAATAAAGGCCAGTAGTTTAGTACAGTTACAATTTTAAGAAATAAATGAACAAAAAAAACTTGCAATTTATGAAATTGCCTTAACTTTTGATTTATATGTTTATTTGATTTAATTCCTTGCACACTTCACTTATTTTTCGATAACTGTGGTGGAAAAAAAAGGAATTGTGTAAAATCATAATTAATTTTGAGTGTAACAGATAGTTAAAAGATAAAAAGCATACCACTTCCTTTAAAGCCAAAAATTTTGCTTTGGGAAGAGATTTTCCTATCACCAATCAAGCTATTTAGAGATATAATTGTATTTAGAGTATAAATTCACTGACCATATTACTAAGTTTTAACAAAAATATTCCATAGTCGAAATGGAACCGAAATTTGTACCAGAATATTTTGTACACCTTAGAAAACTTGCAGCAGGAATATCAGGGGACTACTACTGAGGTGTGATAACGGGTTTTCCTAAATGCAAATGATAACAGAAGTGGTCAAAAGTTTTTCTGTTAAAAACCGTTGATCTGAGACTAGAGTACGTAGTCAAGGCTCAAAGAAAAAGTATAAATTGGAATTGTGGATGAGATTATAAAAATTAGTTTTCCTTACTTTGTTGTGTCGATCGTTGTTCAAAATCATCAATGGTTTCATTGTTAAATACGCCATGACGTCTCAACGTTAACCTGCAGTTTTTCAAAAACGTCCCTTTGATATACCTAGTCACATGTTGTATCATACAATTGAAGAGAGGCTCTGAGCAACATTTGTCGGCCGTTTCACGCCCTGAGTTAATGGGACGCTGATGACCTGAGATGTTCATAAATAAATAAATAAAAAAATCATAAAATTGAGCAACTCGACAACATGTGAAGCAGTAGATTGGCCGCGGTAGACTCATTGTTTGCCCTGCTCATTCTTCCAACATCTCCTTTGATACTTTTGTACTGGGTCAGTTCAGCTGGTGTGCGAGACGCCAGTCAAATCATAGGAACTTGTAGCTTGGCTGCATGCAGTAGCTAATTCACATCAAATATCTGGAGTTTTTTAACGTGCAAGACAATCGCGTTATTAGAAAGCGTATATTGAAGCAAGAGACTGAACTTTTTAAAAGATTACAACTCAAAACTGAAATATAATCATTTTATTTTCAAACACAGCTGAATTTTTTCATTTCCTATTCTTCATGGATAGACTATATTTACTCAATATTTAACTATTTATTTTATTTTACTCGCTTGTATTACTACTAGAACTTTTTGAGTATTGAATTTAGAAACAACCGGTATAAACCTTTCTGTTATTAGCCAATACTGTCATTTTAATTACCACCAGCAGCGTCCGAGAGTTGTTCTACTTTGCTGCTAACAACTGAAATTACAATTTACAATTTGTTTTCGTCATAATTCATGTACTCCTATACAATTATCTAGAAAGTAACCAAATATGTAAAATTTAACGGCATAATAGGACGAAAAATTTTCAGAAATTTTGAGCAGAAATTCCAAATGTAGATAAATCTTACATGTTAAGAAGTTTGTGAGCCTTTAGCGTCATATCTTCAATTAATATTTACGTAAAAATAATTAGGGATTTCATTAAGTATTATTCGCAATGAACTTGGCCAATGGGGATCTCTAATTAAAACTGTTCTTCACACAAAAGGAATCCATTTAAAAATGGTCATATCGTTATCACTTTTAATATTTATTTCTTGTTAAAGGAACATATATCCAAGGTCTTTAAATGCTCAGTTATTAATAGACCTCATATATATACCAAAAACGAAATGAAGCAATGTGAGTTATAAACATAAATAAATTAAGTTCTTAAGACAAAATATATTTTATCTCTTGTTAGGTTTTTTTTTTTTTTTTTCCTCTTAGAGCCTTTTGACAAATTGTTATTACATTATTATCTTTTTCCGAGAGATTATATTGCATCTTTATCCAGAATGAGAGAATTTCGGTTTACGAATGAAATTCCAAAGGTTTTAAGATAAATAAGCCGATATCATTTATGAAAGCCACGAAAATGTTTCTATCTTTCAGGAACGGAGGTAAAGGCCAGCTAAGAGACAGTGCCCAGCATTTTAATAAATACGATTAGAGATTCCTTTTAGACCACATGAAAGTAACAGTCTCTTTTTCCTTGTTTTCCTGCCATAGCAACGATTCCATGGTTACGCATTTTTTTTTTTTTCAACTTCATTGTGTGAGCGTACACCTATTAGGTTCCAGTATATGGAGCAAGCGCATTCGATTCAGCAAATCAGATAGAGGAAAATAAAAGGAAACGTATGAAGCTTTGGCCTGAAGCATCAAGGAGGGGAATACATCGTTTATATGAAGCGCAAAACTGGCATAACGTTAAACGTTAATTATTAATAAACAATTTAGCACTTTCGTCCAAGTTTCTTCCTATCACAAAAAGTGCTAACGTTTTTAACGTAACCTTTAAATAAATCACCTACATGTTATTAATATTTTAACAAACTTTCCAGTGATGGAATAAATAGAAAATAGCACCATATTCTATAGGTATTTAAAACACATAAGGGGTCAGCTAGCCCCTAATATTGGCTAACGCAGAGTAGTATAGACATACTTTTAGTAAAAAACAGTGCTAAATTATCTTCCGTAGGCTAACTCTTAGAATACTCACAATATTTGGGTATTAAAGAACATAATAAGCTAAGAACATAAAATAGTACATCATTTAAAATGTTAGTAGCCATAGTCTCATATTTGTGCTATATTTACTTGTTTTGACCAGATTTATAACACCTCTGATTGAAATTATTTTTATTGAAGGTATTAAATACATAATTTAAACAAAATATTTATTCAAATTATATATTAGCATTGTTACTAGTTTTTTTTTTTTTTTTTATCTATCTACATCTTATTAGACACAGGGTTTCAAGATTGACTTTCACTTCTTTCATGGCTATTTTAAGTGAAAATTTAGTGTCTTAGAGGGAATAAGACATAGAAAAATTATAATTTACATGTTATTTAATATCATTTAAATTTATATCACATCGGAGGTGTTTAGATTTTAAAATTTGAGCCTTAGCGATCCTTTAACATGTGTATTTATTTATTTTCATTGTTTTTCAGAACAATGTCATAATTTTTTTTTTTTGATTGATTTGTTTATGGACGTTCTTTAACATCTCAGGTCATCAGCGTCCCATTCAACTCAGGGCGTGAAACGACCGACAAATTTTTCTCAGAGGTCTCTCTTTCAGGCTTGAGGTTCTTTATCGTGCCGTAAATGTACGACACGGGACCCAAGGCTTTACTTCCCTTCCGAAGGAAGTCATACCTAGGATTTTACGCCCAAAAATCCATCGGTCCTGGCCGAATTCGAACCCGCGATCTTGGGTTTAGGAGGCGAGTATGGTAACCATTACACCATCAAGGACAGACACAATGTCATCCTGAGAAGGAGGTAAATGTAATATTCAATATTAGAAGATCTCTCAATATTTGGAGATCTCTCTGTTCTTGAGAATTTGAAAATAAAGAGGAGGAACTAGTAGTAAATCAAAATCACTCACAAATGGTGAGTATAGGCTAATTTTATTTATATAAAGGCATATTGATTTGGAAATCTCTTCAAAACTATATGCACCTATAGTTCACAATTAGTGTGTTTTAACTGTCATCCCCCCCCCCCCAGGAGGAGGTAAAGGTTTCGAAGAGTGTTGAACTACTAATTTCTTAAGAGGCGAATTGTACTGCTCTACGAGTACTTAATACCCAGGCTTCTAGTTTAATCACAAACTATATAAGGGATAAGTTTTAAATAGAAATTGTTCTTTAACTAACCGTGTATAGAACATATGCTGGAAATGGAGAATCAAAACGAAAAATTCGGTTCACGGTTGGGATTCGAGCCACGAATATTCTCTTTTTTCTCTTGTTTCATTTGTCAAAGTATATGATTAATCAGAAAAATAGTGTCACCCACGATCGGAAAGTCCTAATGAATTGCATCAAGAAGCAATATACTAAGTACATTCAAGGTATAATACCTCCGTTATTTCTCTCTCTCTCGACTAGAAACAGATAGGTTTTGTTTTAAAATACACGGGCATTCGTTGTCAATGCGTGACAAAGGTGGCAGCAATGTGTGGCATATAGAACTCTAACGGCAGCGGCGAAAGTGAAGACTGTTTTTGATACTTCAAATTGACAACGTTTTCATTACAAGAACAGCGTGTACTCATTCGTTTTCTCCATTTGCGTGGTTTGACACCGATTGAAATTCATCGCCAGTTAAGTGAAACAAGTGGTGATGGTGTCATGGATGTGTCTATTGTGCGTTCATGGGTGCGACAGTTCAAGGAAGGCAGATCGTCGAGTGAAAACAAACCAAGGCAATCTCGGCCTCGCACTTCGTCTGGCGACATGATCGAGGAGTGGAGATAGTTGTTGGAGTGTGGAACACGTCGCCTCCAAAGTTGGCATTTCCACAATCTGTGTCCATAATACTGCATAAAGACCTGAAAATGCGAAAAGTGCCCTCCAGGTGGGTGCCACGAAAGCTGACAGACAACCACGTGCATGTTGCCAGGCAATGTTGACACGTGATAATGGCACGTTCTTTTCATTGATTGTGACAATGGCTGAGGCATGGATGCCGTTTTTCAATCCTGAAACGAAGAGCCAATCTGCTCTGCTATTGCATCAACATTTTTCAGTGGTCAAAACAGACTCCTACAGAAACGTTCGCAGTGGTCATGCAATCATGGCGTCGGCGTTGTGGAAAATGGTACAGCTGCAGGGAGGTTACGTCGAGAAGTGATACAAGTTTTATAGTTTTCGGTGATTAGTTAGCGAGGGAAAAAAAAACCGGAGGTGTTATAACTTGAATGCACCTCGTATTATATAACGACAGAGGCCAATGTGCGAGATAGATTCGCATAATACCAGCCTCTGAACAATATGATGAACCTACGGTAACCATAAATGAGTTAAATATATAGATGTTTTTGCTAAAAAGATATATTTATCCCAAAATATATAGAATTAAGATTAATAATGAAACTAAAGGTTTAATAATTAGGTTTGTTCGACCTATAAAAAGTAATGCCTGTCACCGATAATGTTGCATGATAAGTTAAAGCAGTGAAATAATTATGTCATATTACTTGAGCAAACTTTAAGGCAAACCTTCGAATTGCCATAAGCGAAATTCTCGACATATAACCAATTAACTTTGCTCAGGTTTTCCTCGACATAACTCAAGAGCTGTGAATGCTCAAAGTTATGCAAAGTTCCTTGAAGCAATATAAAGGATTTTGATCTTGCTCAATTTTCTCTTCTTCATTGCTTCATTGCCAACATTTTACTTTACTTAATTCCAATATTGTTTACTTAGAATATATAAAAGGTTGGTTATTTTCGTTCTCGCTATTGATAAACACTGCGTTTGTTACACCTCTTATGGGTAGGGAGCGAATTTTTAGGTGCTAAAAATCCTGAAAATATTTAACCTTCCACATTCTCAGTTCCAAGTCAGTCTAGAAAAATTGTACCTGATCATGTCATTCACACAGAAATGTCTCAAACAAATTTTAAAGTTTAGACATAGTCTGAAATCCATTATATTTCATTCATGCATTTCTCCTTATTTTTGTAACAGGTGTGCTGTAGGTCCACTAAGATTGCGAATGTTTTCTTTATATCACGAATATGGTTCACTGCTTCTGAAGGAATCCTTCGATTTCAAGATTTTCAATTGTATTGCAGAGTAAACATGTTGTGGAGGCATAGGCCAAGTAGTTTTGTTACACCGTGTCCCTTAACTTGTCCTGAAGAAATAAAATATTCCTTAAATTCTGCAACGCTACAAACGAAAATATGTAATGGTTTTTATTTTGAGTTTGGATAAACACACTAAAATGCAGCACCAGCTCACAACATAAAATATTAACTGCTACTGAGTGATTTCAGCTCAAAGCTGAAACACTGTTGGGATTCTCGGTCAACCAATCTCTCGCATCGCATCTTTGATATGCGTCGGTGTCAAGATGTAGATACTGCAATGATCTGATACCTTAGTAAAGACGGTGTTCTCTTCAACGCAGGATTAGCACCTGGTTACAGATACGTATATAAATATTGAGTAGGACATGATGGAAAGGAAGAATCAGGCCACGAGCGAGATTCAAACCACGGTTTTTCGGCCTTTTTTGCCGACACTCTAACCAACTGAGCCAGTGCCCTACTTCATGCATGGAACCACGAACTTTTCTCATCTGATTCATAGACATTTTCTATTAACAGAGACAAATGAACGAGGATGAGTCCAAGCATCAGTTATGGATTCCCATTAAAACAAGATTTAAAAAAAAAATTCATACTGCACGCTTACTCGTATGCATTATAACACTTTGAAGTCCACATATTATAAATTAAATGCACTTATCGTCTAGCAAAGAGGGAAGAAATAGCATGAAGAGATAATGCATACAAAACTCTTCCCAGCAAAAACAGTGATAGTGTATTGAAAGTATAATAGTATACACTTTGATGTTTACTTGAAGCGGAAAATATCCTATTTAAGGCCCTAAATACTTATTGGTAGCAATTGATTAATTATATTAACTTAATAAGTTCATTTTCATATATTTTATATTAGGTAAAGGCTATAATGTTCAATATAAAGCCACAAACATTTAATGATAATAGTCATTTAGCTATATTAATACAATAAATTCATTTGGGTATGTTATTAGACGCAAATGAACATTAGACAAAATCTATAATATTCCATTTAAAGTTGCAAACATTCATTGATAATACGTTTTAATATAAATTTAATAAGTTCATTTGCATACATTTTATGTTAGGTAATGGTTTTAATTTTCATTTAAAATAATTTTTCGTTGGTATATGTTTTAAATCGTAAAAATCTAATAAGCTCATTTGTATAGATTTGATACATCAGATAAGGGCTATTACAATGTATGTGTTAATGTTTGTTGGTCTTTATGACAATACTCAACAATATAATTGTAACGGTTGAAAGAACCGCACACATAGCCAAGAATATAAATATATTTAAGTACAAATAGAGAAATTTGTAATATTAAGAAAATCAACCAATGGCAAGCGTAACAGCATTAATAATGTGTACTAAGAATGAAACACGAGACAGACAGCTTTGTTGAGACGCATTGGAAAGTAACGAATTTTATTCGTTTAGTTATACTTATGTTGAAAATAGTTCATTGTAATGATTGTATTATTACAATCCATTGTAATAAGTGGCGGTTTATATTTCAAAATATTTAGTTAGTTGTTCTTTGTATTCCGTGAGAAGAAATCGTGGTTCAAACTCCGTAAACAAAAGTTGAATTTAATATTACATAGGAGGAAGTTACGATTTATATTTCGTGTGAAGAAGCTACAAATTATCAGTCGTGGTAAATAATAAGAGTCACGAGTATGAATTAGTATCCGTATAGGAATATACTAAATGATTTATACCATAACAAAGATAAAATAAGGCGTGTTAAATATCTGTTATGAACAAAAAGAGAATTTGAGTGGAGTATCGAATAAAATCAAACAGATTATTGTCAGTATTGACAACCACGATAAGAACATTGAAATTAATGTACATTTGTCGAAAGGGAAACATAAATTCCGTCAAGTCTGTCTCGTATTCAGTCTGCATCTACTGCATCTAATAATATGCTCAGAGCTTATTTTATCAGAAAAATATATAGTTGCGTGTTAATGACAAGACATGAATAAACTTTGTAGATTACTTTCCAGTGTGATTTTGATATGCTTAAATTCACACACTCCTTTCACCCCAGAAGTACCAAGCTGAAAATCCAGCTATAATAATAAATTGTGAGCTAGCCGTGTGTATCATGGTGCTAGTGGTGAATGTCGACGAAACGACCTACGCACACATACGCAACCTCTCATAGTATTCTGTGTTAGGCAATGCTGCTATAACAGCAACATGATATGAAACACAAGGCATTTCTGCAACAAGTCTGAAATTGTGTTTTTGTTAAAATTATTTAATAAAATTAAATCTTCCTCTTTTATGCAAATATTTGTAAATATTTATTTATTTATATTTTAAAGAAATATATATTTTATGAGATAAGAAATTTAAAATGTAAGCCCAGTTTATCACATCCAAATTTACTAATGTGCTTGCCGATTCTTTTGCAGTGGAAATAAAATATATATTTACCTAAATACCCAAACCCATCTTATGTGACTGTGCTTAGCTGTATCTTAGACACTGAAATCCATATATCCTTCTCTCCTCCCTAGGCTTTGCTTCGCGTTTTGAAAAGGCAAAAAATATATTATCCATTGTTAAATAAAGGAGGATTAAAATATTTTATATTTATCTTCCTCGATATACAAATGATATGTACAATGTAACAAAACATTGTGGCAAATCTCTAGGGGATTGATAGAAGACTTAAAAACAACAACAATGTTCATATAAACAGATGGTCAATTTCGCTTAGTATCTGAATTGAGGTCATTGTTTTTGGGTACAGATAAACTAGTGAAGTGTAGTTTCTTTTCTATTAAGTTGTTGGTAGCTTTTTAAATATTATCCTTGATGATATAGTTCTACTGACAACTTATATAACTATTTTCTTTACAGAAACTTCTCCAGAAGGTGCTCAAAATTGCCATCATGAACTCTTAATACAGGCTTCTTAGCATCGCATCATCGACTGCCTTACTCTCCCACGTGGTCTTTGAGCAAATAATGAAAATTGTCCTAAGGAGATAGCATCATTTCAGGGAGTAGCTGCCCACACGATCAGGTTCTGCAGGCCTGGAGTGAGGGCTCCGTCCATAGGGTTACGTGAGCAGTAGACAGGACTCAAAGTCGTAGTGAAGACAAACTGTCTTCAAAATCAAATCCAGGGATAGACAATGGGAAGTAATCTCTCTAGGGAAGATTACTACAAAATTAAACCGTCAAGGTGATAGACTAGTCCCCCATCACCTGAGAAGTTTAAATAATTGGTCATTTCCAAACCAGGAAAAGCAGAACGGGTTTAACGACGGCCGGAAAAAGACAGATGACAAACTATTTGGAATTGGTGAACACTGGAAAAGTTGCAATCGGAATGTGACAGAAATTAATAATATATAAAGAATTTGAAAGAGAATTTTATAAATTATAAAATTGATATTTAAATTAAAACTGAGACAAAGAAAAAAATAAAAGAAAATATGGATTTAGTACACTTTTCATTCATTTATAGGGCGTTCTGAGAGATATAATGATTTGTGATAGTGTATATATAGTGATACACAGAAAAATGAAGAACATAATTATATATTATGAATGAATAAATGGACGGATATTAACAAAACCATTTAAAAGTAAACTAAATCAACAACTTACATTCTTTAACTTTGTAGGTTGTAGTTCTGGTAGTTTTATAAAGAAAGAAATTTATAAAACGAATTAAAAATGATATTAGGGAAGAAACAAAAATAAAGTTATATGAACCTATTCTGCTTTATACTAATGTATATGAAATAGATGTGATCCTTAAAGTGAAACATGAAAGAAGACTCCAAACACCAGAAATGAAGTGTAGAAAGAACACGAACAACTGTGCGAGATAGAGAGGTGAGAATATAAGAAGAATGTTAAAGGATGAGAACATTACCTATAATAGTGAAGCGATGACGTTAAAGGTGAGCTAATGTAGAGCTAATTGATTACATTAGAATACAAAACACTTTAAATATAAACAAACTTAAAAGAGGAATTTAGGTCACTCAAAGAGATGGTTGAATCAGTCTTTGTTCAAAATGTAACGGACCTATATAGCTCAACACATGAAGTAGATGATGAATACCTTTAAATGATCTTATAAGTAAAAAAAAAAAAAAATAGTGCTGGAGAGCAAACAGTTCAGGATGTTGTTCCCCACGACTTATCCATTTGTTTGGGAATCGCTAATTTAAAACTACTTTAGCAGCAAGAGTAAATTGAGGTGGTGCCCGATCATGCATGAACCACATGCAATCTATGTTTAGTAGAACTTCTTACAATATAACATTTAATGTTAATGTCTTTGTTAAAAGGCACTAGATTTTTCTATCAACGCTTCACGTAAAATGAAGAACCAACCAAGGTATCGGAAAGTATTGCAGGTATAAACGTTAATACTGAACTATTACTGGCGTCCAAAAGTGTGTGAATTTTTGTCAGTTTGTTCGTGATTATTTTAAAATGTCTTTAATTCACTCCTGGTGTATTGTTTTTCATCAGTGAATCATATAGCAGAGAGAACTGATCCTCAACACAAGTGTGTTGTACCCAGATACTAAACACTTTTTCTGGCATGGAAAATCAGCTTCACTAAATATTGGACTCTTGGAAGATTATATAAGTAAAGGAGTTTGCTCTTCTAGGATTCTCCACATTGCCACATTCTCAACTGCTGGTACTTGCTGCTCCTGTTATTATCCTCAATATGATTCAGAACTCAAGTTGTGTGCTGTGGTGCCCCTTTATCTTCCACTATCTGAAGCACATTTTTAAAGAAAACACTTTTCTGGAAGCATTCAAATATTCTCTGGATGTGTCTTGCTTTTGGGTAAACTTGTTCCGTATACAAACTCTTTGCTTCATCTGCATTGCAATAAGCATGTATATATGCCATTTCCAAATTAGCTTTATTATCTAGCTGTAATGTAATTACGCTCAAAACCATATCTTCACGCTTATCAATAAAATCTTCCAATCTTGTGAATGCAATAGTTGATTCATTTGTTCTAATATTACAAATGTCATCAGGTTACTTCGAATACAAAATAAATCAGTAAGTATTTAAATAGAAAATAAGTAAAAAAATATGTCTTATTTATTAGTACACCATAAACAACTACTAGCTCAGAAATTAAACGAAATTACCCATACGTTTTAAGGAGAATTTTTTTATGTTTTAGATCCTAGAGGGCCTAAAACAGTACCAAATTAAGCTAGTGTTAAAGTGCTTACCTAAGGTTGTAATTTTTTAAATTAGATTTAATGGATACCTGCGCCATATAATTATTTGACTTGAAGCTTTGTTGTCCTGGATTTAGTGATCATTAAAAAAAATAGCATCCAAATTCAACAATGGCTAGTGCAGTGTTGATGCCTTGGAAACTCCAGGAAATTGTGCATTCTATTTATTACATTGCATAATTATTTGTTAATTCTTATATTTAATCTACCGCTGATTATAGATTATATAGTCTACAAGAGTACAATATGAGCATTTTTATAAAAGCAAAAAATAACTATATATTTTAAATTATGTGATGCTCTCCCAATTCCACTTTCGTCTTAAAGAGAGAGACAGAAAATTTTCAGCAACACTCGATAATTCTTTAAAACTCAAAATGAAATTTAATAACCATGTTTCTCTTTGAAGGAACTTTATCAGTTATGTTTTACATTCAAATATTCGACGAGCACGTTGGCAAATTAAATCAAAGAAATTAGGAGCCCGGCATGCAGGGTCTTTTCTTTTCTCTGAACGAATATGCTCAATCTAGACGGAATTATTTGTACATAAATTAATTTTAAATGTCACAGTTGCTCACAAGTGTCCAGAAGTTTCGAGTACTTTATCTCTACTCATTATAAAGCACAAGTGAATAAAAACTTTCGAGTGGGCTTTGAAGTACAGTATTGCTACTGTCTATGTCACAGATAATATCCGGTTGGTTCGTTTTCAACACCTGCTCACTTTGCATGGCACATGGATGACTGCTTTGTAGAGGAGAGTTTATTAAAAATTCCAGGCACTGTTCCGCATACAATGAATGGCCAGAAGATGGAGAACGGTCAAAGAGAGAAACATACAATATGAAAAACAGTTGGTCTGAAGCTATATGGTATATATATGGTATACTATTGTACCTATGGTTCCACAATTGGAAATTCCTGGCACACACAATTCTCACTTCTGGAATGTTTTACGCTCAGATTTGAAAGTTTTCTGCTTCAAACTTTTTTTTTTTTTTTTTTTGTAATTTCTTATAGTCACTGGATCTATGCCCGTAAGAGTTGAACAGCAATATTTTACATTCATTTCTTAGTAATCATGTATTCCTATACCTCAATCATTTAAAAATATTGTAGCTTTAATAATTAAATCTACGTACTCATTTTAATTCCGTTTAATTCAGTACAATTTTATTTTGAAATAAAATCAAACAAAATTAAATAAATTCAAATTTATTGTATATTACCTGAATAGATTAATCTGCCAACAACTATAAAATGCCTTCATTCCGATAAGAATCAAAGTTTGTCTACTCTGCACTAATCGTAACCGGTTGACTTTCGTGCGCAGAAAGTTCCGCTGACACAAGCAACTGTTGTGTTTATCACGTTAATTATTTCAAATGCATTTTTGTAGAAAGTGCATGTTAGACTTTCTATTGTGTATCTGTATATTGTGGAGAATGCCGAAATATACACATAGGCTAAAATAGTGAATGTTTATTTATGATTGTTATGTGCAAAAGAATTGCCAAGTTTTCAAGAACAACACCATCCAAAGTGCAGTTTTCAGATCGGTGAACAAAGTCCGAACCACGAACGTTTTCATTGACAAGAATTCGAGACCTAGAAAAAGGGGTTTTAACAGAAGGGAAGCTTAATGAAATAATTCAAGTCTTTTAATGGGATTAGTGCTTCAAGTTGCTGTGTCTGCCGGCAGTGCGTATAAAGTCATTCAGCAGTCTCACCATTTATATAAAATTACTACTGTGAATAAAGCCTGCAGAAGAGCTGAAATAAAATATCAGGAGGTTTTAATAATATTTGGGAAAATGAATTGTGGCGACTGTTTCAAAAGTTTATCAAATGGATTCATATACGTCTCCAGAGTAATGCACGCTATGACTTTTTACCGTGCGATATAATTTCCCTCAGCAGGTGGCGAAGCCGCTATACAGAAACTTCCCATTTGCACAATTAGTTTCGGATTGTTCAGCGGAATGAGTACCCTTTGTAAAGTAATCACTAAAATTAATCTTATTCTGCAAACATTATATGTTTTATGTAAAGATCTAAAGTCCTTTGCATTTCTCGCACGGCTTTGTGCGGGGAAAAGTTGAAGACCATAGTGAAAGTGGACGCCCTTATCTGACATTTTATCATATAAACGACATACCGAAAAATCACAAGGTGTAGAGCAGTACTCCAAAATACATGAAATAAGATAGCAATATAGCGATATCATATTTTCCCTCCATGTCAAATGGCGTAGCAGTTTAAATGATAAATATGTTTCAATACAATATCCTCTAAATAACATTGATTAATCCCCTTATTCCCGAAAATTTTTGTCTCTGTGGCTCAGTTTAATGAATATTTAGAGAGTATGCCATAATCAATTTATAATCTAGCATCACAGGCTAGGCAGATTATTTTGTATAGGATTGTTTGCATGTCTATTTAACTCTATGTTTTTTGTGTAGATGTGCATTTATTTATTTTCCATGTTTCATTTCAGATTTTTGACATAAGCTCCTGTAGTGTGGAAGGACGTCTTCTAGCGTGTGTATATCCACCCATTACAAAGAGCATGAAGATCGTGTAACGAGATGTTGCGACAATATGCAACAAAGCAAAAAAGTTCATATTGGTTGGGAACATAAGCTCTTCAGAGCTGATTCAATTTTCGATAAGAAGAGAGTGATTTATTTGGTTTATTTACGGACACACTCAACATCTCAGGTCATCACCAGTGACCCATTCAATTCAAGGCGTGAAACGGCCCGTAAATTTTGCTCACACGCCTCTTTTATCAGGCTTGAGGTACTTTATCGTGCCGTAAATCTACGATATGGGACCCACGACTTTACTTCCCTTCCGAAGAAGCCATATTTAAAAGTTTTAGCCCGAAAAAAACCCATCGGCCCTGGCCGGGATTGAACCCGCGATCTTGGGTCTACAAAACAAGTATGGTTACCACTTTTTTGTTTATTTACGGACGTTCTTTAACATGTCAGGTCATCAGTGTCCCATTCTACTCAGAACGTGAAACGGCCGACAAATTTTGCTCAAAGGCCTCTTTTTTCAGGTTTGAGATTCTTTATCGTGCCGTAAATGTACGACACGGGACCCACGGCTTTACTTCGCTTCCGAATGAATCCATATTTAGGATTTATACGCCCGAAAAAATCCATTGATCTTGGCCGGGATTGCACCGGCGATCTTGGGTTTAGAAGACAAGCATGGTTACCACTACACCACCAGGACCGACTTATTATTATTCATTAGAAACATTCTCTCTCTCTCTCTCTCTCTCTCTCTCTCTCACTCACTCGCGCGCACGCAAACACACACATACGTCTATTATTACTTTTTATCTTGACTGCAATTATTGTTGGTACTTTCAAAAACTAGAATTCGTAAATGTATAGGTTTTAGAAAGACAACTACGTTGCTTAGATCTACAACAAATACATAAAAAACTGTAATAAAACTCTAAAACAACCGGCTGATTTTGTTCAACACTAATCACAAACTCTGTAAATAAGTCTCCTTTTAAACGTAATTTTAACCCTTTTTTCAAGCGTGTCACTGAATTCCTTCTGTGACGTTTTGTTTCGCACACTTGAAATAACATTTACGGTCATTATCTGAATGATTTTGGCTTTTGGGAAGTTCCTTTTTCAAAAATGGAAACAAATGGAAGCTATAGGGCGCAAATTTGGCGAATGTGATGGTTGTTACATAATGCCATTATCAAAATGATTGTTGTCTTGTGTTGCAAATGCACGATTAGTCGGAGCGTTGATCTGATGCAGATTATGCTCAATTCGAGCAAACCGTGGTCTCTTCTGGGGCAGTTTTTCTTTTCAATGGTCCCTTAGGAGGTTCACAGTAGTGCTGTGTAGTGATCGTGAGCTATTTATAAGTTGCATGATCATAAACAACGACAATTTTTTCATAAGAGACAAATAATACTTTTCAATGTTTGCTGAACCTATGTTGTTTTTGGCCTTGGACTGGATGGATGTTTCCACTGTTATTTCCTAGTTGAATTTTCATCAAAAGATTATAAAACCTGTTTGCTGCGCGGTGATCAAAACTAAAATTCATGCTGGGTATTATGCATATGCTCTAAAATAATGGTTGCCCATCTTTTCAAAGCACTGGGGTCATCTCACAACGTCAGCAATATCTTTCTGATGCTAAAGACTGAGTGGGCGCGAACATAAAACTAGTTCCGTTACTTTTTGATATCGTCTTGTTCAAATTATTGCCAGTTTATTTAGTTTATTTTATGTCGCAAATAGTACACAATGTTCAGATCCTATACTTATACCCCAAAAAGTGTCTGGTTTTCTTCTCAGTTGTTTTAAATGTGAGGTAAGCTGTAGTTCTTTTTAGTCCTGAAGTAAAGATGAACATTTCCAGCAAATAAGATTGTGCATTAATAACAAATTGTTGAGCATAAATAAGACATGTTGATGAAACAAGTGCATACGTACCTTGTCACCAACACCTGCAGACACCACCTCTACCTGGACTCTTTTTTTTAATTCGTTCTTGATATTCTCTGAAAGATAGAGACAGAAATATATTTAATAGCTAAAAGGTGCACAAATTTTGTTAACTATTTAACTTTAGAGATACTGCTCTTATGAGCCTATAGCTTAGTCATAAATGTGATTTTGCTTTAAGTAAGAACAGGATAATAAATTCTTTAGTATATCTTTTAGGATTAAGAGCTTAGACATAGATGAACATTCACACAAGTACAAAGAACACGCAGATGAATTAAATGTCAGTGATATCGACATCCGGCAAAATACGAACGACGCCCCATGAATTGTTTGACAGAGCGAGTGAGCCGATCAGGGGGCCTTGTGTGCCTGGTAGAGTATTCCAAGAAAGAATGATGGTGTAATGCGGTTTCTCATAGCCGAAGGTCATAATGCTTATGGTCAGCATTTAGTGCTTCTGTCGTCAGGGTCAAGAACACTGCGCTGTAGGAGACTTTTTGCAGTCATTCAAGAAAACAAGTACCATGAATGTTTACAAGCTAATTATTGAGCTGATTATTATTAACTACGTTAAGAAATTGACTCGTATTTAAGTAATGTACCTTTTTGTGTATTATGAAAGGCACGTACGTTGCAAAGATAGTATCATGTATGCTAATTTGAATAAATACACTCATTTATTCATTATATAAACCGTCACTTAAACGCCAATCAGAATGTAGTTACAGAAATAATTCCAGAACTATCCATTCCCTGAATACATTTAACTGCAGGTTAATTATGAGGCGCCCTTTCTTTGGAACTTGGAACTTTAAATCGTTAACCTCATTTCGCCTTAAGTTTGAAATTCCTGCAGCTAGAGTTAAATTTCAATGGTGTGCTATAATAATAAGAAAAAAACTTTAAAATATACTTACGAATTTTGTTGGCTACTTCAGAAGCGTTAAGGCCCTTTGTATTCGGTTCAACCTTAAACGTCACCTCATTTCGGTCAACTCTGTAAAAAAAATTAAACATTTTAGGAGGGCAAATGCAGTATATAATTTATTATAGACACAAATATCTGCTTACTCTTCAGTTTCGTCTATTTATTATCATTCACCACATAAAGGTCGATGTTTAGAAAGTGTTGGTACATGTGGATTAAGTATGGAATTATCAAACTCAATAAGTGCTTTGAAAAGAGGGCATTGGAAGCATTTAAACCTTTTTTCCAATTTTCATTTTAATGTTTTTGTGCATAATAAAGGAATATCAGAAAGGTTCATAGTCTGAAACCAATTTTATTTATTTATTTAACAAATACCATATGCTATTTAGCAGCTATACACGGGTCTCCAGTATTTTTCAACAACACAATTAAAACCACTTAATGGAGAGCACACGTCTAAATGTTCGACCGTCATAGGTTGACGAGAATCACAAAGGGTACAATTTGGAGAGAGATGGAACTCCAGACACTCGTGTTTTGTCAACAATCGAAAGCGAGCGACAGCAGATGCCATTATAAGTTCCGATTTAAAAGTATGTTTAAAAGTCCTATTTGTCAAAGGCTTTAGGGAATGAAATGGCATTGTCCTCGTGGGTCTCTGAGTCAGCAAGGCAAGTAGGTCTGCTTGTTCGTTTCCCGCGATGCCACAGTGTGTAGGTACCCATGTGCCCATAAGAAAGAAATAACTAAAAGGCTTACAAAAAACTTCAGCTCCATGTTCTCTATCTAACATGGAGTCATCCGTGAAGACTAACCATTCACTTACCGGAAATCAACTTCCAATAGTTTCAAGAGCTATAGCTTTTCACTGTTCCGGTATGTCATTCTTTAGTACCTTCGTAGTAAGATCGAGGTTTACATCAAGGTGTAATGGGCACATAGGCAAGCGCAAGGTAAAAGTCTCATGTTAGAGCCCTAAAGGTCTAGCGACCTTCAGAGCCGGAAACTGGAAACTAATTTAACTGGTACAGAAACAACAGAAATTTCCACATGCAGTCTCTGGTACAAGTAGGTGGAATATTTTAGCCCTAGCTAAAAGAAGTTCGAAATTATTACATATGCCAATACAATTTTAGTACAGTCAAACAGAATGTTTCTTTCGAATATGTAATCAAATTTCGTCTGTAGGGTTTTATATTTTATCAGTATATGTAGCGCTTCTTACGTTACATCAACCCATTCTTTATTTGTCTAATCTGTGTGCTGTCTAGAAATGTTATTTATAAGAGTTAAAATGCACTTTTCTTATCTATTTTACTGTTATTTTATTTTATAAACAATTTAATGATGCTTCTAAAATTAATTTAATTTTTTCTTTAATTTTTTATTTATGTTAAAATATTTCTCCATAAACTTGTAGTAAAAAAATAAAGGGAAATTAATGAAAAAATATACCATATTCTTAAAAGTTATTTAATTCAGAACTACTGTTGACATGAATGCGAAGAACTTAAGTAAATTGGTTTTCTACTTGGTAAGCAGAGTGGATTTAATAAATATCCTTATTTTCTGTGATTATGGACAGTCGTGATACCCAACATCACTAAATAGTTAAAAATTTCCAGCAAGGAAAGGATTCCTTCCATGGTAACATAATGTAAAATGTTAAATTTTAGTTGATTCACAAAGGTGTTCATTTCTCCTTTACACATTAAAATTGTGAAGAAATTTGTGAAAGGCATGGACAAAACCGGTGACAGTTTCAAACATCTATTGGACCTCAGATTAAAAAAGTGATGGCTGACCAATGTATTTTTAAAAAATTAACCCCAAACAAACTTGCAACATGGCAATAAGAATGAATAAAATAATTAATTTTCTACAAAATAACAAAAAATTGCAATACATTTCAAAGCTCACTTCTTGCATTCGCATTTTGATATTTTCCCTAAAAGTTTGAGTGAACAGATTGATGAGAAGATGAAAACCTTCATCAATGCATTTTGAAATTGGAACAGCTTTGTAAAGGGAGGTAGAATCCGTTCATGATGAGTGACTAACGCGTTCAATGGATCGTAAATTCACATGTAATATGTAAAACATCACACGAAGTTCCTTAAAACCAAACTCTTCAGGTGACTGTTTTAGATTTGCAAGACTTAATTCTACAAATGTCCGACTTTCTTTATCTTTAACAAATTTATGCAGACTCGCTCTTGTATGATAGTATAACAGAAAGTGTAATTGAAAGTTAGAAATTCCAAACTTTCATTTTTTGTTATCTGATTAAACTGAGGAAATCTGAATCAACTCGCACATGATTCCACCTTTGTAATCTACTAACTGCTAAAGATAATGAACATATGACGGTACAAAAGAAAATCGCTTTAAAGCGATTCTTGCCTTCCACTACATAAATGCAAGTAGCAATTTACATCATATAATATAAAGTGCACTTTAATTCCAATATTAACACCAGGATATTTTTAAATATGTTTTACATTAGATATTAACTCTGTGAACAATATTGTTTTCAATGTTTAAATTTTTCAAAACTTTAAAGACTGAAAACTTTAATTTGCTTTGAAAAATCTGTGACTTTTTGTTTTTTTCATTCAGCATGACAGAACTATATATAATCAGAATGTTTCAAAATTGAAATTTGTTAAATATTTGCTTGTCGTGCATGTAAAATGGGTAATCAAGAGTGCGATTGAAGAGCAAAGTTCGCATGACTGATAGATACCCGAAATGTTGAACGTAATTCTGCATAGGCGACCCAAGTTTTAAATACAGGTGTTCTGAAATTAAAAATATTTTTAAAAAAGTTTGTGCGGTTAGAGTACATTTAAGAGCCTGGGCGGAAATGTTTTCCTAGTCTTTTTCCGTATATAGATGTAGAACTAAAATCAATTATATAGTCTGCAAAGTGTATTTACTACAAAACTTAAGTAAATTTTTGTCATTAGACCCTTAATGTACGCAAAGCGCATTTCTCTCTCGATTTTACATTTAAACCCCTTAGCAGAAAACAGACACGCTTCCTATGGTTGCATTAACTCAGGCGAAACTCATTAGGATAATGAAATTATTCGAAAGGCAATCTATTTCGTTAAGTCGAGGTAATGGGCAAAAATCCCACTTGGAGAAAATTCCTCTTTAAAGCGTAAAACAACTTTAATAGGGAAAATAGGATTAAGTGCTCACTTAATTTGAATCACATATTTTTAAGGGTCTTTCAAATTAATTAAATGCCTGAACAAATAATACACAAAGGGTGCCAAAAATGTATACACGCTTCAAGCAAAGAAAAAACTGTATTAACATAACAAAACTGAATTCCCACAAACAGAAAATGATGAACACTAATCATCTTAGACTTTTATAGTTACAACAGTAGCTCAAAATGCCCACTATCGGCTCGATACACTTCTGAGTACGTTGAACTACTGATTGAGCAACGTTTGCAGCACATGCCGTTTTTTATTTCTTCCCGAAGTGTTGCCAGTGTAGCTGGCTTTCTGCGGTATACAACATCCTTAAGAGTTCCTCATAGTAGAAGTCCAACGGAGTTTGATCCGGAGAACCCGGTGGAAACTCAATCGGATCTCTTCGTCCTATCCTGTGCCTTGAATAGTGCCTTGAATCCAGTGCGCGGGGCATGTTGCTGTGCGAGGTTTCCCAGTCAGCCCTTGTGATACCATGAGTCTCAAATTTGTCTCGAATGCGTAGAATTGTTACTCACGTTGACGATTCTGTCCTGTACACATGTCTCCATTGTCTTTGAACTTCAACAACATTCTCAGTTTTCCAATACCACTTCAAAATTGCTTTCCTGTTCAGACGATAATCTTAGTTCCATTCTGTTGTAGCAAAGCTTGTATAACGTAATGTGAGTCACATCTGTTTACAGAACATCATACGATAATCTTGGCTTCATTTGCTTATTACTGGTTTACCTGCCACGTAGCAACGTTATCATAACGTTATGTGAGTTACATCTGTTTACAGAACATCATACTACACATTACTGTTGTTTTTCGGTGCAACTTTGAAATATATTAAATAGATATACACTGTGAAAGGGTGTATACATTTTTATTACCATAATTATAAACAGTAATTGCGATGATCAAGATGGCACATGATTTGAAAGTTGCAAAAAGTTAATTTTTAAGTATTAAAATAATACTTTATACGTCGTATCTTATAATATATAGCATAATATGAATTTTTATATCAAACTAAATAAAAAGGACATATTCAACAAGTTTAGCTGTTAAAAAGATAAAACTTTATTTGTAAATAGCTATACAATGTTTCAGATTTCTTCAATTTTAAATACGTTAATTAGGTTACAAAAATTCAAGCTAGAAATGTATAACTTTTAATTAGAATGCCATCATCAGAACGAATTCGCATAAATTTGTTAAAGATACAGTTATTATTTCAAGAAAACTAAACATTCTTAGAATAAAACTTGAAAACTGAATCACCGATGTATTTGTTTTCAAGACTATTTTACTTAAAACGCCCTAACTACCATTATTTATGAATATACTATCTACTAATACGGTTTGTAATTGTTGGCACCTTAGCTAGGCATCAATTTGAAGCAACTTGAAACCTGATTGATGTTGCTTTGTGCCTGATTTAGTTATTTTAACCGCTTCTTAAGAATTTCGCTGTTTATTATGAATTTAGCTCAGTGCAACTGAGGGGGGCACTTTTTAACGGAGAAGTAAACAGGTATATCGCTGCACTTTGAGGTTTATTGATTTAAAGCTAAGGACTTATTTACATTCCTTTTACAGAATAACACTGTCCGGAGGGCAATGACATACGACCTTGATATTTATTATTTTCCTCGTTTTCCTGCCACGAGCGATTATACATGGAACGTGTATTTTCACAATTACCTGATCTCACGCCTTTGAATCTTCCGAAATGTGGGTCAGCGGCACCTTAATCAGCATAGAAGATTGAGCGGTTTATATCACGCGACATTGTTTATTTACTACGAATACATCTGAAAGGGAACACTTCGATTTCACTATTATACTATTTCATCTTAACGTGCGCGCATGCGTTGACGAGCGAGGTATACACAGCCCTGGTGAATAGTAGCCTCGCCTTACGAGCCCAAAAATAAATCTTCCAAATATAACTACATTTGGTTTTCAGATGTTATAAGGGCTTCACAAATACTTGCATAAGGGTTTTTAATGCCATGCACAATTGACAAATACACGCGCACAACAAGTGTGACAATTTCAAATTTTGTAATTGTAAGAAATTGACTAGTTTATATACGTCATATGGCGCGAAATATTAGCGTCTCTAAGCGATCAGAGTTCACGCCATAATTGTTCTCAGCTGGTCATTAAAATCGTCTAAAGTTTTGCCTTCTTCATTCATATATTGGTAAATTCCACATTTTATCATCTCAATATTTCTATCTAGTTAACATTTATTTGTGAAACTGCACTTATATTATTAAAAATGAATAGAAAAACACACAACAATATTAATATAATATGTATAAAAATTCAGATTTGGTAAGACATCAAATAAATAAAAAAGAAAGAATTATAAGTTATTAATAACGAGGCAGCATTACAGTCCTGGAAGCAGTTCTATGCAAACATGGTGCTATCTGCAGTGAAAATTATGTTTTTATTTTTCAGAATGTATTTGTTTAAAGCAAGACTAAAGCTATGGATTTCGTATAATGTGGTTCAGAAATGGGTGTAACAAATTTTAAAAAGCTAAATATGCAATTAAATGTTATCTGAAGTGCATAATCTTGTTTTAATTAATATTCACTAAAACATTACCAACCGAATAGCTGAGATGGATTGATAAAATATATCAATGTATTCAGCAGATCTTAGTGGACAAAAGAAACGGAAAAAGTTAGTTTCCAAGATACATAATTTAGTTCTTGTTACATATGTAAAGCTTCGGTTTAAGACTGACCATTTTTGACTCTGCCGAGGGAAAATAAGAATATTGGATAGTAGAGGAAAGACAGATGTGCCAAAGCTCCTAATATCGCTATCACAAGGCTTACAGACGAACCGCATAAGATCTGAAGTGGTGGTTTCAAAGCAGAATCACTGTAAAGATGTATTATCTAAATTCAAACAAAACAATGGGAATAAATAAAATTTGAGATATCACGTGAAAGGAACGGTAAATAATGTTCGGAGGATATACGGAATCTATGCGGCAGGACTTACCTTACTGGACGGTGATATATTGAGTGTTCGTACTTCGGCAAGACGTGTAATATGGGGAATGTGTCATATGTAGGTCATACTGATACCGTAATTGGCTTTACTTCATCTGTTGGGGGGAGGATAGTGAGATAACTGGCTGCAGAGGTAAAAATCACCCAACTAACAGTTTTGTAGATACCGAGACTTCCTTGAGTTTTGCAAAATGCCTCATTCCTATCATATTACTCGTATAGTGCGGTAATGAAGTACTTCATTTTACCAGGCATAAGCCCGCGGGACTTCGATTTCTTCTCTTAACTAAAGCAGTCACCTGTTTTTGTAAGTAATCTTTCGAGTAGTAAGGCACTCATATTGTTACTGGTACTCAGTGTCTTCCAGAAATATGACAAAGGATGATGAATATGGCAGGAGATTATGTCGAAGGAATGTGATTGTAGTAAATTATAATAAATTGTTTAATAAAACAGATACATTCCCACTACTATTATAAAACTCCCTTATCTCTTGGTTTAAAATAAATTATTTAATAACGATAAATTTTTCATTTATTTATAGTTCTAAAAATCAATACATTTAATTGTTTTGTAGAAAAACCCTGCATAAACTGCTTCTGTTAGGAACGTATTGCGTGTTTTACAATTCTTAAATAAAATACGTGATATTTTTTGGCCTATTGGCAGTCCCATTTATACACTTTTAACCGTTGAGCGTTTAAAATTTTATAACTTTTTTACTTTAGTTCCTTAGTAACTATGTTGAAAGAAAACATTACAGTTTCAAAATGAAATATGCTACAGAAAATACCTTAAATAAGTAAAAATCTCTGTCATATTTATGTATTTCATAAAAGGGTATACTAAAAGAAATTGAGAGCGAAATGTCCGACTAAAGTGAATACATGATAAATAATTATTTAAGAATTACTTTATCAAAAGGTTAACTTTTTTTTAATAAAAATGTGTTCAAAAGCATAGTGACTTTCATATCAAAGATAGGTACGGCCTAGGAAGCTCTGAAATAGCATACCTGATATGGGTAAAGGCACGGCGATCCAATCCCAGTAGATCGGCTACCGCGTTCACAATATCCTTTCCTTCACTCCACTTTCGAATGCTGAAACAAAGTAATATGTACATGAAGAATGAGTAAGAAGACATATGGCACGATTTTTGGGAGCAAGTTACACAGTAATACATGCAGAACTTTCATTCAGAATTTCCCAGCCTGATAAGTTAACCGACACAGGTGGCCGAGGTCGTTAAGCCGCGTACTCGTGAGTGGGAGGTCTGGGGTTGAATCCCGCCAGGACCGTCTTCCATGACTGAGGTTTTTTCCAGGTTTTCCTCAGTCCTCATAAATGGCAAATGCCGGGAGGTACCCTAAACTTAGGCCTGAAACGGTTCCTTCCTTTAAAAAAACCCTTTCCAATTTATCATTTCATCTCAGGTATCATCAGTGTCCATTGCCTGTGGTGGCTCTGTAGGTTTAAACACCGTTTAACTAAAACAAAAATATAAGAACACAAACTTAGATATTAAGGGGAGAATTTAAAACCAATGTTGATTAAATGTTAGGTTTTGTCCCCTTGCACCCAACCACATCACTTTAAAATATCAAACGGCAACCCTAACTTTTGAAGCTTGTAGTTTAAGGGAGATAGTATTTTATCACTTTTTTTTCTATCTTTGCCTGAAAACCTGGAAAGCTATTGTTTGAGTTTGACAGTTAATTAATTGTAGTAAAAATATTTTTTTGAAATATTGCAATCATAGATACTATAGTAATATAGCCTAGTTCAGAATTCTTAACTAAACAAATTTACGTTTTGTTCTTACTTGAAGGATATACAGTGTTTTGAAAAAAAAGTATTACCAAAACACAAGTATTACATTAGATGCACAATAGTTTTTATATTATTCTGTTTAAATACACACAACAATAACAACAGCCCGGGTTGCCAGGGAACGTTAGAAAACAAAAGATGTGATAATTGTTACGTCCTCCTAAAAATCAAGCATTAGAACGTTAAGCGTGTGATTCTAAATTTGAAAGGGGGGGGGGGTATGAGGGTGAGGTGGTGAACCTTAAATTACAGTCAACCTTGGTTTAACTTCCCCCTCACTATCAAAATTAATCTGATCACTTAGGCCAATATTGGGATGAATATTTCATTTCCAAGAATGTTCCGCTCTCTCATTCCATATCATTTTATTCCATAATTCTGGTTGCAGAATAGGAAGTACCACTTTACATGGGTTGGCGGTGTGTAGTCTTTTCACTGAAAGGCTTCTGCCTGGCATCTGGTATGAAAACCGTCCTTCAGAGGTCCTTGGACAGCTTGGAGGGGTTAGCCGAAGTGGAAATGTTCCATATGGAAACGCTACAGGCTGCACCTTCCGTTCTCATCCTAGCCACCCTCCGCGTCTCTCACTTCTTTCCTTTCATAATGATGGAGGTTATGAGCCCTTCAGATGCTCTGGTGCGATTTCTGCGTATATCGAGCACCCGTGTCCGAACATCCGAACCTCTCTCTTCGGCGAGTCGTACGGATGGTTGGATTCCGTGTGGCAGTGTGTTCCTGCGACTCACGGAGAATTGTACTCTGTGATGTGATGGTTCTCTATTACTCTCCGAGTGATGGTCCGGCTGGAGTAGCTGATGGTAGATTAGGGAAATCTTACCAGTGATGCTGGGCCTAATTAACTTTCATCCCTGAAAAAAGTTGGTTTAAAACCATAAGGTGCCTAGGAAAGTGACTTAGCCATGTACTCGATGTTCTAGGACCCCAGGTTTCCTTTGAGAGCATTTTTGTTCTATGTTGCAAAGTTCAGTAACTATAACGTCATTCTTACCCCGAGTCTTCCCCTCAGTTCTGTTAATTAAGTTTATTTACAGACGCTCTTTAACATCTCAGGTCATCAGCGTCCCATTCTATTCAGGGCGTGAAACGGCCAACAAATTTTGCTCAGAAGCTTCTCTTTCAATCTTGAGATTCTTTTTCGTGCCGTAAATGTACGACACGGGACCCACGGCTTTACTTCCCTTCCGAAGGAAACCATACTTAGGATTTTACGCCCGAAAAAAAATCCATCGATCCTGGCTGGGTTTGAACCCGCGATCTTCGGTTTAGAAGGCAAGTATGGTTACCACTACACCACCAGGACCGGCCCATCAGTTCTATGAAATAATGTTAGGATGCCGGATTTTTGCATGCCACCTTTGTTATTAATTTATTTCCATTTATCTAAACGAGCATTTGCATTGATTGCAATGAAAACATTTATGAAAGAAGACAGATTTATGGGTCAAGGAATGTCGCTATATTTCAACTAGGGATCTTTCTCAAACTCCTGGTTGAAAATATATGAAATATTTTAACGTTTTTGGTCCCCGGGCAGATATACTTCACAAAAATCGTAAATTATTATAAACTTTAAAACTATAGTCGAGAATACATAGGCAGAAGTGTAAAACAATTGTGGCAAATAAACATATATTTGTCATTTTATGTTATTTAATGTGATATTACGTGAAATATATATGAAATGTGAAGTAAAATACAGTAAGAGAGATAAAAATACACAATAAACAAGTATACAATTGCTTTATATATATCTTACAGTATTTTACTTCACATTTTTTCAATGCTACCAGTTTTCGAATTTGTCAAACGTACATATTTCTGTGAGATCTAGGTCTCTGGCTTTTAGGAATAAATTGATGATAAAGATAAGATATATATTTGCAGTACGTTATAGATGTATTTTTATCCTTCTGTTCATAGAACATCAATCACTATTTTATCGACAAGGATGGCCGAGGTCGCGAAGTGGGAAGTGTGGTGTTCGATTCTCGCCAGGACCATCCTGATTGGGGTTATTTCAAGTTTTCCTCAGTACTCATAAATGGCAAATGCCGGGGAGGTACTCTAAAATTAGTTCTTGAACGCTTTCTTCCTTTAATTATTTTTTTAATCCTTTCCCAATTTTATCATTTCATCTTCACTTCATGCAAGCATCATTATCCATTCCTGTGATGTCCCAGCAATAAAAACGGGCATTCAACACTATTAAACTAAACAAAACCTCTGTTTTATTTATATTTGTGACATTTTAAATAAAATTTGTAATTATATCAATCTCCTTTGTGCCAACAATTCTATGTTTCAGCAGTAATAAAATAATTGTCGTAAATTTAGACTTACTTATCTTTAAATCCGATATAGGCATAAGATGTGTCCACAAAATCATACTGCCCGGATTCGGAAGTAGGCTCCAGGGCTTCTGGCATTCGTAGCTCCTTTTTCTGGTAGGAGATATGCATGTGATCACCCTAAGAGAGGAAAATGAAGAAATATGTTTACTATTCGCTTTTGACACAGTTGTTAAACACCTGATAAAATATTAGAAGATTACAAGGAGCAATAAAAATACACAAGCTATTATATACATTACAGAAAATTAATTTAGTGGTTCTATACTAATTCTAAAAAGATAAGAAAACAATTCTTCAAGAAAAAGCAAATATTTTTGGAAAAAGCGTACAGCATGACTGTTTTAATAAAATATACAAATATTTCAATGGTTTATAGTATTTATAGGACTTATAGGAGATTAACTATTACATAATGTAGAGCTACTCAATAGTCTTTACAATGAAATGCATGTAACCTAACGAATAAAGTAAGCACTAACAAACTCAACAACTGAAAAAACGTTAATTTATTTCATATTTTTAGGTCTACGTTGATAACACTGTCGCATACAGATCTAGACTGTTTATTGTAATTATTCAGAATAGTTCATCCAGCACTTAGGTTCTTGTTGCACTCATATTTTTTTTGATCATGATTAATTGCTTGGATTTCTGCCGCTAGATTACACTACGTATGTTATGATGGAATTGAAGATGATTTGCCACCACTACAACTATTTACCCGCTAACATAGTAACACACAATCTGCTGGCAACCATATTTACGAATAGGAAGCGAGCGTAGGCCGTCAGGCCGTAGCTCGCCGCAGCAAACTTCTGAGCCCACCGGTTTCTATTTACCAAGGTTAGAGTTATGTTGGTGTTGGTGTTGGTGTGTGTGTGTGTAAATGAATTATTTGCGAATTTATTTTTTTCTGAGTTTCCGCTAAAATTGCGCAAGAATCCCCAGTTAGGTTTCCCATTCTTAAATCGCCCTGGAAGGAGTGCAATCGTCACTAGTAGAAGGAGATTGTGACTATATAAGTAATGAAGCTACTAGCTGGTAGATCCAAGTGCTCCAGGAACATATTTATAACTATAAGGTTATCTTCTTTCCTTACAGGTTAAGTTCTAGTTATTTACATGCAATTTTCTGTATGCATATATAAAGGTTATTTTGTTGCGTTTGTTATCAAAGTTCATCTAGGTTGCATTTCATAAGGAAACTTAGCTGCATACCTCATCTTCATTAGTCAACTGCTTTCCTGAAGAAGCCGGTTCCTCGTTGCCTGCAAGAAACAAACACAAAGTATTTAGCCTGAATTAACATTAAGGGGTTTCAATTAAATGTTACACTAATTAAATTCATTTCATTATATGTCAATGTAGAACCTTCGCTTTGAAAGTAGAACACAATGAGTTCAAAACAGCCAAACTACAGTAAAGGCGTATCCACTCTACAACCTTCAGGAGATAAGTGGAATAGGTTGCTGCCAAACAATACACCATGCACAGTTACAGTGTTACAACTTGTTTGGAGCTTCTCGATGTCCAAACTCAGGGATGTACTTATAAAATACTTTAAAATATTTATTGCCTCAAAATGAATACATCCACCGGAAGAAATGTAGATGTAAAGCTAAGGAGAAAATTATTTATATAAAGACTAAATAAAATATACTACATTTTAGACTTTTAAAACCCATTTTAACAATATAAGGTTTTGTTATTTTTTCATGGCATTATTAAGACATATTGAAAGACATCCTAGAACACAGCATTTTTGTTCTCTTCCCTTTCTTCCATAAACACTTACCATTGTTTTACAGAAATCGTAATTTTAATCAGTTTTAGATGCTGCAACTGTGTCTTACAGTAAGCCGAATATACGCGCTCCCTGACCTACAAATTTCTGGTTTAAGGTAGTTGTGCGATTTAAAGACTGAACAGGTTAACCTTTAAAACTGGTATTTGACACACAGGGTGCTGATCGTTCAGTTTACAACTTGGAACTTTGCACATAGGCAAACAACTATGGCAACATTCACTGAATGTTTAAATAAATGAAATTATTTTTTTGTAGTTTTCTAAGTTATTAAATAGAAATATTTAGCTTTTGTTTCGTTTTATAGAATAGTTATATAAAACCTGAATGTTTTGTTTGCTTTCACTGATGAGCTATTGATAGCTTTCATAATATATAATTAAAACAGTACGTGGGTTTTCTGGTTACCTTAAGTAAGCACGAGTATAGATTTAAGTTTCAAAACATTTTTTTTATTTCAGTCTTTCATCCAAGGTTCAAAATAATTTAAATATTTTTTTTAAAAAACCACGTTTTTATTTTCTAAATTATAAATGAACTAAAAAGTATAAAATAATTCATCCTGGCCAAATGCAGATTTATAGTCCCATGCAAATTCATAATTTCATAAACTTTTTAGAAAAATTCTTCCAAACGAAAAAGTGGTGCGCATGCAATAGTTTGTCTGAACCTTTTGAGTGACTAATTTAAACCATAAATACCCTTAACAGTTATTAATTTTATCTATTGCATGCGCCCTACATTTTTCGTTTGGAAGAATTTTTCTAAAAAATGTATGAGATTATGAATTTACATGGGTTTATAAATCTGCATTTGTCTAGGATGAATTATTTTATATTTTAGTTCATTTATAATTAATGAAATAAAAATGTGGTTTTTAAAATAGTTTTATTTCAATTTTTTATGCTTTTTAGTCTTGTGTGCACGTAATTTTGCAATCAGCAATAGACATCTCGATTAAATAATGACAAAAATTGAGCAACTTTTAGATTTAGTTCATTTTGTTTTCTCTTGATCACATCTGAAATAGAACATTGTTTTATCTACTAGATTGATATAGCATAACAGTTTATTAATTATTGTTTTTAATTATAAACAAAATACAGAAACACGAAGTTAATTTAGAAAAAATTTATTTCAGTCTTAAATACATTTGTACCAGATATAGAAGTCAAAAACTTTGATAATATATGTAACTCATATTATATTAAATATAATACTCATTCACTACTTATTTATATAGTTGAAAATATTAATACATTATTAATATACATGTTACACAAAAACACTTGAAGTTATGTAATAGAATAGAAGTTATGTAATAGAAATCATATTTATTAAATATTATTTGTAAGGATTTAATTGAGAAGATTTAAATTTGATGTTTTTATTTGAAAAGTTGTCATGGCTACTGTATTGTTATCAAAATATTTAGCATGTCGTTGCGTGTCATTAGCGAGTCGAGTAGAACGTTTTTCCATCGTCGCAGTTGATCGCGCTTGAGCCATGCGTTTCTTGGAATTTGCGCGTTCGCCATCGCGCTGTTTATTTGAATAGTTGCCATGGCGACTGTATTGTTATCAAAATATAACGAAAAGAATTCTAATGATATTATATTCAAATAGAACGTTGAAATTAAATATAAATCAAGCTACATTATAATTTATTTATTGTATTGATAAATATAATACAGTCATCATAGCAACTGTTCTTATTTTTAAATAAAGATTATTATAAATTTTATATTTTTATGCGTTATTAATGAAGCTACAGAAATGTGTTCTTAATATTCAATCTTACATTTTTTAAACCCTTTGTGTTGATACTGTGCAGCTTTACTTTCAAAGCTGTGGAACCATATCTTTGAACCGTGGAACATTGAATCATGATAATTACCTTATTATATTGTATCATCATCCATTTCAGACCTATGTGCAGATTTTCAAGTCTCTATCTCATTTAGAAGTGCATGAAAAATGAATTACAAAATTCCACCCGATCAGACAAGAAAGCGAGTTAATAAAAACGTTTGAAGAAAAATGCATGTTTTACTTTTAGATGCTTTGATTAAACGTTTAAACTGCCTTAGGAAGTAAATACCAATATTAAACATTAATATCATTCTCGTAATGAAATTGATTCAACGTAATTGTTGCCCTTTCCGTCATATAGTGTGCAACAAAATGGTACTGAGGAGCAACGGTCCCATTTCCCCTACACAGTGAAACTAGCATCCTTAACATTCACATATGTATACATTTCCACAGTAGCGTTACTGTAGCAACTACAAGAGGAAGGCGCGGTTAGCAAACGCTTTCTTTCTTTTTTTTTTTTTTTCCAAAAATTTTTTTCTATAATTCTATGAAAGGTTAAAGAAAAATATTCATACACCTTTTTCTGTTCTCATCGAAATTTCTTTTTGTTCAAATAATGGCACCTATAACTCATCCATCCAATATTTATATTTAAAAAATTAAAAATGTTTTTCTCTGAAGCCTTTACCACAGATCTGAAGAGTAGGAAATATAAAGAAAAAAAAAACACGACAAAAGTCACGATACAAGATAGCAAATTTACTTTAGAAGAAAGTTAGCATTTCCAATAATATTTCATTGCTTAGATTATTTTGTTAATTCCCTGCCGAACTATTATTGTGTTTAGTTGACTTTGAAATTACTAAGTAGATTATGTCCCGAGCAGGCAAGAAAAGGAATTTAAATAGTCAGCTCTGAAAAGATGTACCCCACAATCTCTTAGTCCCGGTACCACATACTGCAGTTGTAATTGTATATATTAATTATATTAAATATTCTTACAATGACAAATATTTTTATTAATGTTTGTCTTGAGAGAAATATATATTCGCACTCCTACATTCATTGAGTTAAAGCCTGTTGTATGTCAGCTGGAGAACAGGAACCTATTCAGCCCTCTCCTGTAGGAGGCTCGAAGATTCATCATAACATTTGTTCATACTATGAGAATTAATTATCACATGTTGATTCAGGATTACATTGTATAATATGAACAATTGAAAACGATGGTAAGGAAAAAACAATTGTCTAAGGGAGAGTAACAGATTTAGGCACTTCATTTGGAGAATTCTATCTAAAAAGTAAACCTCAAAGGTTTCTGTAGAGCAACAGTCAATAAGGACTATGATAGATGTAAGACAAGAGTTACAAAGAGATTGAGAAAAATAAAACAGTCAGCTTAAGAGCAAACCCGTGTGCATGGCTCCAGTGTCGATAAGATGGCAAATTACGACCCAATATATTGAGCATTCAATGTTAGGTAGACATCAGCTATTACTAAAAACAAAACAATTAATTGCATCTGTAATACTTTGACTTAGTTGGTCGAAATTTTGCATTAGCTGGGAACAAGTAAAAAAAAACAATGGGTTAGCTTATCGTCAAGAAAATCCTAGAAGGGTGGTGATTTAAGTCTCAAATTGCAAGTGAATTACAGTCAACAAATTACAAGTTTAAATTGTTCTTCGTTTTTAAGCAAAACTTAATTGTATCTAAGCTACAGGCAATCATCAAATCATAAGTATGGTCAAGAAATAAGTTTAGTACTGCCACATAGGAGGGTAGGTCCATTCGGCCTAACCATTTTCTAGATATGATAAAGACAAAAACTATATTTCACTTTTCAATATAGTTACCGGTTATTGCAATGCACTTCTCACATCTTTGAATTAACATTTCAATTCCCCCCCCCCCCAGTAATAGTCAGAAGTATTGTCTGCAAAATGGGCATACACATCCATTCCTTCTTCGTCACACTTAAATTTCCTTCCTCGAGGGTCCTTCTTGAGTTTTGAGAAGATAAAATAGTCATTTCTTCACTGTTTCCTTTGCAACAAGAGTTGTGTGCACAGGGCGCGTTGTGGTGAAGAAGGCGCACACCACCACTCAGCTTTCCTCGCCTTTTCTCTTTGATGGAAGCACGTAATCTGTTCAGAAGGCCAGCATAGTACTCCCCATTTGTTCTGGTATTCCTTCACAGTTCCAAAAGATTGTGGCCATGATCATCTTAGTTGACTCAGTGACTTTGGCCTTTAGAGGCCGTACTTCGCCAGATTTACGCCATTCCATTGATTCTCTTTTGGACAAGGGATCATAGTAGAGAACCATAATTTCATCTACTGTAGCAATGGTTTGCAGAACTTCTCTATCTCATTGCCACTCCAAAAATGCCTGACAACAGATGACTCGTTGCTGCTTTTGGATTGAGGAAAGAAGTCTAAGCACCCATCTTGCACTAATCTTATATATGTTAAATGTTCATGAATAATTGGAATGTCTGTTGTTTTAGAAAGGCCCAACCTTATTGCTAATTCTGTAACTTTGAGCTGCCAGTCTTCCTTAATATCTCCTTCCACAAGAGCGATGTTTTCAGGAGTGAGCACCTCCAAGGGCCGACCTGTATGCTCTTCGTTTTCATTGCTTTCTCAGTTTCATTACAAAAAGTTTGTCCCATATTTTATGGATATGAGGGGGATGTTTCCCCATATACACCGTTCAATCGCTGTTTAATTTCATTTGGAGTAAGTCCTTCGTTTGTGAAGAACTTAATAACAGTTTGAACATCGTCTACACATAGGCTTCTTTATGCAACTATATCTGAACAAGTGGACACAGCGGAGCGGAAGTTACAGCTGCAATTATTTGCTTAACCCGATAAGGGTGTCATACTTTACCTGTTAATCCTTATAGGCGAGACCGGAAACTTATGGAACTACCCTCGTATGTACTAAATCACATAATCTTCCTCTTTCTTTATGCTTTGTTTTGCATTCTTTGAGTTTGATTCATGACAAATGCTTAAAATGATCAAGCATAACGTCTGGGTACATGAAAGGCAACTAAACTGATATAATATAGAATTCTGGACAAGTAAATTAATAAAATAAAAGTTTATTTAGTCATATTTCCAGAAAACTTTTCTCAATTTTTATCTTTATTTAGAAATAAAAAGAAGTGTTTTATTCAACATAGTTTGTTTGTACCACAATTGTTATGATTTATCTCTTTACAAGTACATATGAGGACGAAGGAAAATCCGATCTGTACTAACTTAAATGTTGGGTCAAAAAGGGAGAAAATTGTACCAATTGAAAATAAGGGAAATACCAGTTGAATAAGAACGTGAAACAATATAGAAATGGTGTGGTTGTGACCTCAGTCCGATAGCATGAAAAATGCATGTACTTCATCCACTCTCTCCAAATCTGGAAGATATCTCGGTTGTCTTTAATATGAAAAAAATCTTATTTCTTATAAATAAAGCAATGTTCTAAGCATTTAACATGTTTTCTTCGAAAGAGAGCAAATTTCGTCTATTTATACAAATTTGAAGATTATAAAAGTATAGAACAGAAGTAGGAAAAATTAAATTTGCAATATATATATATATCACAACCTATACCAAAAAGGTATCATTTATTTTCGATTATTAAATAAAACAGGAATACCTGTAAGCAGGATATGAACAGTTTGCAAGATAAAATGCTTAGGCATAGAGAAGAGAGCAGGAAGACAGGCTTGGTGAGCATTCATAGACACAGAAGATATCATTCACATAATGCTCATGATTAGATTTACAACTAACCAATAGCTTTGTTTTGCTTCAAATTGTCTTGTAAGTAACTCATGAGTGTTAAAAACTTTACATGTTGTTCCTAAGAATATTCAAATGTCGATTTTTGTAACTGCTGCTGAAATAATTATGCACTATAACTCACATATAAGCTTGAGGCTCGCATTCGAGAGGTCTCGAGTTCAGTTCCCGACCACTCTGACATTGGGTGTTTCGTGGTTTTGCCTTGTCACATAGGTGATTATTAGTGTGAATATTTGCATCCCGAGTTTTTTCCAATCTCCTATTACTTTTCATTTAATTCCGCTCCGTTTAATTGGTTCTGTTACAGGGTCGCAAATGCCTGGGCGAGGTGGGCTGGTGCGGTGTGATGGTGGCTTGCGCTTTGTAAAGGTTTCTGCTCCGGCATCTGATATAGAATCTGACCTTCTGAGGGGCTAAAATTCCGGAAGGGGGATCTACCAGCATCGGGGCGTTCTATATGGAAACACCTCGTCTATGTTCGAGCAAGTACTCCCCGTGGATCTTTGCCACAGGTGTCTTCTTCACCTCATCCTTTCCTCTCGGAGGTGCCCCAACTGGTTGTATAGGAAAAGGGCGAGTCATAAGTAAGGACCAGGTACCGAAACACCCTCCTACGTCTCAAATATTCCAATACAATAACTCACATAAAGATGTTTCTTGATGTCATTTCAAGTAGCTACGAGAAAGGAAGTCATGTATAATTCAGGCTGATTTTAAAATTGATTTATATCTGGGGAAAGATTCCGTGTGTGTTTTATGTAATCATAAGCGACGCGTTGAACTCACTTCTCTAATACCTTTGTTCATGCCAGAAATGTGGAAAGTTACCTCACCGTTTATGTATGATATTCTCTTACCCGATTGAGGAACCAAAGGAAATAATACAAGTTAACACAAAATGTCAGTATTTTATCAAAAATGTTAATTTTTAAGGACGACAGGCTGTTGTTTTAATTATGTCAGAGAGAACATGTGAACATGAAGTTGCCGCGCCAATAAGCAAATAAACATTCATAAAGGCAAATGTATCTAATTAGCGAGAAAGCGGCTTCGCGTATGTAATCAAAAGCTACGAAATTATATTTTATCTCTTCCTTGAAGCATGAAACGCATCAAGCACCCCTGCATTACATGGAAATTGGAAATAAAATCAGGAGCCTGGGTCACCTCGTCACAGTAAACACCCCAGCGTTGCTCTGGTAACTCAATTCAGTGAGGCGGGCACCTCCCAGTTCCAGGTAACGCTCAACGGATTGATAGAGTTCTCGGCAGTTTCAAAAACGACAATAGTGTGTTTCCATAGAGACCGCCTTGCGCCTGGTGGGCGAACGAGCGGAATATGTTGTTTCATACAGATACGAATAAATGGAAGTGTGCAATATTAAAACTGCCTCTCTGTAGGAATGTGCAGGAAAAAATAAAAAAATTAATTTCTTACTGTACCTGCTGAAAGATGTCAAGCGTATTTTTAAATAATAAGGATATCTGAAACTGCTGGATAATATGTTGGTTAGATGTAATGTGGGTTCACATAGTGTATTCAATGAAAACAACTTTTAAGCAGGAAATTTTTGTTTGTACAAAGAAATTAAAATAAAAACTTTAGACAGATTACACTATTTATTATCAATTTGGATACGGCTCTTGCACAAATTATTTTACAGGGTATTCGGATAGTTGGTGTGCATTTGCAAAATTATAAAACTATACGTACAAGTATGAACCACTTTTATTTTATTTTGAGATATACTTATGTACGCAAAAGAGTTACATGCGAACGTTACAAAAGTGTTAGGTGTGATCTTCACAAACAGCCACACAGATTTGGCCCATTTAATTTTATTCACAAACATTTTTGAGTGTGTTAATTATGTTTTTATAGTATATGCAATTCCTGTAGTATTGCCCGATGCTACAAAGTTTTCTCAGGCTGTTTTATGCGCTACTGTAAGCCCAATACCTTTACCCTTCTCTCCCGCCTTCCGCGTAATTCTTTCAGGGTTTAATATTGAACTTCTCTCACGTAAATATACAAGGAACACAGGTAGGTATAGGTGGAAAATTTTCAGCAAACTACTGCTGCACTAAATCAGCGTATTTATTGCCTTATCGGAAGGCATTTTCAACTAGTTCCGAAATTGAAAGAACCATTATGAGTAACAACTAAATTAAACAATTAATTATTATACATTCGCTATTTTAAAAACTGAATGTTGAATTTTAAGCAATTTAATACTGAATATTGAAACAGGTATTGTCACAAAAGAAACTTCAAAGGAAACGGAAACATAAATTTGGATATTTCGATAATCACAAGCAAACATACCTCCATAGCCAAGTGCACCGCCAAGGGTGGCCGAGGTCGTTAAGGCGCGGACGCGTGAGAGGGAGATCTAGGGTTTGAATCCCAACAGAACCATCATCACTGACTCGGGCTTTTTCCATGTTTTCCTCAGTCCTTATAAATGGCAAATGCGGGACAGGTACCCTAGACCTTTCTTAAAAAAATCCTTTCCTAGTGTATCATTTCATCTCGTGTATCATTACTGTCTACCGCCTATGATGCCTCAGTAGTAAAAACTAGCGTTAAACACTATTAAAAATCATACTACCCATTCGAAAATAGTTTAAGAATATATCTAATATTAATAAAGAACTCAAGACCTTCCTTCTACCACTGTAAACATTTAAGTATTTAATTGTGTATGAAATAGTATTCTCTTTTTCGGGCCTTAATATAGATCTTGTCAACGTTTATTTTATGAAAAATGGGAAATTTCGTGTAGTAAACTGCTTCAACTTCAAGATTTTGTAACAAAAGTTCATATTTTCAATATTGTTTCCGTGCTTATCTTAAATGTTTACAAAAATGCAATACTCCAACTGCGAGTGCCGTTTCAGCGGTAAATGAAAATGTATTTAAGAATTTTTGAGAGAAATATGTATATCTTTGTGTTTCGTACAATTTTTAAATGAACAAGAGCAATGTTTTTACAAATTCTTTCAAAAATACAAAAACTAGTATTTTTATTTTAAATATTATTGTTATTAATTTCATTATTTGTCCATAATTGTACATTATATACAGTTTAGTAGACTTTCATGTACCGATACGTTATGCTTGATCATTCTAAGCGATTGTCATTTTATATAAATATAAATGACCTCCCTCGTTCTTCATGCCCTGTTTTGCATTCTTTGAGTTTGAGCAGACGTATCTCAGTATCAGTATTCTCACCTCCTTCTAATTATAGCAATTATGTAAGGGATTCACAGAGAAGCGAAACAACAAAATATTCCCAAAAGCGGAATTCGCAGGTAGAAGATGTAAAATATATATTCGCGTCCGCCTTCTAAGTTTTCATTTATTAGCTAGCACTATAAATAAAGGAAGTGAAATTACGTTGCCTCTAGCTCCGGTGAATATAAGAAAAACGTTTTTATGTTATATAATAATGTGTAAATACTGCATTATAAGAATAAAGTGACAAGAATATCCACAGTAAAGATCATATAATACGCGTACAAGAAGGGATTAAACAAGAATCCGTTTCTGAAACAAATGATCGAAATTAGTGTTTAAGCATAGGAAAAAGTAATAAAAGCATCATAGACACCCGATAATCTTAATATTGGTAAAGTGGAAACTTTGTTCTTAATATGGCCGTGTTGGCATGATCTAAAATGAAGGGACAAGCCAAGAAATAGTTCCACTGTTCTGGAGGTTTACAGCGGTATTCCCTCAACCAAATGATTCAATATATATTCCAAGAATAAATGATCTTAACACCATCATTTTTTAAATCCAATTAAATACCTGAAAATTGTTAAATCTACTCCAATATTTTGAAGTTATATATAATGTAACAATTCATATGTTTTAACCACCCATTTAAACATATCTAACATTGAAATTCTATTTTTTAGTAGTAGGTTTTTTTTACCCCATGTTGGCAGCATTTTAGGCACACGGTGTGAGAAATAATGTTTTAACACATGGAAGCTGATTATTTCTATACTATAGAGAACACTGAATTTCACTGTTGATAAATTTCAATTTTGTGTTTAATTTAGATTTTAATGCCTGTTTGCAGGGATATCACAAAAAATATTAAAACAATTTTATGAAGTACATATCATATAAAATATAATATACTGTTTGAAACAATCATTATCTGACAGTGCCTAGTTATGTGCAATAGAAATTTTCGCTACTAAGCCGTTTAATGTCGCAAACATAACATTGAGTTTGAAGATTTTTTAATTACTAAAATGTAAATATGTAAAAAATAAATATTTGACAAGCCAATTTAACATTTACAAAATATTAAGTCACATTACTTATTGAAGTTAATACCTTTATTAATATCCACATTTTGAAAATTTAAAACAGAAAAGCTAATAATCATTTCAAAACAAAACAAGTTCAAGAAACTAGTAAAAGGAAATGTTGTTGAAAGTTAATTACAATATTTAAGAGAATTAATTGCATTATGTCATTTCAATTTTTATTAAAACGAATGCCTGACTAATTAGATCTAAATATATCGACAGAATATCAAGGCAGATATGGTGAATGCCTGAAAAAGAAAATGAGAGGATAGACAAGAAAAATCTGAAAATAAATAGGAAGAAAGATAAAGTAAAACAATATCAATATTGTCTATAATATATATATATATATATAGTTTTAATTTTGGATCCTATGCACGTCTCAAAGTTCTGAGAAAATCATTAAAAAGACAAATTTGAACTCAATAGACAAAAAAGGTGTTGAAAAGTGCCTGAGGAAGAAAATTAGGAAAACCTTACAAAGTTAAATACAACATGACCAAATTAATCTGAAAATATTAAATAAGGGACACTTGACAAACTTAAAAAATAATATTAGCAAAAAGGAAATGAACTGACAATTGGGAAATTGAATAGAAAAAGACAGTGAGAAAAAAACACATGAATTTTATAACAACACTATAGTCTACATGTGGAGAAGTCTATTCAATCACCTATGACATAATATTGTTTTTCTTGTATCTAAGACATTACATTATGTCTTTATCTGTCAATATCATTCAAATTTAAATTACTTGTTTGAGGCTGTTAATGGCCTATGTAATATTTTTCCTAACAAGATATGAGATAATTTTTAGTAGCATCTGCTGTGATGTTGGAAATGAAAAGTAAATGACAGGAAAATGAGAAGGTTTAAGTGATTTTGATGTATATAACTTTCTTTCAGATTATACTAACAGAAATCTAGTAATTCGCTAGCAAGAGGAACTTGGCAATATATTATCCCAGAAATATAAAAACAGATGTCTCTGAAATGTTTACATGCAGTACATTTGAGAATAAATTAATTTCAGCTACTGAAGAAGATTGTGCACTACAAATTAATTTCTCAGAGAACTAACTATTCATTGGCCGTAATATAAAATACAGTTGATGCACTGCAGAGGTCTTATGATAGGTGAATGTTTTTGTAGTTGAACATGAATCCATTTCAGTCTTTATAGCTAGGAGTGGTCATATGTTTTATGATACATTTAATGTATGAAAATATTTTCATGTACCATAAATAAATGGAAAGAAAAGCTAAGTGAATTGAAGATTGTTTTCATATACTCAGATAGTGCGGCGTTCAAATTTAAAAACATTACTTTTAACACCTTTAGCTTTACAAGGAAAGACTCTAATGTTAAAATTCAATTATCCTTTTTATGCGTCTTCCCACGGAAAAAGTGTCGTTGACGCATTGCTGAGAATGCGAGTAGAAAGGTTATAACCTGTGTTAAATTACGAATGTACCAGGTTATTTATAATTACTACAGAATTTAATGAATGTACTATGAAAGAAATTGAAAGGTTATAACCTGTGTTAAATTAAGAATGAACCATGTTATTTATAATTACTACAGAATTTAATGAATGTACTATGAAAGAAATTGAAGAAATTATTAGTTCTATGTAACCAAATTGTTAAGTGTAATTGAAATTCAACAAGTCATTGCTTGATTAAATATAAATTATCTAATATTTTATGGACAGGAGAGCATAATCTGCAATACAATATATGAAACTATAAGAAACATTTCCAAAATCAAGAAAATAAGATAACACAATTTTTATTCCCATTCCACAGGTTGCGAGTTCTCCAGAGATGAACCTTGAGAACTTGAAAAATATGCAATCATTGAGAAAAGTCACCTTGTTGGGTGTACTTTCATATAAACAGAAAACAAAAGGGAAAGAAAAAAGCTAAAAAAAAAAAAAAGAAAGTTGTAGATGTGTTCCAAAATTGTATTTATAAAGAGAATGGTATAAAAATAATTTTGTTACAATATGCGTCTGAAGAAAATAAAAAACTGCTTGTGCATGATGAAAGTCACTTTTCCATAATTTCAGTACAGTAAGTAATTTTTATTTTACAATAACTACTACTGAACAATGCAGCAGATACTTATAAAAATATTCACATTCAGCTTTTTCAATATACTGAATGGGTCTAAGTTTTCGTGCATTTTTCAAATATATCCTGTTACTATTACTTTGTACAAATCTTAATGTATGTATGTTTCTGTAATAAACACAAATCATTTGAGCAAAATTGTTACTTTTGACACATACATTATGTAGTTCTTAAGTTTAATAAAAGCATCATTAATAAACAATTGATAAATGTGTTTGATTGATTGATTTATTTATGGACGTTCTTTAACATCTACGGTCATCAGCGTCCCATTCAACTCAGGGCGTGAAACGGCCGACAAATTTTGCTCAGAGGCCTCTCTTTCAGGCTTGAGGTTCTTTATCGTGCGGTAAATGTACGACACGGGACCCACGGCTTTACTTCCTTTCCGAAGGAAGCCATACTTAGGATTTTTACGCCCCGAAAAAATCCATCGGTCCTGGCCGGGTTCGAACCCGCGATCTTGGGTTTAGGAGGCAAGTATGGTAACCACTACACCAGGACCGACGATAAATGTGTGATTAGTGATTCTGTTATTCTTCCAGTTTCTTTTACAGTTAAATTCAATGCAATAAGTAGAAATATTTTACATAAAAATATATATTTACTATATTTAAATTCAAATAGTTCAATAGATGTCACTTATATCACGATCCTAATTTGGCTAATTACTAAGAAAATTGAAAATGCTATATGAAATTTTAAATGAAACTGTTATAACAAAAAAACATTCTTTTTTAGACTTGAGGAAAGTTAAAAAGTTTAATATTGGAGATCGGTATGATTTTAGCCTTCCGTGCTAATGCTCTAACCAACTGAGCTATCATATCGTCCTCCAAGCAGGAAACCACCAAAATCTCTTACCTGATTCAATCCTTTCTATATAAATAACTAAAGAAGAAATTAACAACACAAAACTCATATACCCTAGAGAGGTTTATTTCTAAGAGGCGACGTAGATTAGAACGTTAGCTCGGAATTCTGACTGTGTCCCAAATTTTTCAAGTCTGATGCTTCCTTCCCCACCAATGCTCTACATACGGCTTGTGTGGATGAATAATTGTCATACATGTGATAAATATTCTGAACTTTTAATTATAATTTATTATTTCACACTTGGCACATTCGTCACTCTTGGGCTCCATTTACAGTGCTTTCAAGTGGATGTTCATTCGTGGAAACACGCTATCTGACGGCTGAGTCGGATATACATATTAGATCTATCGTGCACATTACTATTACAATAACAACCTGCTTTGTCACAGTGGATATTGAAAAGTATGTTCTTGTGTCACCAGTCATCTGTCACACCTTTTAAGATACCTTGCATTCCAGAGCATCAATTCTTGTGAAATTTTAGAAACGTATCTTACATTATAGCCTTCATGCTCTTCCAAAATATGTTATATGTATATGTTTCGATAAATTTTATTTTTTAGGTTGACCCATAAATAGAAGTCACGAACACCTGGGATAGCGTTGATTCTTTGTGACCCTTGTTCTTAAAGTTTTCCTCAATTAAGCTAATGAGAGATCAGCTGTAAGTGGCGAAAAAGGCTTAATTCTATTTAAATAGATGTGTAGCAACACCAAAAGCACTGAAATAAAAAAATACCGTTACAGGAAAAATTGCACAGTGAATGTTTACAAACTTATAGGACCTATACATATTTTATGAAAATACCGCAAATATGCAGAGATAAAGAAATAACGTAGTCACAATATTCTTCAAAGAATTACCGGACATTATGTATAAACTCCGTTAAACCGGCTAGAAGCAGATTCCTTTCTTGTCGTCATCGAAGAGAAACTGTTATTGAAACTTGGATAGTTAATGCTGAAAAGTACTAAAAGTTGAGTAACTCTTAAGTATTAATTCCGGTGTATAACTAACGAATAGTTTAATTTAGACACTTGCTGAGTTTATTATAGGAGAAAGACAATTCTGTAGAAAAAAAAAACTTCAGTTGTAACGGGATACAACTTCACAGAGAGGCCACTACAGTCATATGAAAGACAATATGTCTGAAATCCAAAAATTTAAAACATTAATAGAGAACAAAATATGATTAAACATGTCTACTTTAGATTATAAAATTTCCTAACTCCGAATAATTACATTGGTCTACAAATAAATAAAAAAAATATTATTTTATGCTAATTAAGAAATTCCACCTGTCTTACATTGAACCCATACCTTTGCCCTACCTAGCGAGGTTTTTAGTTATAGAACATAATAATCAATCTAAATGTTTATTTCACAATTAGAAAAATTAATTAAACTTAATTCATTTATGTTTTGGGTCAATGTACATTTAAATAAAATTAATTAATAAAAGAAGAAGTATTTAAAAGTAAAGGAGACATTTTATTTCCCGATTCAGTTGGTATGTAGTTGATTTTTATACGAACTCGAATCGATTTGGGCCTGATACCTGGATTCCGTTATGCCCTGATGAAATATTTCACCATGATTTTTCATGGAAGAGGTTAAGCGGGAAAAAGTCATGGTTGGAATACAAGACTGTAACTTTAAAGACACAATGCTCTGAGGAATATTTATCGGCCGTTTCACTCCCTGAATTGAACGGGACGATACTGGCCTGAGATGTTAAAGGATATAAGGGTATACTGCGAGACATTTGTCTTTTAAGAGGTGACTAGACTTACTATGGTACTTATAACTCAGGGACAAACTGTATGAGGGTAACTTAAATTATAGAAATAGTTGTTTCACACCAGCCGTGTGACAATCGTTAAAAAGAAAGCATCAGACGGGATAAAATTATTTGTAGCATTTCGGGTTGCCTATTAAGGAATGAATCTCTCACGGTCGAGAAAAACTAGGGACTTGCGGATATATAGAGAGGTTAGTAGTTTTTAATTAGAGGACATGTAGCTTACTTGGTTAGAGCGTCCGCACGGAACATCGAAGATCCGTGGTTCGAATCTTGGCTGTAACCAGAATTTGTTTTAAATCTGATTCTTCCCCTCCAACAAATATTATGGACAGTGTAAAAGAAGTATTTCTATGTATAACATAATTTGTTCTGGATGAGTAACGCAGTTTCCACTAATCATGTTCATTAAATTGGCAATAATATCGATGAAAACAACAGAGAATCCATTTATAATACAAGAACTACATCTAAGAGCATTAAATCATTAACAGAAAAATCTTAAATATTTAATTTAATGTAACTGTAATACAAAAAAGGCGGAACATATTTTATTAATCACTGACATTTTATTTCTGTTTGTGTTAGTAACACATAAATGCTTCCTTTGGCAGAAACCAATCAATAAAGAAAAAATAGAACTGGAGATAAGTTTGTTCCATGTACAGTTTGATGAAACGCGATTCATGTGCCAAACAGGTATTAGTAATATTAGCGACATACACATGCAAGTTTAAAGTAAAGCTATTGAAAAAAATATTATTTTAAAATGGTGGCATGATTGTACTGGTTTCAGATCTGTGTTCAGCTTACTCAAGTTAGGTTATTTCCTCAATAGTAAAATAGACCAGTGTTATTTTTAAAGAACAATAAGTATAAATATTACCGCATACTCATATCCTAATACATTTTTGGAATTCTGTACCATTAGCAATTTGATTACTTACCAGAGTTTTCGGCTTCAGGAAGTTCAGCAGCTTCTTCCGCAGTACCGCTATGCTAAACATAATAAATATTCAATTTAATTAGCTTATCCAATGTTCATAAATACAGCAGCTCAAAAAGTCCTACCAAAGAATGTAAGCAGAAATGTGCGAAAATTCATTGAAAATACCACATTTGTAAGGTTTGTAGATTTCATACCTTTGAGTAGTTTCAACAGTTACACATTTCTCACTGCATCTCTGGTAGAACCTTTAGATGAATATTACTTATGTGGAACATCTGTTACAACTGCAACATAAACTGGTATAAACTGACTTTCGTAAATTGTTCTCTAAACGGATTTGTAGTACAAATCAATTTTTTTAATGTAATCTGAAGAAAAAACAAACGAATTTAACTACTAAAGTAAAATTAGAGCTACTTATTTTTTTAAAAGTAATAAAGTTACAAACAAAGTCTTTCAGTACTGTTCTTAAAACATTTTAACCATTAGCTTGAGTACCAGAAACATAATTGTAAGAAGAAAGCGAATTCTTTAAAGGGAAACCTGAAATGCTTTAGGCCTAAATTTTGATGGATTATGTACACGGAATTCGTTTATTTATTTATTTTGAATGGTATTTAACGCCCGTTTTTACTACTGAGGCACCATAGGCGGTGGACACTGGAGATATGTGAAATGATATCCTGAGAAAGGATTTTTAAGGAAGGAAATGTTCCAGGCCTAAGTTTATGGTACCGTCCTGGCCTTTACCATTTATAAGAACTGGGGGAAAAACCTCAGTCTGGGAGGATAGTTGTGGCGGGATTCGAACCCTAGACCTCACGCTAACGAGTCCACACCTTAACGACCTAGGCCACCCGTGGTGGTAGATTTCGTTTAAAATCTTACAAATTTGAATAATTCTCTGGTTAAAAGTACTTTCATTTAAACAAAAAACTTAAAATAGATATAAACCAATCTTGATTGCATTTTAGAGTTTACAACCGTAAACTCTATAACCCCAACTTTGAAAGTTGTACCTTTAGACGTCTAAATTTAAAATAGGTTGAAATTGTTACTACATGTTTTCTTTTTATAGCAATAACAATATTGGTTGTTATATCATATTAAATTGGATAGAATAAAGCCTAGAGGGGAAAAAAATATTTTTGGTAATATTACAGTAACATCGTCTATTCCGGAACTACTGGTTAATTTATTATTCTCTTATTTCCTGTAGAATATATAAAATTGTTAAAAAATTTATTTCCAGAATAAAACTATTTCATTCTTTGCATCAATAGTTTTTTAGTTTCATTCAGTTCGAATTCAAACAACCCGGGTTGCACATACAACGACAGAACACTACAGATCTGAGTACAATTTAATCATCTTTAACGTGTATATATTATAAAGAAGAAGTGTTATTTGAAATTTCCAAATAGGTGGAAAGATTGAAGGGTTGAAGCATAAATTGCAATTAGTAGTGGTTTTAAACTTCCCTCTCAATACCTACGTTGATCTCTCTCTCTCTCTCTCTCTCTCTAATTAAATGCACTTTAGTTCAGCTGTCAAGATTTTAGATGAGAAATGCTCTTATTTAAGAAATGTTTGACGGAAATAAAACTATATACAAATCAAAAACTATAAAGTTTGATATGCGACGTAATTCGATGAAACATAGAAATTTTAAAATATTTTAAGTGCAGCATGTTTGAATGTTTCCATGATACCATATAATTACACCGACCTCCGCTAGATGACAATGATGCAGTTAGCTTTTTCTAGAGAATACTGAAAGGCATGGAATTCAAGAAATGCTAAAAATTGAGACACGGGCAGCATACATGATTTTTTTTTTTTCAAATAATGTTTGACGCCCGTTTTTACTACAGAGGCACCACAGGAGACGAACACTGATGATACATGAGATGAAATGATATATGGGGAAAGGAGTTTTTTTTTTTAAGGAAGGAAATGTTGCAGGCCCAAGTTTAGGGTACCTCCCGTCATTTGCCATTTATGAGGACTGAGGAAAACCTGGGAAAAACCTCAGTCAGGGAGGAGGTTCCTGGCGGGAAATCGAATCCCTGACCTCCCGCTCACGAGTTCACCCTTAACGACCTTGGCCATCCTTAGTGGTCCTGAGAACACTGTATAAACAATTGGCTTCAGTGGCTCTTTTCGTTTCCCCCCCCCCTTTTTTCCCCTTAGCGTTCCCCTCAAACTGCGCCTTTTTCTTAACTGCATTCAGGAATTTTCTTTCGCAGTTTGTTTTCTCTGCTCATGAAACTCAAGGGAAAAAAAAAGTTCTAAGCATGACACATTGTGCAAAATCGTCAATTTTCTTTGGATGTGGGCGGAGTTGACAATGTTTCTCCAGTGAGTTTTAATTTCTGATATACTTATACTTCGCTATACGATGTACTGTTGTTCATTTTTTCCCCACTACGGTAGCTATCCTTTTCACAGTATTCTTTAATCTTCTTTTCTTCTTTACAAAACTGTAGCACATTGTATGTAATCTGCCTGCTTTTACAGCGTAGGACTACGCGTGATGACTTTTTCGGCGGGTCTACATTTGATCTTGTGTACTCACACTTGAGCTACCGACTTGCTCACTGCAAGCATTGACCTGCTGCTATTCTTACTTGGCGTTACAAGCAGGGCTGAAAGCACTAGTGCTAGTGGAATCATGGAAACGTGGAATCTCTTGCTGCTTGCAACGTCCGAGCGACTGGCCACTGTAATTGAGAGCGTTGTTAGACGGGTAAAATTTGCTCTTATTCCAATTCGCAACTAATTCATATATACACATACTAACTTAATCTGTCGGCTAAAATCGGACAAATCCTAGAATCCGGTGGGCTCAGTGATTTAGGGAGTAAATTATTGTAATTGTGGCAAACTGCCCTAAATCCAATTCGCAATTAATTCAGTGAGTAAATCGTTGTAATTGTGGCAAATCTCCTTTAACTCGGGCAGGATTAAAAAAATTGAGATAGTAGGATTCGAAACCACTATTTTCACAACTATTGCTTGACGCTCTAACCGCCTGAGCTATCGTGCCACTTCTTGTGAAGCCTTATTATTTAGCTATAACTGTCCAAGATATTACCTTCTGCTCTCTCGGCTATTTCCGCTGTCACTCGGAACGATTCCATGATTCCACTAGCAGTCTAGTGCTTTCTGCCCTGTTTGTAACGACAAATCATTTCTGTACTGCATAATTCGTCAGAAAAGGGTGACATATTACAGTATCGTAATCAGGCGGAGCCTGTCGTCTGCAATATTTCTTCAGACAGGTAATACTTACATTGTTGTGTGATGCATTATTGACATTGGTCATCCGTTATACAATGTGTTACTATTAGTTAATAGGATGATATAGGTTTCATAGAACGTAAAAAGGGGAATTTTGACTTCACATTGTAAAATTAAGTATATAGAATATATCTTTAATCACCAGTTGTGTATATTCGTACCTACAGACAGAGAGGGAGGGAAGTTTCGGGTAAACTGTACAATACCTATATTAAATGAAATAAAATATAAATTTAATATACAGAATATTCGCTCTATGAATTCTGAGCCAATTTTACAAATATTTCTTGTGCTTAAGCTATTTAACGTACCGCCAATGCTGAAGGTGTTTTTTCAGTGGAAGGATGATGTCTAAATGCATAGTTATTTGTGCTGAAGAATGGACCAGGTTTCTTCACGTCAAGCCTCTCTCTTCTTTTGAAACCTGTATCCAAGGGGTCATAATTCTCTAGAAGAGCGTCTAGGCCGTCATCAAGAACGTCCTGGAGATCTTCGGGCTCACGGGAACGGCCAGAAGGTCTCGCACTTTCATCACCGGCTGAAACATTGTGCAAATGGGTTATACTGGAAATATATGGGTACACTAAAAACAATATTATGAGTAGCCCACATTAAGTGTTATAAGTTAAAATTTCTAAAATGGATTATTGTTATTAAATTTTGACTGTTTAAAAACTTTTCTGAGATAGCTTAAATGCACAACACATTAGCGTACCACTTCAAAAATTTAAATGGAACAATGACATAGTTTTTAGAAATTGTGATTTTCTGCAACAAATTAAACAAATTTTGTTCAAACCATGTTCTCATAAAATAAAGTATTCAGAATTATATGAGTTTAAAACAGCAATTATACTTTGTCAATTAAAAAATAAACAGTTGAAACGAAGATCAAAGTTCACATCTGGCAATTATCATTTTCAAAGCCACCTAAAATCTTAAAATTAGTTTAGCTCTCTCTCTCATTAAACATTACCCAGTTTGAAATACAGGCACAAAATGGGTTTTAGTCCTGTATCAATGCAGTAGAAATGATCGACTTGAAGTGTTCAATGAGCAACATGGGATGCAAATTTTCAAATATGAAATTCAATGAGCTGGAAATACAGCTACGTGAGTAACAAGTTTTTTGACGAAAAACAACATGACGGTTGTCCCCCACCCTCCATACTAGCTTGATTTGGCACCCTGCGACTTCGCTCTATTCCCCAAACTGAAAATCAAATTGAAAGGACGTCGGTTCGGAGGATTCAAGAAGAAACGCTGTCTGTGCTAAACACCCTCAAAGAACATGACTTCCAAGATGCACTTAGAAAATGGCAGAATCACTGGGACCGGTGTATACGTGTGGAAGGGAACTACTTCGAGGGTGACGGCGGTCATTAATCTCAAAAGGAGTTTTTGACCATATGGCATCACAAGTCCCAAATGTTCTGGATACCACCTCGTACAAAGCGCGGAAGTGAATGTCAGAGGTTTTGCGTCCGTTGCTATAGGTACCTGATATTCCTGTAACTGTAACTTTTATATATAGAGCGCCATGGTAAACTCTGTCATATTCTATGGTTCTAAGATATAAGAATGGGAGAAGTGGACGGACTGAAGTCAAGTGAGTTTCTAATGCGAATTTTAGTATTATAGAAATACGTCGTCAATTGGAGTTTTACGGGAGTTTGTAAGTCATTATTGTAAATTAGAATAATTACATAACACCTTAAAATAAATTAAATTAATTCAACATTAAACAATGTACTCTAACACGAATTCTATTGCTTGTGTTGGTCATGTGCATATTTCAGTGTTTTTGCTTTTGGTGATAAAATTATTGAAAATGTGTTTTATTTGAATTTTCTATAAGTGTCTGTGTAATGAATAGCATATATGGCCAAAGACCCATTACTACACTAATTCTTCTTTTATTTTTTGTGAGTATATGTAAAATTCATGAACAATCACAGAGAATATGACAGAACGAACAGTTAAAGTCTCTGGCGCTATAGAAAAACCTACGAAAAAAAATTACTGTTAATAAAGATCAAGAACTTGTCAAAATGACATTTATTTTTATCTAAACATTTATTTGTATCGTTTCAGATACCCCACAACTTATCAAAATTTCCCTTTGAAAGTCGTATTTAAAAACTGTTTAATTTGTTAAAACAATCATAATGTCTAAAAATTAAACCATCATTCCATTGAAAGTTCTCAAGTAAACCCTAGAGCCTGTAATGAAAGGCAGCATTTAGTTATATTGGTCCATTTAACAGATTTAACTTTTAATATTTTACATGGGCCATAGAAATAGAAATTAGACGTTTCACATCATAATTGTAGAGTAATATAAATGTATATATTTACGTTTACTGATGCTTAGAAACCATTACATTAGAAACCATATTTTATCTTTTAAGAAACGATTAATTTATTCGTATATTTTAATTAATTTTTAAATACGCATTCTTTCCAAAGTATTATTAACAAAATAGTGTTAATTAAAAACAATTTTAAGAAATACTTAATATCTTCTTATTTTTTCATTTTTTTTTTTTTTTGCATTCTTTTCCAAGTTTTATAAAATAGAGGAGCTTTCCAGGAATTGGGATAAAATAAACTCTAGAAAAAAGTTAAATTCCAGTACATAATATGTGTGTGTATATATATTTACTAAATCTGAAACTGTTATGGAAATAATCCGAAAGTAGAACCAACATATCTAAAAACTAAAAAAGTGTCAAGCCTTGTAGTGAAGCACATGGTGAAAAAAAAAATTCATTGACTGATATGAGTTAACAGTTAACATTTAGAGTTGAAGTAAATTTTAGGTATGAAATTGGTCCCTTTTTAATCATAGATTTGTGCTTGTTACCAAAATTATATTTTATTTTGAAATAATAGTGTTAGGTTTATATATTTAAATTATTACACATTAAATAGAAAATATTAGGAATAGCTAAGATATAAAATAGGTTTAATATGCTGTACATTTTCATTATATGAATATCGACACTTGTGAAAGTTTAACAATATTCGTTGAACTTTCTAGAAAGTTTACAATAACTTGGCAGGTATTTAAGCTTTTCCAAGAACTTATATGAGGATGTTCAAATATAATAGAGATGAATTTGATGAATCCAATATAAGACATTCTAAGCCTGGTTTTTCCATAGTCCTATGTAGGCTGGGCTTACCGCAACGACCGCTGCGTCTTTTACCTCCATCACATGATATCATTGGTAGTGTGCAGTATTGCAGGGCGGTATGTGATCAGCAGACCCGCAGCTATATCGCGGTTTGCTAGATCGAAGATAGCCACCGCTTCCCAATTATCCCCAAGAGGCTGGGTCTACCCCGTTACAGACATTCCTAACTTAGAAAAATTCCTAAGCAGGTACCGGGAATCGAACCCGAGCCTCCCGGCCAGCAGCCACAACCGCTAACTACTAGACCAAGGAGGTGGTAAGCATAAGACATTGGTTTCACTAAATCTATCAAAACTTTCAAAAGTATTAATATATGAAAAGAAAAATAGGAGTAGATTCATGTTTCCACAGCTCTATTTCAAGAAATGGTACAGCGATAACGAGTTCTCTTTTCTGTAAAAAATAAATAAATAAATAAATTTTGTTGAGCACTCAAGATTTTACCCAATGTTCGAAGATTATAATAACTTTTTGATGAAATAAAATTCTGTATAAATGTTTATGAAGAATACTCCTATAGATTTTCTTTTTTGTCATTCAACGTTAAACTGAAGTAAGGAAACATTTTAGCTTGTAAAAGAAATATATATAAGTCAACAGTTATGTGGTTGTTTTAACAGAAGTAGAAGAAAGTGAAAAAGTAGGACAGCGAAGATATCTGTGGAACAAAGCCCTGAAGTGCAGCCATGTAGAAAGAGGGGATGGTATTGATTTGCAGCATCAGACCTGAAAGTAGAAGGAAGATCACTGTGTAGACCAGGAGGTAACGGAAATAAAGAGCAACAACAACGAAAAACCTGGGAAAACAATGATAAATTTATGAGTAATATGGATCTGAAATACTGCCTTGCGCAAGAAATTAAAAGAGAAAAAGTTTGGAATGGCCACGGATGCTATGAATACCTTAAATAAATTACACAAAATCGAGATTAGGGAACAATAGTTTTAGCATATCTTACGTTTTAAGTATTCAGTAAACATGAATCTTTGGTAAAACATAGCTCAGTTTTTTTATAGGAAAGTCATTGTGCTTTGTTAAGGCTGAAATGTTTTGGAAATTGAACTTTCTGTTTAAAAATTCGCGTCATGAGAGCTCGTCTTTTGGAGCTATTCGATTACGACATGAAGGCATTGGTATAACTTTTTGAAAAGTATAAAGGTTTTAAGGCTTTGTAATATACTGTGGACAGATACGCCATATATTACAACGGCATGGATTTTTTACATTTTCTTAAACGATTTATTAGAAAGCAGCGTCATTAATAAAGTGTTAATGTTGATTCTATAAATGGCTTCCATTTTATAATACGTCGGTAGGTTTTAAAGCAAAAAAAGTCATACAGTCAATATGAATGTAAAGTTTTGATTTTATACGCGAATGTTTTATTATAAATTTATACAAAGCATTTAAAAATTCTCGTAAAGCTCAAGTTTTTCGTTTTCACTTGGCAAAACAACGCCTTTGAATGTCCTGCCTCATAATACAGGTTTGGTTTTGTTATCTTTCGTCCATTCATTTTCTTTTATATTGACTTCTTTTGCAGTTTATCCATAGCTAAATCAAGTGTTTTATTCGTTGTTATATTGGAATTGAAGGATGTTAGTGTTTATAATTGAATACTTTTAAAAAAATTTTAATTCTGTCTATATTGCCCATATATTAGGTCGTTCGGATGTCATGGTAAAGTTGATTACAATAATTGTTGAATCAAATACGCGTCATGCGTTTAATAACTTGCTAAGGAAGTCACACTTGCGCCTTAAACTGTTTGTGATTAGGTGATTAAATTGGAAAAAGTTCAAAAAACCATCATCTCTTATTTCAATTGAAGGAGCTTAAAAATGTCGTAGGGTTGAAGTACTTTGTTAACTATTTTGCTCAGTAAAACATATTCCTTTTTGCATAGTATTGATATGTGATGAAAAGTGCATTCTATACTTAACTTCAACCGACTGACACAACGACTGAATTTCAATGAAGCATTGAAATATTCGAAAAATCAAAAACAATATCATAGGAAAGTTATGGAGACTGTAGAGGTGTGAAACTGGTTTAATGCACATTGGCGAAAAAACTGCTTCAGGGATGTATTGTCAAGGAATTGACAAATTACACCAAAAGCTGCAAGAAAAAACAGCCAGCACTAATCAATAAAAAGTCTAATTTTCTTCATGATAACAACCGTCCACACCTCACACAAACTCACACTAGATTTTCAATAAACTTAGATACAAAACATTACCTCACCCAGCACATTCACTCGATCTTTCACCAAGTGACTTTCACTTATTCACTATCTGAACAGTTTTGTGAAGAGCAGAGTTTTCAATAATCAAGAAGCAGCTCTGAAGACATGTAGAAAAGTTATTTCCCTGGAAATAATTTTTACATTTAAATAGCGTATACAATTTTATTAATAACAGATTATTTTTTATAAATTTACTCAATTTTTAATAATTTATTGGCTTCATTGAAAGTTAAGTCACAAAACGGCAATTGATTCCGAATGACCTAATATATAGTGCCTTCATTCCGCTACGCAATTGAAGTTTGGAACTTATTTGCCTCAGTGAACGGTAAGACTGTAAAGTTCTACCGAGGGATGTAATTGAGCGTGCTGTGAAGTGTTTGCCACGTCAAGTGTTTTACGTTATTTCTGTAAACAGTTAGACTTTCTACTCGGCATTCATTTGTTATGGAGATTGCCGAGAGTGAGATATATGCTATAGTAAAGAATACTTATTTATGATTGCTATCTACGAAATAAAATCTTACAAGTACAATAGAAGAGAATTATTAAGTTTCAAGGGGTATGTCCATCGGAAAGTGCTTTTCAGGTTGGTGAACAAAGTCAGGACCCAAAAACTTTCCAACGATAAGAAGATGAGACCAACAAATCGGTTTTTAACATAGGAAAAGTCGCGATGAAACAGCTATTTGAAAACACGTTTAGCCCAGTGAGATCATGTATATGTCGGTATACAGCCATTCAGGTGCTCCGTTTTTATTTGTATAAAAGTACTGCTGTACCTGAAATAAAATCCGTGGAGGCTGTGTAACAAAATATACAGATATCTGAGAACCTGAATTGCGGCGAGTATCGGAAAATTTTATCAAAAATATCTAGGCATGTCTCACAGAGGAAGGCAGAGAGCTGAATATTTAATTTAACGGAGATTAAAAGATTTATTTACTTCTAATAAAAAACGAAAGAAATAAAAAATACGCGCTATGGGTTCCGACCGTACGGCACGATTTCCCTCGGCAGGTCGCGAGGCCGTTACACAAATAACTTCCTTTTGGCAAAATCAATTTCCGACGGCGTGGCGGAGTGACGACTCTTATACCGGGGGTGCCAAAAATGTATACACACTTTCACAGTATATCTAAATTTTATATATTTTAAAGTTGGAGCGAAAAACAACAGTAATGTGTAGTATGATGATCTGTAATCAGATTTGACTCACATACATTATGATAGCGTTGTTACGTGACAGGTAAATCAACAATGAACGAATGAAGCCAAGATTATCGTATGGTGTCTGTAAACAAATGTTACTCACATTACATTAAGATAGCGTTGATACAACAAAATGGAGCCAAGATTATCGATTGAACAGCGGAAAGCAATTTTGAAGTGGTATTGGAAAACCGAGAATGTTGTTGAAGTTCAAAGGCAATGAATCCGTGTGTACAGAACAGAACCGCAAAAGCGAGTAACAATTCCGTCTCATTCACTATTCATACACTCTATGCAAATGAGGAATTTTACTTCCAACAGAATGGTGCATCACCACATTACCACCGAGATGTACCTGCGTACCTTGATGACAATCTTCTAAGGTACTGGATAGAACGATGACATTTTCACCGCGTTCTCCGGATTCAACTCTACCTATGGAGAACTCTTAAGGATGTTGTATACCGTAGAAAACCAGCTACACTGACAGCACTTCGGGAAGAAATTGAAACGGCATGTGCTGCAATCGCTGAGGACACTTTCACAAACGTTGCTCAATCAGTAGTTCAACGTACTCAGAAGTGTATCGACGCCATGATGGGCATTTTGAGCAACTGTTGTAACTGTAAAAGTCTAAAATGATTAATGTTCATCATTTTCTGTTTGTGTGAATTCAGTTTTGTTATGTTAATACAGTTTTTTCTTTGCTTGAAGTGTGTATACATTTTTGGCACACTCTGTATATTAAATGGCCGGACTGTCATATATTAAATAAAGGTAGATTGTTTTTCAGTGAAATGGTGTAAACTAATAAAATCAATTTCAATATTAGCTCCAAAATTCATTATGCATATCCCGTCTCTTGTATATATATTTTAAGTATACATGTTTTAAGTAAATGTTTTTAATTTGTTAATAAATGACAAATTCAGATTTGAAGTAGTATTTTGATTTTTACAGAAAATTCGCTTTGAATATTAATAATCTATTGCAACATGTAGAAGGCTATAATGCTTGCATTCTTTTGAACTTCTGCTTTATTACAACTGTTCTTTTGAGCAATTTCATTAGCATTTTAATTGATTTATTTATGGACGCTCTTTAACATCTCAGGTCATCAGCGTCCCATTCAATTCATGGGGTGAAACGGTCGACAAATTTTGCTCAGAGGCCTCTTCTTTCAAGCTGGAGGTTCTTTTTCGTGCCGTAAATATACAACACGGGACCCACGGCTTTACTTTCCTTCCGAAGGAAGCCATACTTAGGACTTTTACGCCCGAAAAAATTCATCGATACTGGCCGGGTTTGAACTCTTGGGTTTAGAAGCCAAGTATGCTTATCACTCTTGGGTGATCTTGGGTTTAGAAGCCAAGTATGCTTACCACTACACCGCCAAACGGAGCAATTTCATTAGCAGGATTTATAGTATGTTGGAACAGATTACATTTTACTTTAAATCTGAGAAAGTTCAGAAGATCATATTGTTTTAATAATTGTTATTTTTTATTTATTTATTTATTTATTTTATTTTATTTTATTTATTTTTTTTTTTTTTGCATCTTACAACGCAGGAAGCTGGAACGCTTAAAGCCTTCGGTTGCTTAGTCCCTGCCGTCAATGAACAAAAGATAATTTACGGACAGGTGCCAGACAACATTCTTGACCTAATATTTCGGGACTTATTCGCCAGGAAAATCAGATATAATGCAATAAGCAGTCCACATCATATAATGGAGCTTTTCCCTATGACTTACTGAAACAAACATAATATGAATTACTAAGTGAAAGTTTGCAAATCCAAGTTTAAACGATTGATTACACTGGAGGAAAATATGACAAGAAATAATGTGAATTATGAAAGGGGGGGGAATCAAACAACAAAGGAAACATTTTCCTCCACATTTTTATCCTAATTTATTGGAATCTGCCAAGTATAAAAATGTTGTTTTATATTTCTTCTGCTTTCAGAAATAATCTTAATAATAAATTTCAGTATTTAGAATGATCTGTCATCCTGGATAGTTTTATAGTTCTACCTATGTAAAAGCCATATGCCTTCCATAATATAGGGGAAACATCCCCAAGCAAGAGCGGGATGTGTTCTTGAAATTTGAAGATAAACGCTCTTGTCAAACGTTGAGCGGGAATTCATGAATAAAAAATATGTCGACTAGATTCCTGACAAACATTAAATGAAAATCTGGGTTGAAATTTTCTTTAGTATACTATGCAAATATTTTCGGATGTCCATTGGGAGACATTAGTGAATCTATCGTGTATTGCTTCAGCCATAAACAAACCCACTTAAAAATTACCACGCGTATAAGGAATACCGCCTTCACAAAACCCTTATATGGTGTCTTACCTTATCTGTTAAGTAAATAATAGTAGCTGTAACTTCTGCTCCGCTGTGTTCAATTGTTCAGATATAGTTACATAAAGAAGGCTATGTGTAGAAGATTGTGACATGTTCATAATGGAGTGTCGAGTTGTTATTAAGCTCTTGACAAAACAAGAACTTCCTCCGAATGAATTTAAACAGCGATCGGATGGCGTATATGGGTAAGCATCCCCCTCATGTTCTAACGTAAAAGAATGGGCCAAACTTTTCTAATGGGTCGAGAAAGCATTGAAGACGACGAGCGTGCAGGTCGGTCCTTGAAGGTACCCTTCCCGAAAACATAGCTCTTGTGGAAGGAGAAATTATGGAAGACCGGCGGCTCAAAGTTACAAAAATAGCAGCAAGGTTGAGTCTTTCTAAAACAATAGTTCTTCGAATTATTCATGAACATGTAAACATGAATAAGGTTAGCGCAAGATGGGTGCCTAGACTTCTTTCCTCAGTCCAAAAGCAGCAACGAGTCATCTGTCGTCAAGCATTTTTGGAGCTCTGCCATGGTAACGAGAGAAAAGTTCTGCAAACAATTGTTGTTGGAGATTTAACTATGGTTCTCTGCTTTGATCACTTGTGTAAACCAAAAGAGAATCAATGGAATGGCGTAAACCTGGCGCAGCACCGCCTCTAAAGGCCAAGGTCACTCAGTCAACCAAGAAGATCACAATCTTTTGGGACTGTGAAGGAATACTCTTCATTGACTTCAAGGAGAGGAACCCCACAGTAAATGGGGAGTACTATGTTGGCCTACTGCACAGATTACATGCTTCTATCAGAGAGAAAAGGCAAGGAAAGCTGAGTGGTGGTGTGCGCCTTCTCAAGACAACGCGCCTGTGTACACAGCTCTTGTTGCAAAGGAAGCTGTGAAGAAAGGTGGCTTCAAAGAGATCGATCATCCACCCTACATTTTATTTCCTCTTCACGAAACTCAAGAAGGGCCTTCGAGAAAGGAACTTTAAGTGTGATGAATGGTGTTTATGCCCATTTTGCAGACAAGACTTCTGACTTCTGACTACTTTTGGGGGGGGGGATTTAAATGTTAATTCAAAGACGTGAGAAGTGTACTGTAATAAAGGTAACTATATTGAAAAGTGAGATATGGTTTTTCTGTTTATCTTAACTAGAAGATGGTTCAGCTGGAAATTTATGGAACCACCTTCGTACACTATAATGCATACCTCTTACAAAGCGATTTTCGTAATACTTTCTCTTCCATGCTTTTAAATACATATATTGATGAAGTATAAAACACACAAAACTACAGCCTTATTGCTTATAGCGCTGTTAAAGAGATGACTATTATTTCTCGCTACCAGATCATAGTTTTACAAAAAAGTCATACAATAAAAGATTCTCATCGTAATATTCACCTTCATTTCGTTCTGGTAGATAGACCAGACCACCCTCAGTGTATGCAGTTGGAGTGCCGACATCCCCAATCCTATTTTCAGTGTTGTAGAACATGTTGGCTAAATCTTGACGATCTTGATCCCTGAAATCCTCCAGAAAACGCCCACCACCATCCCCCACTCTCAGCATAACGCCGGGTTCCTCTCCAGGGATATCGTTGTCGTCATTTATTTGATGTAGGATTTCGTCTGAAGTCAAGGTATGACTCTGAAGTCGAGAAGGATGAATCATCAAGTCTCTAGACTCGAATCCTGTGGGGATGGAAGTAATTGTTAGAAAATTAGCAATAATTTTGTATTGGCCTCCAAAAATAAATCAGGAAATTTAAATAACTTTATTGAGATTCAAACTAGAAATACTTAAATGATGCAAGTATTTTTTCAAGATGAAAATCCTTTTAAAAAGCATACTTTTTTAAGCTAATGTTTTTTACATTTTCACCACTCTATATTGACAGTAAAGGATTGAAGTTATATTTAAGTAAATAATATAATTAAAAGCTCAAAAACAATTAACAATTAAAATAAGTTTGTAAATTAGCTATAACAAAATACATTTCTTGAAAATGTTTTATCCAATATCAGTCCACTGTCTCATGAACTTGTGGCTATTCCCCCTTAGCATGGAGATATTGTAGTGGATTTCTGAAGCCGGGGCGCTGATAGGATGCCGGTACTTGTCCCAAAATGGTACCTCCCTGGCATTTGCCATTTAAGAGGACTGAAAAAAAATTTGCTCAGAGGCCTCTTCTTTTAAGTTTGAGGTTATTTTACGTGCAGTAAATCTACGACGCGGAACACAGGTTTACTACCATTTCGAAAGTAACCATACTTTTGTATGAAGGTGATATGATTCACATGTACCAAAGAACCTATGAATTTACGTGGTATTATGACCGTTAGTTTTCTGGTACTGCTTAGGGTAATTCCAAGCCCAATATATGACGGAATGTGCATTTGGATAATTTTGCAAATGCAGAGAGTCAAATAAAACATTATTTGCTTAGAACTGCCGTTAAGTTTTATCCGCCGTTTGCACAGTCCCTTTAGAGTGTCTAGTAGATTTAGCACTTTTGGTTCTGGGTTAACTCAGAATAAAAAAAAAAATATTCAAAACTCATAACTGCAAACTCCGATTCATAAAACAAATGATATAGAAGTTAAAGTTAAAATAAAAGAAAATAAAGCCGTAAAAAGTTTCCTAATAAAATGAATGAAAACCCTACGAAATTAATATTTTATATAAGGCATTTTCAATAAGCAATGGTAATTTTTAAAAGTATGACATTATTTTGAAATATTAAGGTCCTAAATACTTTAAATGATGGTAGAATGAATAGCTCTAAGATATAACATAAAACATTCGTCTAAAAGGAATTCAGCTTTTTAATAAAATATGTTCTCTGGTACACATCGTTCACTTTTCAATGGTGTGCAAAGTTCCTTTTATTTTGGGATTATTATTAACTACCTTATCACGCGTTCCTTGATATCGCCTATGGTTTCAAATCTTCTATTTTTTCAAAATAAACTTCAGAATTTGGAAAAAACTGGAAAACACAGGGAATTAAATATGTAAGGACTGGCAATTCTGTCTCAAAACGGTGCCTGAAGAGTGAATAATGGGCAAATATGGTCATTGCATACATAAAGGTTTTACTCTTTGGCCAGTTTAGTAATTGAGAGGCCCGTAGGCATGTTTGTCACGCACATTTCTGATTCGTTACCAAGGAAATATTTGAAATTCAGGTTAGCTTAGGTCAGGCCCGCCAGATCATAACAATATGAGTAAATTCGGCTTTTCCTAATATATCATTTATTTCTAAACGTATGGGAATAGAGTTTTATGAATTTGGACTTTACATAAAAGATAAAATGAAACAGATTTTTAAGATCCGCCTCCGTGGTTAAGTGGTAGCATTTGTGACTAATAATCCAGGGATCCTGGGTTCGATTCCCGATCAGGTCTCGTCGTTGGGTAAGGTTTTTTTCAGAGTTTTTCCTTATCCTGATAAGGTGAACAGATACCTTTAAAGTCTCAAGAACTCCGAGATCATTTGAGCCATCATTATTTCATTTCATTCACACCTACAGTATTCGGGTCCAATCTACAACGTGGGGAGAAAATCGATGCAGTCAACGCGACAGTAAACACATTACAAACATTTTTCAGATAAATTAGTGCATAAGGCTTTGGGATTTTCTGTTATGCAGATTACCGACTTTAACCTGAAGTTAGTCATTATCCTTTGTGTGAAACATTAATATTGGCAAGGAGTCTGCAACTGTGGTAATAAATAATCTGAAATATCATATTTACGTGCTCTAAAAGTGACATGTAATTAATGCAACTCCGCCTTTTATGAATAATGGCAAAAGCAATGAAGAATAGAGAGTTATAAACCATACACATGCAAGGAAGTTATGGATGTTAATGTAGTAATTAATCTTCAGTGGATGGAATTTGTAGGAGCTAGTGCCAATAAATGGAGGAGGGGCTGAAAAAGGTTTTCAGCAAAACGGTGGAGAATATCTGATAACATTCCGGCGTTGCCAAGTAAATTTTGTAGAATAGAGGCAAACATGTAGTCTGCAAAATATGGACAATTTTTCATGTTTAGAGTAAGCAACAACAAAAAATGTTAACTAAAAAGGGCACTCCAAGAAGCACTAAAGGATAATAACACTACCTATTTAAGGATTGATGAAGTGTGGTTTCAAATTGCTGAAGCAATTAACAAAAAAGTGTTTTGCAAACGTTTCAAGAAGCATACTATAGAATTTCTAATATTTCTCGCTTCTTTCCTGTTAATTCTCTGTAGTTTTTGGCACCTCATTTATTATATTTTATTTTATTTTATTTTTGAATAGTGTTTAACGCCCGTTTTAACTACTGGGCATCAAAGGCGGTGGAAACTGATGATACACGAGATGAAATGATAAACAGGAAAAGGATTTTTTTTTAAACGAAGGAAGCATTCCAGCCCTAAGTTTAGGGTACCTCCCCGGCATTTGCCATTTATGAGGGCTGAGAAAACGGGAAAAAACTTCAGTCAGAGAGGATGGTGGGAATCGAACCGCAGACTTCCGCTCACGAGTAGGCGCGCCCTCATGGCGGTTACGTTTTTTCTGTTGGACAATATATATTAGCGGTTCAGCCTCTTGTCAGTCCTGGTGGTGTAATGGTAACCATAGTTGTCTTCTAAACCCAATATTGCGGGTTCGATCCCGGCCAGGATCGATGGATTTTTTGTCGGGCGTAAAAATCTTAAGTATGGCTTCCTTCGGAAGGGAAGTAAAGCCTTGGGTCCCGTGTCGTACATTTACGGCCGAAAAAGAACCTCAAGCTTGAAAAAAGAGACATCTGAGCAAAATTTGTCGGCCGTTTCACGCCCTGATTTGAACGGGACGCTGATAACCTGAGATGTTAATGAGCGTCCGCAAATAAAGCAAATAAAAAAAACTGTCGAGCCTCATACCCCTCATACGAATGTGAATGAAAAAATAAATTAATTAAACTTTGGGACAGTACAAGTGCACTATTTTCCTCCCATCACTTTTTTATATCTTTCTTTCCCATCGGGCAACGCAAGTGCAAACTGTCAGATATGTATCTAAAGCAAATGTCCTGACTAATGCATCATAAGGTTTGTTCTCGGAAGCCATAGTGCTTTAGAAACGATACGGTCAGTAGTGTGTACTTTAAACTATTTATTCATCATATGCGGCGAAATATAGAGAGTTAATGCCTTTTTTTTTTTTTAACCCGGCCAGGACCGATGGATTTTTTCGGGCGTAAAAATCCAAAGATGGCTTCCTTCGGAAGGGAAGTAAAGCCGTGGGTCCCGTGTCGTACATTTACGGCACGAAAAAGAACCTCAATCCTGAAAGAGAGGCCTCTGAGCAAAATTTGTCGGCCGTTTCACGCCCTGAATTGAATGGGACGCTGATGACCTGAGATGTTAAAGAGCGTCTATAAATAAATCAATAAAAAAAAAGTCTTTTAATTTACACACGTATTGTATTTTACCTTGTCTGAATTTGTCAGGAGTATTATACATCCTGGAGAACTCCTGAGGTCCCTTAATGCTCACATCTCCCTCTTCTTCTTCTTCCTCCTCCTCTTCCTCCTCCTCTCCAACAATCTCATCCCTTGTTTCATGCCCTCGACGAAAATCGTCAGGAGTGTTGTAATGCCGGGAGAACTGTGGCATGGGATGTACCGGGGGAAGCTCGCTGTCCCTGATTTCAACACCCTCCCTGAAGCCATCTGGAGTGTTGTAGCGATGATTGAAAACGCTCTCCGTTTCCTCCGATGGTGGCTTCAATAGAGATGAAAGCAGCAGGGATTCAGCACTCAGTGCTGATCTATGTATTGAATTGTCGTTTTCGTCCTCCGAGTCTGCCAGGATTGGGAAGGATTTCTTGACGAGCAGCATCGATTTGGGAAAACGGTGACTGCCTTGGGTTGGACGACGACCTGCGTCCACTTCGACTACTGCAATAATAATGTAAGTAATGCTCAAGTTTGTTTAATTGTTGGTAGTATTTTTACCACTACAGTATAATTAAAGATGAACATAACACGAATAAATAATAAAATAATTATTGTTATTTATACTACTAAATTCTGAGCAAATAATTAAATATTACACTATGTCTAGAATGTATTGTAAAGCATACTCCATTCATACTGGTAAATTTGGCAGCAGGGCACAGAATTTCCGCATTATTATTAATATTTTATTATACCATACTGACGCGACTTTTATTAACACGAGGAGGGAAAGATATTTCTTTAATGGTGTTTAACGCCCGTTACTACTGAGGCATCAGGCGGTGAACACTGGTGACACATGAAATGATAAATTGGGAAAGGACTTTTTAAGGAAGGAAACGTTCTAGGCCTAAGTTTAGGGTTCCTCCCCGGCATTTGCCATTTATGAGGACTGAGGAAAACCTGGAAGAAACCTCATCAGAGAGGACGGTGCTGGCGGAATTCGAACACCAGAACTCCCACTCACGAGTCCGCGTCTTAATGTCCTCGGCCACCCGTGCCGGTAGGGAAGGACATGAGATATCTAGAATAATATAAGGAATTTCAAGACTAATATTTCATTAAGTTATAAACGTTTAGCATTACCGTAGAAGGAAAAGCTACAATTGGTGATTGATGAGAGAGGTTTTATTGTTGATTTGCACCAAAACAAATGAGAATCTTACTCAAAAATATTCGAATTAAATTGGTTATTATATAGGTATATTTATTGAATTATGCGCATTAATATGCTTTTGGTTTACAGTATTCAAAACGCCGCCAGAGACGCACATTTAAGTAATTTGCGCAAATATAACAATGCTGAAAAATGCCATCCAGCAAGAAATGTGTGTTTATTCAGCTACGCCGATAGATTGGCAATAAAAAATGTATGACGTGTACGAAATGTTTTCAAAGAAGAGAGTGAAGTATATCTATGCATTTAACCTGTCGGTTCTGGTAGATTACCTAACCACATTTGACTTATAGATCCAAGATCGCGGGTAATTCCCTTAATATTTTTTCCTACTTTTCGCATAGCCAAGAATTACGTGAAATGAGCCTAATTGCTTGCCCCATTCCTTTATTTGCCTCATTTCTAAACCACAGTTACGCCTATATTATCGTTCCTAACGCCAATAATGTTACTTTATGTTTTCTGTATTTTACCCTATTTAAACAATAAGGAATAGAATACAACATCCCTGAAATTTGTATAAACTTAGAGATAAGTAAGTATAGAAGTATAACATGGTGTATAAATGCTGTTATCTGCAATGGTAAATCGTACCTGTATGATTTTGTAGTTTATATTCTGGGGTAAATAAGCAATATTTCTTGTTTTCTCTATATGTCTTTAAAGAGAATTTCATTCATGCAAATTTCTGCAATTTTAGACACCACGTATGCTTTTTGCAAAGGCACTAAGTAAGTTTTACTTAATACCTAAAAATTAAAATATTAAAAGGTAACTCAATTTTAAAGGTAACACTATAAATTATACACATAGCCAGCAGGTAGTTAGAAGAATAATAAACATAAATTTAAGCCTATAAATGTTGGTTTCTTCAACTAACTAACTTTTATTGTTATTCTTTGTAAGATACGTTTTTTATAGATCATTACAAATAATTAAGTTTTGATGCATTAAAAGAGCGTGCATTAATTTTAAAAGGCAGTCATTTAAATGCCGAAAACTTGGTGAAAAAGCCCAATAAGCTTGATTCAGCTTGATTAGTCATCGTACCTGTAGACACACCCCATGTAAAACGAGACGCTGAATGTCTCTGTGGAAGAAGCCCCTTGGTTGCTTCTGGAACAATTGTTGAACTGCGTCCTTCATGCCTTCGTCCAATGTGGATCGTTTGTCTTTGAGAGTGTTTCAACTCCTCGAAAACGTTAAAATGAGAGCTATAAAGTGCGTGGGCACTTCCTGCAAACCAGGTCGACAGTGCAAAATAAACACCGTCCTGAGCGTTTTTACTTTATTGCCCGCCGCAATTTCGGTCATGATTTAGCATAGGGCATGGTCTTCACAATTAGTACTTGTTCATAAACTCCGTGAGGAGTGGGCCATGTGGATCGAAAAAGACAGTAATCATTACCTTCCCTTATGCTGGTCGGATGGTGCCCACACTAACCCATTGGTGTTCGACTCGTGTACTACACGTTCACAACATGTGAAGACCGGCTACGTTGTCTGGTGTACTACTATCCTTCCTATGAGACAAAATCCCTTAGAATTACAGACATATTTCTGCAACAATTTCTGTTAGGCGTTTAAATGACTGACACTCATATGACGAAACAAATGTAAGGTCTGTAATAACAATGTAACCAATTCAAGTAACTTGGATATTGTGAAATTTGAAATAAAAGCAAATAATTTGCAAAGTGTTACATATTATGCCCAGTGCCTTCCCCGTCATTATACAGCTTACCTGCAGCTAATGTGCAGTTTTCAGAAAAAAAATGTGCTTTTTATAGATTTGCTGTAAAACTAGAGCATTAAAATTATAATAAATTATATATTTTCCACTCAATATTTGTCACAGAAGCTAAGGAATTTCCATAATTATGTCAGGTTATATGGCTCAAGCTCATTCAATTATTCAAAGTTATAATTCTTTAAGTTGTTGACTTCACAATAAAAATAAAATTAAATAATTCATTTCAGATTTTCAACTTTTGAGTAATGTAAGAATAATCTGCATAAAAGTAGCTTAATTATATTACAGTTGTAAATAAAATTACAAATAACATTAATGATAATTTAGTTATGGAATGTTTTGTACCATGTATGGGAAGTTAGTTTAGCGCCTGGCCCTTCTATGCCTAGCGTTTCGATGTAAAAAACAGCATGGAGCCCCTTTTTATGCCACTTACTCTAATTCGTGTCAGACGTATGCTGATATATTGTTTCCTAGGGAACCATTTCTACTCCCATAATAACCTAAAGGGGTTACCACCTGAAGGAGTGTCTTCATTACCTAAGACAATGTTTACTTGCCGAACATGTCGAGGAAATTACTTCACACCGTTTAAAAATGACATACTACGAGATCAAACATTTTAATTCTTCTCTGAAGATACTAACCGTTAACTGATGAAGGTCCCATGACTAGATCCTCGTCTACTTCATCTTCCTCTGTTTGAGGAGGAAAATACACCTCGTCAGCAAACTCTGGGTGCGGATTGGACGCGCTTGGAGTGAACTTGACGTATGCCAAGCTTTGCGGGTCCAACTAAAAATAATAAAAAATATATAAACATATGAATATATTGATATATAGTTATTAAATATGTATATTTAAAGTTTGCAAAATTTCCGAGCATAAAACTAATTTTGCTGACATCGAGCTTTAACACTTGTTAGCTCTAGTTATGAGCCATGTGAAAAGTTGATGGTGTGTAACGCTTAATTGAAGTTAAACAAATGACATTTTTCGTTTTTATTTTCCTATAAATAATGTAGAAAACTAAAATTTTATCTCCATTTCAGACCTTACTTCTAGGCTCATAAGCTTGAAATCGCCTGAATATTTCACTATTTAAAAATGCAAGTAAACTTTGCCATTGCATTGCTCGTTTATACTAGTGGGCATATCTTGTTTGTTGATCGTACAGTAAATTAGAAGCAAGCTTCAAAACGAATGTTAGTGTCATGTACAGTGAAACCTGGCAGTATAGCGTTTCTCTCCAAAATATGTTGCTCTCATCTGTTATAGTTTGTCTCTTCCATATCAGCAGATGTTGCTCAAAAGATCACTTGACTTGAGATTACTGTAACTTAACTGGAGTTCGAATTTCGGAGTAGCATAGGTGATCTAGGTAGCACGCAAAGCACAGCTGCGAAGGATTCCAGTCCTATGACAGCTCTGAGTTGCTTTCCGCTGGAAACGAAGAATCATTCTAGCGAACTTTAGCGGCACTAAGGCGTGGAGGAAAAATTGCCTGCCGCTTTCATTTACTGACCCTAATGCCCCATGCACAATGAAAATTAAACGTAACGTAAAGTAAAAGCTAGATGCTATATATTGTAATGGAACCATTCACAATGAATCACGTAAACATAAAAATAAACGTACAATTAGACGTAAACTTAGAAGTTTGCAAGATCCAAGGGTTTGCATCTACGTGTAAATTAAACTTAAGAAATCAGAACACAACTGCTCTGTTTGTAGAGCTCTGCGGTAGAATTTGTCCTTACACGGAGCATGCAAGTCAAATGCTACTCTTGCTGCTTGCTGCTGCAAGTCCCAAGCGAAGGCGGAGAGAGCCGAAGGTAGAAAACTACATATATAGCTAGATAATAAGAATTTCAAGCGAATAGTACCACACAGAGAATGCGCTATAAGTTTATGTTCATGAATGTTTTTTCTGTTGCAATCAAAGGAGATTTGCCACCATTACAGTGATTTACCCGCCCCCTATCAATTATGTTTACGAAAAACTACTGGGTCCACCGGTTTATAGGATTTACTCGAGGTTAGCGTTTATACTCGCTCTCTCTCTCGCTCTCTCTCTCTCTCTCTCACACACACACACACTAATTGCGAATTCCAATAACAACAGATTTGCACCGTTACAATATTTTACCCGTCTAACAATAACCTATAAATTCATATTTAAAAGTTACAGAGGACAATGAATAGGTTACATTATGTTTAACAATATACATATCCGAGCAATGTTGTGCAGCCACGCACAGTAGTTCGGCTCTCTCCGCTATCGCTGGGGACCTGCAGTAGCTAGCAGCAGGAGTTGCACTTGATTTCCGTGCTCCGTGTAAGGGCAAGTTATAGTAGAGAGAGAAGATCAGTGACTCATTTGACAGAATGGCATCAATGGATAAAAGATTAATTGCATTATAACAAAGATATCTTGGTCCATATTACTCAAAAAAATTAATTACTGCACTTTGCATATGCATAAACGCTACCGCCGTCTGCTCAGAAGCAACCATTTTCAATCAGCTGTTAGTTGATCTTCGCTTATTCTTATTTTTGTTTGGCTAATAAGTACGGTTAGTCTTTCATTGTGAATGCCTACATACTACTATTATTGGTTCCGTAGGGGGTTTTAACCAAACATCTTTACGAAAAAATTGTAGCTTATTCATCAATTAATCACGTCAGATGAATATTAATCACTATAATTATGGGTTCTAATTTTTGAATATTTTATTTAATCATTTATCTAAGTTAACGCGTTGCGTCTAATTTTATTATGTTTACGTTTAATTTTCATTGTGAATGGAGCATGACAGTGGGCTCTACCGGTAGCAAGGATTAGGAGCAGGTAGGCAAATTCCTGTTGAAAGTGAAACAGCTCAGGTTTGAAAAGACTGGAAACAGGAGCGAAGTGAGTGGGGGCTAAACTGGATTTAAAATGTACATATAGGTGATATTGTATTCACTTATTCTAATAACAGAGGAGAATGTGGTTCTGTGATCTGGATATTTATATTAAGATAATATTGGTATTATTATTTTCACAATGAAGGTATTAACTTATGTACTAATTTATTTAAGAAGTGTATCTTTTTATGTATTATAAAAAGTACGTAGGAAGGTTGTAAAGATAATATTACGTATGCTAGTTTGAATAACTACACTCATTGCGAAGGAATGCCAAAACATCGAGCGGAAGTCCACCTGGAGGCACTTTAAGCCATGGATCCCATGCGTTAAAGACCTGCATACTTGAAATGAAGAGGTCCATGTACAAAACGATCGACGGTTTCACATACAAGCAATTCACTGCCAATGTTGATGGGGGCGATGGCTTTACCTGTCACTTTCCACTCTGTAGGAAATAAGCGTAACTCAAGTATTTCTCGTAGTGAGAACGTTCCACATGAGAGGCGCTCGTGTTCCACGATGGAGTAACGAATACCATAGATAAGTTTTTGTTGAACCAAATGCAGAGTTTTCTATCTTTTTCTGAGGATTTTCCCTTTTCTATTTCATCAATGCTACTCATTTACCATCACCTCTTCTTCACGTGCAACCCATGTATACTCGTACATAAAGAAAGCTATCGTGACAAACAGAACCGCTTTTTATTTACTTCAAAGATATTTCAGGGTTATATTCTTCATGTCAACTGTAGATGTAAATGAACAGTTGGTTGATTTTCTCTTTCTAGACAGCCAGAATTCATGCCATGCACGAATATATTTATCTGTCAGTAAAACATTTTTTTTTTTTTTTTTTTTTTTGGCTTAAAAGTGACATTGAACGGTTGTGGACTTAAGTCGCTTAGAATTCCAGCACACAAAATTTCTCTTCCTATGCTTAATCATTATTTTCAAAAAACAATGTTCAACAGTGTAAATGAAATTTTTCACAGCTTGTTCTTTTTGAACTGTAAGATGCACAAATAAGGTGAATATTCAGAAAGTATCCATTTTTTTAAACATTGAAAACTGTTTGACTAATCCTGAGTAAAACCTGGTCCTCATGTAATTTTCAATTTTTTTTTTTTTTTTAGAAAAGATACTTAGAAAACGATGGCGATTGCTAATTATAGGGGATACATTTGACATGTGTATCTGACGTTAAATTGGATTTAACTGTTAATTTTCCTTTAACATTATCATTTGAAAGAAATACAACAAATTTTATTTTATAAATTTCTCCTATTCTAATAGTAGTGTACAGATTACAATTTAGTAAGAAAATGCTCTGATAAAAAAAAACATGATGCTGGTAAATATATCCCATTGAAATATTTCGAACTGTTAGATTTCAGTGGGATTGGACAAGTTTTAAGATAGTTAATGCCTCGTGCTCCTAATTCGGAAAACTGACGTGTTACCCCACGTATTACATTGTTAATAATACTATGCTTGGCAGTAACTAAAAATTTAAGGGGCAGTAATTTATATGTTGGTAAACTAACAGAATAAAGCTCAAGTTAACCTGTTCATCTCCTTCGATGGCCTTCAGAGCAGCTTCCAGATCTTGGTCAATCAGGTGGTCGCAGACAGCTCTGTCATATTCTGACCTGTAAAATAATCGCGCATTATAACTACACTTGCTTTACAGTGGCAGAAATATTTGCTGTTTAATATAAACCATTAATTTTAAGGTAGAAAATTAATCTATGTAGAAATGTTTTCCCTTAACATTATGAATTGCACGTGTTGAAGTCCATATTTAGTTCGACATCAGCACATTTATTAGGTTAATTTAGTAGCCTTATTAAGTGCTGCTGCAAAAGTAAATCACGTGAGAGTTTTATCATTGCATGGGAGTAGCACTAAAGAAAACTAAAACGGCATAACGAAGTTTTCTAGTTCAACAACTGAAAAGCAGGTTTCGTTATCTGCTAAATCTTAAAATGCATTGCTATAAATGTAATACCTTAATTTTTTTTATCTTGGGCATTAATGCAGATATAAAAATGAAACACACGTAATGTTATTGTACAATATTGTTAACTTTCCATTTAATTTTTCCAAAATCCTCCGAGTATGTGCATCATAGGCTCTAGGGCATGAATTGTAGATTAATACTAGAAAAGTTACATTAATTTGGAATACAGCATGATAAGATAAGGTTTCGGCCTTGACAAGGGAATGCAAGGCAAAATTTGGTTTGATTACTCCATCCTCTTTACACCCATTTCGTTACGGATGTATCTGTCCATAGCAATGAAGGATAGACATCAAGGGAGGTGTTTCTCCAACATGAATCTGCCTGTCGCTGACAATAAATTGTTTATACTGATTAGTTTTTAATGAGAGAGACTTGTAGCGGGAAAAGTACAACGTGGTGACCCAATTCAACATGTGCTTGAGTGGTGTAAGATAGGGCCAAACCTGCAACATGATGATCCTTGCCATTGCATCATTACTACAAAAGTTATTCGCGGTTGGAAGATCTTATCTGGGAGAACCGATGTGTCACAATGAAAGAAATTACTATTATGGTGAAGATAAGCCATGGTTCCATACACCTACAGTGTCAAAAAGTTGCACGCAATGAGTTCCACATCAACTAACGAAAAACAGAAGATTCACAGAATGCTTGTCTCCGGGTCACGTTCATCGGTAACATGAGGAAGTTTCTGTATCGTCACCAAGCGCGAAATGTGTGCCACAGTTTTGAGCCCGAGAGTAAACGACAAAGTCAGTAGTGCAAACAAGTGAATTATCCCCAGTCGAAAAAAAATCCAGTCATATACACAAGTAAATTGAGAATGACGGTACCTTGCTTGTCAATTTTCTCAATCATGGTACCACAATCAATGCGAGGCGTTATTAGTACACTTTGCAAAATAAAATAGCGCCATAAATTCGAAATCCCTGGAATGATATCAAACTGCATTATCCATTGAACGATAACGCCCGTCCCTACACTACCCAGCTAGTGATGAATACGCTTCAGGAATTTGGTTAGAAAAAAATTAAATATCCTCCCCACAGTTCAGATCTTTTCCTATGCGTTTTTTGACATTTTTGGTGACTTAAAGAGAGATATCGATTTAAAATGAATGAGAACCACGCGACTAAGTTTCTACAAGTTCAGGAATGAATGCCTTGTCTCCCAGTTGAAAACGTATTGACTATGGAGATTACTTTTGAGGTAATAAATGTACAATTGCACTCTTTGGCGTCTAGCCTGTTTTAATTTTCCTATCCCTCATAAAACAAAAGTGATAAGATATTATAATTTAAATACTCAGCTAAAGCCTTAAACAGTGATAAAAAATCCTCAGTATGATATAAAAATAGATATAACACGATCGAAGAGGAAAATTTGGAGCACTAAAAGTATGATTAATATTTTTAGTTGACTACATGTTTAAAATAAAAGGCAGAATAACTAAATTAAAATGCATTATAGTCAATGCTATCGAAAAGGCAACCAGCCTAGCTTTTTTTAAAACTATGGACTGTTTTCGATAACATTTTTAGCCTTAAACAAAATAGAGCAGTGTGATAAGAAAAATATTGTCTTTTATGTTGATTCCAGGGCAGCAATTATGACCTTAACGACTTATAATCACTATGAATACCGCCAAGGGTGGTCGAGGTCGTTAAGGCGCGGACTCGTGAGAGGGAGATATGGGGCTCGAATCCCCCTAGGATCGTCCTCTCTGTCAGGTTTTTTCTTTTTCTTTTTTTCAGATTTTCCTCAATCCTCATATATGGCAAATGACGGGGAGGTACCCTAAACTTAGGCCTAGAACGTTTCCTTCCTTAAAAAAAAAAATACTTTCCCAATGCATTATTTCATCACATATCATCAGTGCCCACCACCTGTGGTGCCTAAGTACTAAAAACGGGCGTTAAACATTATTAAAAAAAGTGATATCTCCAAGAACTGCATGGAGAAAATTAATAAGATGCTGAACGTCAAGAACTGCATTGTACTGTGGTGGATTCCTGTCCACTGCGGGATTTTCGGAAATGATCTATCGAATCATTAATTTCTCTTTTAGCTGTAATTATATTTGTTTACATTATATGAGAAAGAATAGCTACAAATCGTTCAATCTGGAGTTCCCAAATGAAACAATCAGACACCACTTTGGCATTTAAAGTGTCATATATCCTCCTGTATTAAATCTAACCGCTTCAGCCTGTGTAGAGAGAAAGCTTCTGGTAAAAAGTGGAACTCTCTTTTGAATTAGTCAGAAAGTGTTTCTAGTTCTCTACCTAGATCAGTTGGTGTGGCCTGCTACGGGTCATGACTACATACAGATCCACTGGATCCAATTGGATTGACAAACAGATCCATATGACCCTCTGTTCTCAACTGTTTCTCTTTGCATGTTATTGACAATGCCTTTAGTGATTATTTTTATCGTTGTTCTTTGTACTGGGCTGTTGGTCGATTTATGACCGAAAGGTCGGACATGAACCTATATAAGGAGTGAAATTATATAATACTGTTTGTAATCCCTAAGGGAAAAGTTGGCTCCGTACTAGCAAGATTATTTTATACTAGTACTCTTGGGAAATTAACTGCTTATAGACTTATGCTATTTCTGAAACATATAGTACCACACTTGTTACTCCCCGATACACCTTTACAATATAAATAGGAATAATTTTAAACACAACTGGGTAAAAGATTGCTACCGCAGTGATGTGTCCCCTTTAAAGGTCTAAACAAACCTTCATGCTTTATGTAAAGGGGCTACTTCCCTCAAGCAGTGTCTTGGTATTCATCACAAGTGGCGGTGGTACTCCAACAGCGAACACTGTCGAGCGTTGCGAGGAACCATTCGTTGGACGTTTTCCCTGCTATTATTTTCGACAGGCACAACCAACTAGAGTGCTAAAGTATTTTTAGAAAGAACCTCCATAGTTTGTTCATGTTCTCCTTGCACATCTCACAAACTTCCCCAAGTTTTCGAACTCACTCTCTCTTGAGCTGTCATTATACCTCCACGCCTACACAAAGTAAATGTTAGTTATAAAAGTTGATATTTCAACACGCTCATGGAAACACACTAATAAATAAGCACATCATTAATAAAAATACATTTAGAAGATAATTTTACACGATAGCATTCAAGAAATTATAGTAAATTGCTGTTAAAGGCAAGCTGCAGAATCAAAGAAATCCTTATTTGACTTTACCTTTAATACCGTTTTATTTATTGTCGCTTTGGATGCATTGGTCTTATTGCTACATCTGTAGATCGTGAACTTGAATATTGTGGATTAAGTCTGGGGTTTGTAGGGATGAATGAAATGAATTAATGATGGCGCAGATGAATTCGGAGTCCTTGGCATCTTAAAGATATCTGGTATTCAACCTCTCAGGGTAAAGAAAAACTTGGGAATGGCTCAGACAGCTCGACCTGGCCGAAAATCGAGCCTAGAACCTCCAGATTAGCAGTCGCAAACGCTACCACCAGACCTAAGGAATGGTCAGTTATTTTTTATCATGCAACGTAAAGCTTAAATTACTATAAGCTTTGTTTTGTATATGTGCCAGGGTGCGTTTTAATGCTTAAATATCTTTTTGGAACTCTGAACTATTTTAAAAATAATTTACGATTTTATTATGACAGAAGGAAGGTAGGGCAAGTTTTTATTAAAATACTCTTACTAGATTTAAATACAGTGAGCTTATTTTAATTACAGGCTGCTTACTTGGGAAGTGCAGCCAGAAAAGGGTGGAAAAGCCTTCTTGACTAAAGGTAGTATTTTATTTTAGTATTTATATTTGTATTGAAAGAATAAAAGTATACTATATTTCAAATTGATAATAAGCACTACTTGTTAAAAAACATACCTTGGCATCAGTGTAGAAAATTCTATTTTATCTAACTTTTCTTGCGTAAGAATATGACGATTAGGATTACATTTCTTGTTATTAATAGATCCTATCACTCTTAAATTTTTTAACAAGTTGGAAAAAAGTTTCTCTACCTGAAACATGATTGTCAATATATTTTCTTCAGAATCGTATTAGTGATTTTCTCCTACTGCTGGTCTGCAAGAATTGGTTTTCATCTATATAAAGATAAACATAAAGGTATGTCCTATAAAGGCAAAGGCCTCCTAACAAGTAGGGAAAACTCGCTTTTTTCTAACCTGGTGAGCTATTCCATGCTTGTTGTTCGTATGCTAAGACACTGACATTTATTCTTTGGTTACTCCGTTTCTCACTGCACTAGTTCTTCTCGAGAGATTCCCAGTTTTCTCTTCCTCTGAGGACCAATCTGGAAGAGGTCTGTCCATCTTCTTCTGGGTCTGCATTGTGTCCTTTTTCCTATCTGGAGATCCCAAATGGAGATCTTGTAGGTCCACCTATTGTTCTGCATTCTTGCGATGCGACCCCCCTATTGTCATTCTCTTATAGTAACTACTTGTGTGATATCTGTTGTCTGAGATATTTGATTTATTAATACTGTAGGTATTTTGTTCTTCAAAATTATTCTCAGGACCTTGCGTTGCATTTTTCTTTGACATGTTTGAATTTTGTTCTTTTGTTTTTCTGTTAGTGGCCATGTCTGGCACCCATAAAGTAATACAAGGTATACACAGGTTTCGAGCGTCTGGAATCTGATTTTCTTAGTTAGTGTTTAGTCTAGCAATATAAACTTAAGGGCCCAAAATGCTCTCCAGATTAATGAGATCCTTCTTTGTGCTTCTTTTTCCATTTTATCATGGAAGGAAATCTGTTATCCTAGGTATGTATATTTGCCCACATATGTGAGGACTGTTCCATCTATTTTTATTGGAGTTTCAGGTTCGTTTGAAATTAACTGTGTCTTCAGTTTGTTTAGTGACAGCACTGTATTTTTGCTATGCTCACATAATTGTTCCAGTAAAGTTTGTAGTGCTGTTGGTGTTTTGGCGAATAAGAAGACCACATCGTCGTAAATCTTATATTTGTTAGTCGACTGCCGTTTATGTTGATTCCGAAATTATTATGCCAGTTCATTTTCCTGAATGTATGCTCCATTACACAAGTGACAAGTTTGAGAGAGATTGGATCGCCTTGGCAACTTCTCTTTCCAGTCGGAATGGTTGTCCTTCTTCTGTTTTTACTTTCGCGAAACTTTGACTATAGATTTTGTGTAAGATACGAAAGCCCTTTGTCTCTATTCCTTGAGCTGCCAGAGCGTGTAATATACTTGTATGTTCTATTGAGTCGAAGGCCTTACTATAGTCAATAAAGGTGAGTGTTAGGTGGAATTCCTCTGCTTTCTCAATCAGCTGGTTTATAGCTTTCTACTGTGCTGAATCTTGTATAGGAACCGCTTGTTCTGGTGGTTGATTTTCATCCAGAATCTTCAGTTTTGTAATATGTTTGTATATATTTGACATCAGGCTTATAGGTCTGTAGTTTCCCATATATATCGTACCTAAAAATATGTTTTAGATTTTATATAGTCGCATAACGAAGAACAATTAGCACACAATGATAGCACTGAAGGACTCTCTCAAACTAACAACAAAGTACAAGTTGCTACCTACGTATGCATTGTGCGGCCTTTACGATAGGCTTCTCCCAGTATGCAGGCGTTCATTGCCAATCCGCAACTCAAATAACTTTAATATAGCAATTGAAACAGTATAAACATTAAAGTGTTTTATCTTTATTTTATGTTCATTATGTCTAGGTTACACTTAAAAAAACCACAAACAGTTTCGAAACCAATAAGTGCAGTTGGATCTTGATCTTGTAAACTCATTTTGTATCTTCTATCATCATTATAAATTTCATTGTTGACTTTGAGTACATAATTTTTGTGCTTTTGTTTTATTTATATAATCATACTGATTGTGAAACTAACTGTCGCATTTGACTTTGGATGAAAATTTCGAGTTAGAGGCTGTATTTTAATTTTCCTGCACCATTTTAGCGCAGCTTGTAATTATTGGAAAGGATTTTACAAATGTCCTGTATTGTAAGAGGAAATAAAGGGGAAATAACGTTTCATGTTTTTTGTGTCTTATTGTATTTTTGAATAAAGACATATATAGAACAAAAGGGCCTATTTGATGTATTTTGAGCCTATCATCACAGAAACTACCCAGCTGTAAATTGTTCGAGTGAAAATTACCGTGAAGTTATTCATGCGTAACACAATGAACCGCCTCGCTCAGTAACAAAGAAAGTTGTGTGAACGGTATTTCTGTTATAACGTGGATTTTAGAGACCACTGATCAAACTCGTCTAATTCGGAACTGCTATTGATTCATTTATGCCACATTGAATAGTTTGGTTTTCTATTAATTATTACCTATTTACTTGGTCTGCAAATTCAATCATATATTACTTAATTTGTATACTGATGGTATTCTAGAGATAATTCAAAACCCAATAGGTATGTTACATTAATTAATAATAACAAAGAGCTTCTTTTTATTTTTGTGCATTATTTAGTTATATGCTCAATATGTTATGCGGGATCAGCGAAAACAATTGAAGAACTACCTAATTTTCTTAAAAAATAAAGTTCAAAAATTAATATAAAGAAATCTAAGTTTATGGAATTCAAGAAGCTTTTTAAGTTGAAGAAAGAAGGGGAGGTAATCTAGGAGTAAAATTAAGAAAGATTAAATAGTAATAGAGGATAAAATGAGCAAAATAAAAACTGTATGCAGGAAAGAATTGTTTTTTTAATGGTGTTTAATGCCCGTTTTTACTACTGAAACACAGGCGGTGAACACACATGAAATGAAATGATATATTGGGAAAGGATTTTTTTAAGGAAGGAAACGCTCCAGGCCTAAATTTACGGTACCTCACCGGCATTTGCCAGCTATGAAGACAGAGGAAAGCCTGGAAAAAACCTCAGTCAGGGAGGACGGTCTTGGCGGGATTCGAACCCCGACCTCCCGCTCACGAGACCGCACCTTAACGACCTCGGCCACCCTTGGCGGTAAAGAAATTGTTATTGGTATTGAAAAAAGTAAAGACAGAACTATAAAAAAATGTCAGGAATGTACATTAAATAGTTGAAGAGAGTTTGAACAGCATAGTTGAGGCAAAAATACTTTATGGGATAGAGAAAATATGGGGATATTTGAGGGTTGGATTAATGCCGATTTGATATACACAAGTTTATGTTCATTAATTTCCGGTCTACTGAAAGCTTACCCAAAGCTTACCTAATGGTGTACCTTAAACATAGCTAGGACAAGTAGATAATAAGGATAAAATAGTAGAAAGAACAAAACATAGTACTTTTAAATATAAAGGCTAGAGAAAGTAAATATATCAAGGTAATGATTAATTTTACAAAAAAAGATAATACAAAAGAAGACCTGGGTCATTAATATTAAGAATATTTTGGGGATGGGAGAAATATGGAAAGATAGGAGATTAAAAGAATAAACATTTTGGAAAGAAATTAAGCTCAGGATTGAAGATATTGAAGTGTAAGTGTTATTTAATGACTTAAATAATAAAAAAAATTATTATGGATGAATAAAAAACATATTGGATGGGAAAAAAATCTGTGGAATGTCAGAACAGGAATTGTCAATTTGAAAGCAATTGGTGAAAGAATCAACATAGAGATATATCTAATGTGGAGAGAAGATATACTTTATTAGAACGTAAAGAGACTGAGTTAATGGAAGAGGAACCGCTTTTGGAGAATAATATATTTAAGTTTAGAGAAAAATGTAAATAAATAAAAAGTTATTTAAAGAAACCGAGGAAGAAAAGGTTGAGGTAGATCAATAAATACTTTAAAAAAATGAGATGTACGAAAATTATCAGGAAAGACCATTTTAACTACGTGAATGAATTCAATAACCTGATAAGCTCAGTTTGTGAATATTAAAGCAATAAAAACAGCAGCAAATAAATTGAAACAAAAATTTGGTAGAACGATTTTAATTAGTAAATAAAATAGTACTCTGTGATTCGATATTGGCTCTTCTCTTCTGTAAATCAAAGGGAGAGGGCGGCCACCCGTATCAATAGTTGGGGAAAAGTAGGAGAGAAAATTTTGTCTGTGTATATTATATATATAGTTTAACGCCCGTGTTAACTGTTGAGGCAAGTGGTGGGTTAAACATGAAATGAAATGAGAAATTGAGATTGGAATTTATTTAAAGAATAGAAGGAAGCATTTCAAAGGGTATTTCCCTGACATTTTCCATTTATAGGACTGAGGAAAACGTGAAAAAATCTTAGCCAGGGAGGAACAGGGATTGAACCCAAGAACTCCCCCTCACGGGTATATAAAATTGCTAAAAGTGAAATCTAATAAATATATTTATTTAAAAAAAACATTGTTAGGGAATTTGGGAAGGAAATGATCTCAATAGATGGAACAACATTAATTTACAATTTTTGTGAAATAAAGGTGACGATTGAGTGGTTCATATGGCAGAGCTTGCTTGTAAAATGCATATATTGTAACAAGTTGTTGCTGTTTGTAGTTGATTTATGTTCATCTCTTTTTGTTCATTTAATCGCCAGAATGGAAGTTGTTCCATAAGAAATATATTAAAAACAATACAAAAAGTTTATTCATGGAAACTAAAGTTTAATGAAAATGTTATGCAGAATGAATAACATAGGATTTTATTATTTCCGCCATCTTGAATCCTATTACTAAGGTCTTCCTCAATCCATAGTTTGCCCCAGTATATTGTTACGTTGTTTACAAACAAAACAAAGGAAATGTTTCAGTAATTATTACGTGTTAAAACTAAATGCAATAAATGAGCACTGTGCCTTAATGACCTCGGCCGAGCGTGATGGTTCAGAAATATGTTGTAATACATGTTTAAACTGAGTATAACTCTGTATGATGTATTGAATAAACTGGTTCAATCATACTAAGATTGCTTGATGCACAATGGTAAAATGTTTAGAATTATGACTGAAATCAATCGAATATCCTGGAGTTAGAAATTCGTCGAAGCTCGAATTTTTCAAATATATTCTTTTACTTAGAGATAAGACATGTGGTAAAATTTATTAATAAAATTCAACACTTGCAATAAATTAAATTAAGCATAACAAAGAAAAAATAGAAAAATAAATTTAAAACAGTCAAGGGGAGCCAGCACTGAGTTTTATAATTTTTGTAGTTTTTATTCAATTTCAATGGTTTTGTTTATGCAAGGAAAGCAGAGAGAAAAAATATCGTGCAAATTTTCAGCCACATAGTGCAGTAGTTTTAGAGATATTTAAATTGTAATATTTTTAATATGCAAATTAAAAATACTCCTTGAAAAACAAAAAGCAAACTTTATGAACTTCATTTTAAAAATTCTACTTAATATTTCTAAAGATCTCCAAGTTGGGACTTTCAATTTAAAATAAAATATGTGATGGTTTCTGCTATTTTATTTCAATATTTTATAATTTTTGAACATTTTAATTAAATATTATACGATTATTATTTATATGACATAAGAATATATGTATACCAAACATGAAGTCATTCAGATGAAATTCGTTTTGTAGGAAGCATTTTGGAAATGCAAAACTGTAATTTTAGGAAAAAATCACTTTTCTGATATACTCAGAGCATAAATGAGTAGGTGGAGTACAGCCACTGAACCTTTAAAAATGGCGCCAGCAGAAAGAAATTATTGTAAAAAGTTCGGTTATGAACCAAAGTCACTTTTAATGCAAAAAAATTAAATTTGGTACATTTGTCAGATTTTAGCCAAAACTTAAAGGTAAACATTTATTTTATTGATTTACAAATGACTGTGCATCAGTAGTAAATGTAGCAAATTGTTTAATTATTTAGACGAAACATTGGTAGACTAAACAAGTATAATTATGCATACAGCAGTTTGTTCAAAAGTGATTCACGGTAGGTTTTGATGATAAACTGGCAACCACTATGATGAAAGATCGGTTAACTTTAAAGTGAAAAATATAATGGAATAACATTTGGCGAAATGAAAGAACAGTTGATAAAAACACATCATTTAAAGAAAGCTAAAATAGAGTAACACGATTGAGATTACTCTATTAGGAAAACACCGTTCAAATTTGCAAATGAATTAAATCCAATTGTAAATGTGATTGATGTTCAAGCATAAATGTCATTCAATATGTGCAAATTTATTTCGGTTTGGCCTTGTATATGGGTGCGTAGTTGGAAATAATGATTAGAGGCGTGCCGTCATCCCCCGTCAGGACAAATGATAATCAGGCGTACATGTTATTAAAGTGACATGAACCGTACTCTCATCTCTTGTCAGAAACAGCCACAATGATGATAATCCCACTCAGCTACACAGAGTATGCCTGTCAGTTTCTTGTGTCCTTCCGAACTCGAGTGTTCCCTTACAAAGCAACAGACTGTGTTGTGGAGCATAATCTCTTTATTTTTCTACACAATTTAAAAAATAAGTAATTTTGTTTATTGTCGCTTCGACCACATTGGTCTTTTCGCAACGTCTGTAGATTGGACGTGAATACAGTATACAGTATATATACAATAAAATGCATTAATAAGGCGCAAATGAGCTTGGAGTTCTTGACACCTTAAAGCTATCTCGATAAGAAAAAACCCAGATAGCTTGACATGACCGGATTAATAGTTGCAAACACTATTACTAGGCCAAGGAGGCGGTCATCAATTTCAAATTAATTCCAAGATTCATTCATTAATTTCTTCTCTTCGAATGTTTCCTTTTATTAAATTTACAAATTTATAAATTCACCCTAGTTATTAATCAAGTTCATAAAATACCAAATTCCAATTATTCAAGCATTGTTCACTATTTTAGAAATAAGAATTTCTCTAAAATATATTTTGTATATTATTCCTACAAATGGTGCCTAGTCATTATGCTGTTGTGTTCGACCATTAAAAGTGTCAAGTAGTTCATCTGATAAACAAATTTTTTATAACAGGCTTTGGGATGTAGGAGTTCATTTAACTAAAACTGTTAAGAAATGTTTCATGATTTAAAATGTGAGTTTACAGAGTGTTGCAGAATTCAGTTGTATAAATTCGAAGGACTTAGAGCAGTGGCCTACAGGAATTTTGAGGTAAGTTGTACTTTATGCGTTGGAAGTTAAATAACATTTTATGTTTTTGAAATGCAAAATTAAAATAAAATATTTGTGTGATTTAACGGCGAATTTTACAGTTTTTTCCAATAGTTTCGAAAACATTAGTATAAATATTTACTACACATATTTTTAAGCGTATTGGCTCTATTGTCTTGGTACAGATCTCCACAGATCGTTAAAGGTGGACTCATGAACAAGAATTCTTCCAGATTTTCCTCAGTCCTCATAAATGGCAAATGCCGGGGAGGTATCCTAAGCTTAGGTCTGGAAAACTTCTTTAAAAAACTATTTTTCTAATTTATCGTTTCATCTCATGTATCATCAGTGTCCACCGCCTGTGATGCCTCAGTAGTTAAAACATGCGCTAAACAATATTAAAAAAATTAACCGGCAAGGATATACAAGCCAATGACATGAGCTTATTGCAATTTATGTGAAGCCAGGCATGTTTTTAAAATAACACTTATAGTTCAGCCAACATGCATCGGCTTAGTAAACGTCGCTTTATAACATTTTAGAAAAATAAAAAGTTTTATCACACAGAAGCTGCAGATTTCTTGCGTGAAAGGTAAAGGAAATGCATTGGGGTGCATAGCTACATTATAAGCAGCAAAACCAGACATATCCTCGCTGCAGAAGTTGCGGGATAAACAAATAATGAAAAAAAATGTTCTGGTTTGAACCTTCGATCATTTACTTTATACGTAATTATAGACAGCTTCAAACTTTGTTTATACATTACGCTACAGAGCGACATCAATATGCACCTTAGCGTAACGAGGAGCGTATAATCAGTGTGGAGTGTTATTTATTAATGGATTTTAGGCAGTTGAGCGGAATTCCGAAACCACAAACCACAACTTTCCTCTCTCAAATTATTGGCCTAATATCCCTTTACAATCCTTCGAATTTGTGTAATTGAATTCTGAAACACTCTCTATATCTAGTAGTATGAATCTAGAACTAAAAATGATGCTGGAAAAATAAGCGGTTTAAAACTAATACGAATGACTGCAAAATGTTGATATTAAATTATATAAAGAACGAAAATGGAGTAGTCTGAAATTAAATATTTAACATCTACTACAGAATACAAGGTTATTTAAAAAATAGTGCACACATTTCAATTTTTGCTATAGAAATGTTGTATTGCTTTGTTATATGTTTCGAAATGCCGGCATTTTGTAAATGTTCCCAAAGTTTAGTCGTAGAGCTGTAATATAAGCTTTTTCTAAATCTGTAAACAAAATATGTACTTCCTGATTATAAAATAGAACTTTTTCAATTATCTGAATCAAATAAAATGAACAATCAATGTTGGATCTTCCAGATTGATTTGAATTAATAGATTATCACCAGAATTTGTTACCAAAAGCTTGCGTTAAGTTGTTGTTTATCTCCAATATTGTTCGAAAGGCTTTAAACGTCTGGAAGAAGAAATGTGGAGGTGTATGGGAGTCAAGGTTGATGTTAAGAGTATTTACACTTTGCAATTTATAGATTATCTAATAATACTGGCTGAAGAATATGATGACCTACAATACTAGAAAGCTCATTAAAGAGTTTGGAAACGTGGGCCTAAAGTTTAATTTTGAAATATCTAATAGTAGAGAAAATCTACACATTGATAATAAAGACGTGATTAAATATAACAAAAGTATAAATATTTGCGTGTTATAATTAGTGATGATGAAAAAAATATAAAGAAATTATAGAATGCATTAAGAAAGGAAAATTTGCAATATCGACTCTTAATCCTATATTAGGGAATAAAAAATTAATAAAGAACTAAAACACCAAATTTATAAATAGATTGTCAGAAGCACGTGTTTATTTGGTACAAAAACATGGCATTTTAAAAATACCTACATAAATAGATTTTGGCAATAGAAGTGGATTACTTGAGGCGGTCAGCAAGGGTGTCTTGAAGAGATAGAATCAGGAATGATACAATAAGACAAAAATAGGAATAAAGAATAATATTATGGCGGTCATTTTAACAAGACAATTGATATGGTATGGTCAATTAGTGAAAATGGGTGAGGAAAGATACTAAGATGAAAACGAGGAAGAGCACAGACATCGTGAATGAAGAAACAGGAATATATTACGTGTGCTTCAAAATATCCTTGTCCCTTCTTTGGCGGCCTGGTCTCCTACATTTCGTTAGTTTTTGGTAACTTGAATAACGGGCGTGTGCAAATTGTTCTTTCCTCAAATTGTGGTAGCCTTGATTTCATTCGTGATACAGTCCAATGAACAAAAATTGTTAAAAAGAATGAAAGAGGAACTGATATCTTTCGTTTCTTTAACACAGATCCTGCTTGTTCCTTCTCGTTTTCAGTGTTGCTAGGGACAGTTTCTTATTATAAAATATTGTAAAGCATCAGCTTATAATTCCGGAGCTGTAAACATTTTGTTATGGATACTTCATTACCAAGTTGATTATTCTTGAACTGCAGTAAAGCACGCGCGCGCACACACACATATCTACAAAATGAAATATGGTTTTGACAGTCCACTATTTTGTGTGGCTCTCAAAGGACAATAAGAAAGCATGTTATTAAAGAGATTCATTCAGTTCATTTTAGAAATATACATATGAATGATTTTAGATATATTGGTTAGTATATATCTCTTTACCGTTTTAGTGTTCAGTAGGATTTACTCCGTAGGAAGATATCATTCCTTCACCGTGTACAAGTATATTTGTAGAACCTCTTCCTTCTTTAACTTTATTTTTTTCAACCTTGCTGCTTTAGATGCCTTTTCGTTCCTTTTAGTTCATCTACAGGTCATTGCTAGGGCGTCGGCTCAACAATGTTCTGGTGTAACGCTTTTAGTTAGATGCACACAGTTGATGTAGCCATAATAAGTTTTGTTTTCGTAAACCTTAAGATGGAAATATATTACATCAGAAAAAGAAAACATTATTTCCTAAATGCATACTTCCAAGTTTCAATCATTCTTAATTAATTCTATCAACTAAAGGGCGCAACTCACCATCGACTGCCCTAGCACACCCTAATGATTGGATATTGTAAATAGTTCATGATCATGCTTATCCAATAAAATCTCTAAGTTATTTTAAATCTAAATTTAATTATCAACTGTTTCTTTCCATATAATTTGAGAAAAAGTGATGTTGTCATATCTTGTCTAAAGTATTGTTTCAAGTAATCATGAAATCAAATTTGGAAGTGTCTATTGGTAATAAGGTATGCTGAAAAAATGAAAATTGAAGTTAATGGATATCAATTACTACGTGCCATTTGAAAAAAAAATAAGAGCATGTTTGCACTAGTGTAGTTGTTGACAAGAAAATTAGGTGATTGCGACAGCGAGACGAAATCGTGATTGATATAAATATTGTGTAACTCGAATTGTATTACGAAAATATGATGTACATAAGTGAATCATTATTACAGAATAAATTATTATATATCAACTATAATAGGTTAGAAAGTTGTGCAATTTTTGTTAGTTGTTTAGCACGTCCAACAAGAGAAACCCGTGAGTTTTTGCTTCAATGAGCTGCTCTATCTCCACAAATGTACAGGGTACGGCAGGCAGCTATTTACTGAGTTTGCCAGCGGTAAAGTAAGCTGAAACGGGTAATACATAAGTCTGCGACAAACCTCCTCAGGTCTCTATATTTAAAGAAAAGCAAAGTTTAAAGTAAGGCGATTCAACTTAGCTATAATTTTTGCAGTTTTATACTTTTATCAACAGAGAATTCAAGAGAGACCTACTCTTCTCTGATGGCGACAAGAAGTGCCTGAAGAACGCACTGGGTATAGATGTGACTCCAGCGATAGCCCAGAGCAAATAGTCGCTGCATCTCGTGCTCCAGGGCTCGCAGGGCATGTCGGTCTAGATCATACCTGCAACACAAAAACACTCCATTTATTTGTTGCAATTGTATAATGTTTAATCTGAAAAAAAACCGCTCTATCCCTCTTGATTACTATATCTGCTATGTATGCTTTTCATCTACAATATTATTTTAGGATAAAGCAATCAGGAGGTGTAAAATTACATCACAATGTAAGTATATGCCCTTTCATCTGAACTCCATCACTGCTATGATCTACACAACAAAAGCCTGTATTCTACGAAAGCCAAATTGATTGTTGTAAAATACCGACTTCAAACTGAAGTGCTCGCTAAGAATACAATACACATCTGGTATTCCAACTTCAGAACGCACAACAGTGACGCTGTTTGTATGTACAACAATTAACTGCATCTTTCTACCTGTCATTAATGCAAAAGTTGCATTTCCTCTCCGCAGTTTTTCTACGCACTTTCTTAATGACAAACCGTTTCATATAATGGAGCTGAAATCCTTAAACCTTCCACTAGCTCTAAATACAATTTTAATTTTTTTCCAATGTAACCAGGAATATTACTGTCATTATTCCCTGATCATAACTTCCATGGAAGAAGGAATATTTTCAGGAGAAATTTAGCACTAACATACATAAGGCATAATAGTGGACAGAATAAAATAAATTTGAGTTCCATTAATATATGTAGAAAAAAATGTCTTAATGGATCACATATGAGAAAAATTTTAGAACCATTTAAAATACTAAAATATTAAATTTTGAGAAGCAATTTTCTGCACTCTCCCGCTAGTTCCATGCAAGACTGACTTCAACTTTTATATACATGTACTAGTGTAAGAAACCCCCAGAATTTGGTGGTGGAGAGGATAAGAAAAGCGAATTCCTAACACCATGTTCTTCAATGGATTTCCTCTTTGTTCCTCTTTAATGTTCATACATAAGTAACACCCTCTTGTACAATTTCAACGGAAGATAACCATTTATCGGCAGCAAAAATTTCTCATAGTTCCTTTAATTGATTTCGCAAAACTCAGAACAATTTGTATGACTTGACAGGTTCTTTTCTTCTGACAGTGTAAATCTTGCCGCAATAAACGTTAGGCCCCAACGATTTCCAAATATTGTAACAGTTCTTTTCTTGAGGACATCGAAAAAGTGGCGTACTTGTCAAAAACATATCCAACTGCCATGGTAATAATAGTAAGTGATTTCAACGCAAGAATAGGCGAGGAAAATATTTCATTAGGACTTGGGCAGAGGGGGAGGGGGAAACAAAAACAGAAAGGTCTGCAGAATAAGTCAAGATAAAGTAATAAGTGCTGAGAGCAGAGAGCTACTTCCGTTTTATGATGTACTTGATTTCATAAACTTTAGCGTCATTGATACCAAATTTTAATGTAATCTTTTCTTGGCGTCAATGGCATATACATTCAAATTTTGCATCTGAATCTGATAAGCATTTCTCTATATAATCTTGCTCACTTATTGAATAATTTTTTTTTGTAGTTCATAACAAAATTTACAGACATATTTTAAATTTCTACAGTAAGAACTGTAGCCTTCTTGTATCTGCATTAGTAAATTGAGTGCTGTGTGAGATGAACACTGTATTATTTGAAAATATTTAGAACAGATCTTAATCGTTTGATTTAAGAGTTGCTGAATAGAACAGCACGACCAGAAATGGCTTGAGTTCAAGAATATCTATAACCACCGCTATATTTTAGTTGTTTTCTGAGAATGTCTGCTCCATCATTTGCACTACTTCGTCTTATTTCAAAACAAATTCTTCTAAAATATTTGTTATACTAACCATGAACAAGCATTTAATTCAGAAGAAGATTTTTCGAGTCTTTTACTGAACCAATTACTCTAGTAAGATGAAAAATGAAATTATGTGGGAGTTCGTTCATGAATGGAACTCCATTCGAGCCTGTTGTTGAATTGCTCTGCGAACCGCAAGTTGCACGTTAACCTGAATTTCAGCAGTCTCTTCTTCTTCTTCTTCTTCTTCTTCTTCTTCTTCTTCTCCTTCTCCTCCTCCTCCTCCTCCTCCTCCTCCTCCTTCTCCATGTCCATTCCCCAACTCTTCACCCTACTTTGAAGCAGCATCATGAACACTTTGATAATTATGGAATAAATTGGAATTATAGTAGTGGCTAAAGTTGATCACCTCTTCATCTAAAATTAATTGCATATATCCATCTAATTTTGCATTATTAACCTTCATTATTTTTTTTTTTTTTTTTTTTTTTTTGCGAGAAGGTAGTCTGAGTCAATTCTTTCTAAAGCAACATACATTACTAAATGACATAAATTACCAAAAAAAAAAAAAAAATAAGTATTGAGTGTGGTGGGAACATAAGTGCTCATTTATGACACAAGTAACAGCACATAAACGTACATATTTTAACACCGTCTCCTTATTTAACAGCTCACACAATTTTTATAACCAGCTTGTGGTCAAAGTGCCTGTAACCTTAAAGCAAGTACAAAAAACTTATTGCACTGAAATTTTTTGTAAAATATATTTATTTATTTAAAAGGACTAATTTAAAACGTACAATATTATTTTAAGTAACAATTTTGTTTGACTAATTTTTTTTAATTTTGTTTGTTCTCATTTTAATTTTTCATGCAACTAGCTTGTTCACTCTGTATTATACAATGAGGTTATTTGAGTTAGGGGCGTCTAAGTGCGACTGCTTACTGCAACCAGAAAAAGGGAGATAAAGGGTTGCCACGCATAAAGTTAGTCTTTTTATTTTTAATGTTTATATCTTACTGAAGGCATAATACGATAAGACAATAATACATACTAGCCTTTTTATAAGAGATGTGGACAATTATGACTCTCAGCGGCAATACATTACCAGCATTAAAGTGAGAAATTCCTTATTTAATCGAACTTTTCTTCCGTAAGAACACGGTGCGGCGGTTCAGAACATGTTTCTTGTAATAAACATGTAACAAAATCGAAAACAGCTTCTGTATCTGGAACACAATTGCCAGGTTATTTTCTTTGGAATCGCCTTACCATATCTCTGCAAAATTTTGTTTCACATATGTACACTATATAAAACCCCATTCTAACTATATTTATGTAGTGGATAACAAATGAAAGGCAATTAGCACTCAATTTACAAACAAGGAAAGCGTCGACTAACACAGAACACATTAACCTTCCCTAAAGTTTAACTACAAGCTGTTATCTACACAGCTTGTAGTTAAACCTGAGCCTTGGCGACAGGCTTCTCCCAGTATGCAGCAGCGATTTGCCGGCCGCCAACTCAAATAACTTTATTGTAGACATTGAAAAGTTAACATAGCATATTGGAATGTATATATGTAACTTTAATAATACTTAGTGTTAATGTTAGCGACAGAAACATTTAAACTTTAAATCATGAAGCTAACATCATTAAACAACTAGACATTTACATGTTTAAACACATGCTTTATTAGATTTTTCATTCTTTTTTAATCTAGTACTGCATAGGAGAATTTCGGTGACCAGTGGGCTTTGTTTCAGTTTTTATAAATCTTCATAATGTAGTTACAATAAAACGAAATTTATAAAGATTTCCATTTTGTGAAATATAACCTCTGCTAAAATTATATTCAAATACTTTTCAAACACTTTATTATTTCAAAACCATTTTAACAAAATGGGTGGTAATTTCGTTTTCTATATAACGGTCTGTGTGTTAAACAAACATGTCCTTGCTTATTGAATCGTGTACCTAAAGTTTGGTGCTGTGCATTCATTAAGTTTGCTTGTATATGTAATTAACTTCATCAAGGGATGAGTGCTTGCCTTTATCCTTGAATAATGTCCTAAATAATATCATATTATGGTGTTGCTAACTAGGAGGTATAGTCATGCTAACTGTACTCGGATCTCTGCATGTGACACAAAGCAGTGTTTCCTTGCCTTGAAGAAATGCCACGGAAAGAAGCAAAGTGATAGACCGTTTCTATTTTCTACCTCTTGGGAAAAGCTGCTGGTAGCAGCTGCAGCAATAATAAAATGAAATGTTCAATAAACACACGCAAACTGTGTCGAAGGTATCATTCTTTCCAAATATAAATGGATATGTCTTACGAACAAAAACTTCTCAGGTTTACTTCAGTGTCGGGAAAGAAAGTAAATGGGTCAAAAAATCCAATGAGTAACTGTAATCAGTAGGTTACCTCGTAAATTACTTGACTTTGTTTCAGTAGTTCGGCGTATTTAACAATACAACAATTCCCTCATTCTGACGCATAACTTTTCTTTAAAAAAAACAAACACGTAATTTATTCTAGAGATACATGCGCAATGATATCAATTGCATTATTTATTATGATCATATTACCTTTCATGCATTCTGTCCAAACCAAGCTGCGTGTTGTGAAGAACTAACTGTAGAACAAGTTAAATCAGCTTGCAGCTGCAGTAGTCACAACATATTTGATAGAATTGTGTACAAATTTAGTATATTTTGATTGTTTTAATATAGTTTTACTGCGAGGCATTGATACATGAGATTAGATGATAAAGTGGGAAAGATTTTTTTTTAAGGAAGGAAACGTTCAAGGCGTTAAGTTTTAAGGTGCCTCCCCGGTATTTGCCCTTTATGAGGAATAAGGAAAACCTGCAAAAATGTAGTCAGAGAGTACGGTCCTGGTGGGAATATCATCCCAGACCTCCGCTCACCAGTGTACACCTTAACGACCTCAGCCACCCGTGGCGGTATTTTAATAAATAAAGTTAGTTTTGAATTTAATGGTGTTTTATTAATTTTAAAATTACAAAACCGTCATTCATTTCCAAAATACGTAATAAAATAGCTGTCATTGAGGTAAAAGTTTCTGTACTCCTCCAAAACGGCGCTTATTCAGAGAGTTCTTGGTCATTTCAGCATGATCTATGTGACCTTTACCACATACAAATTCTCTTAAAATTTACATTGACTAAAGCAATGACTAGTACTATAAAACTACCTAATGAGCCTAGTATTTAAATCAGGCATTTCAGACACAGCATTTGCACGTTGTGTTTACGGCTGTGCACGCAGCTGACCCTTCCCCTCTTGAGGAGAGGCAGGAGAGGGGATCCAGAGGTCGAGCAGACATTGTACGAATGATCGGACCTCGTGTCTGTGGAAGGTAGATTAGCACTAAGCACTAATATTTAATTAATTTAAAACGGGATTCATAAAAGGCTCAAAACTTTGATAAATAAATCGATTCACATTTAATTTATGTTTCTTCACATTAATTTGCTTATGCTTGCGTATGTAGTTTTAATAACCTTACCAAACAAGGAGTTTAATCTTTCCGGTGAAAATTAAAATTATTTTTAGTGACTAGAGTATACAGAAACTTAAATGTTAAGTGCTCTCATGTGCCATTCTAGGAAGCACCAAGTTACAAATGTTCATCCAGGTTAAGACAACTAGCAGCGACAGAATTCTAAACAATTCGTGTTTATGAATGTTTAAAAATGTTTATGGGAATATTTGTTAGGTATCACTGTGACGAAACCGAAAGATGATTCCATTGGTTGAAGCTGAGATGGGCAGTAATTTTCACAGTAAGAAAGTACAGGTTTTCCTCAGTCCTCGTAAGTGGCAAATGCCGGGGAGGTACTCTAAACTTAGGCCTGGAACGTTTCCTTCCTTTATGGAAAAAAATACTCCTTCCATTCTTTTTAATGCTGTTTAACGCCCATTTTAACTACTGAGGTACCACAGGCGGTGGACACTGAAGATACATGAGATGAAATGATATATAGGGAAAGGATTTTTTAAGGAAGGAAACATTCCATGCCTATGTTTTAGGGTAACCCCCGGCATTTGCCATTTATGAGGATAGAGGAAAACGTGGAAAAAGCTCAGTCAGGGAGGATGATCCTGGTGGGATTCGAACCCCAGACCTCCCACTCACGAGTCCCCTCTTAACGACTTCGGTCACTGTGACTCTCCTTTCCCCAATTATCATTTAAAAACAGTAAGAAAGTATTTGTGTTTTTGAACAATTAAGAAAAACTGTATAACATGACGGAAATTACATTGACAAGTGAATTATTCATAAAAAGAATTGTTGCTACATTTGGCTAAACTATCCCTGTCGTTCTTGAAAATTAAATGAGAAAATCCAGGGAATTACTTTTTAATTCACCACATAATATAACATTTTCATTTATTAGGGTCATATATTACTGCTTGAGTACTATCGCATTTTAAATCTCTATGGAAACACTGACGACGCAATGTCTGTTGCACGCAATAACCTTCCCATCATGTTTCATTAACTAGAAAGCACAAGCAAAACTTGCCCTTTGGCGTTGGAAAAATTAATTCTTTGAAGCTTTTAGGTTATAAAACGTATTTATTTTATTTCTTTTGAGAGCAAAACTTCATTAAAAATCTTAATTAGAAAAAGGGCTAAAGAACTGTAAGAGCATGTAAATGTAAAGCCTTGTATATTGATTTTTTTCTACAGCATACGCAGAAGCAAAGGTAAAAGGTTGAAATGGAATCCCTTTTACCAGGAATAATAATTCAGACAAAAAAGTAATTTTCCAATTTACAAAAATTTCGGTTAGGACTATTACAGAGGTTACTATGTTTATAACACAAACCTAAATTAAATGCGTTAGGTCCAAAAATTCACTGGACATTCTTCAGAGAGTTACCTACTATAACACAAAAGAAAAAAGTTAAATGCTACCTATAACTTTTGTATTTCTTAAAAATATCACAAATATATGTAATATTTTATTATATACAAATATTAATATTTTGCAAAAGAAGCTGCCGGTGTTTATGACGTAGTTTTAATAGTGAGACACGTGAAAATTACGTTTCAAGAATTGCTGCCGGTTCAGAGATAGCATGAGTAACTTCGCCAACTGAGCGGGGTGGCTAAGGTGGTAACTTTTACACTCGCATTAGGGAGATTCCTCGGGGTCGACTATCCTGGCCTTGGATTTTTTGTGTGATTTCTATTGTCACTTATGCGAATGGGATGAATCATTCCTTTCTATGAATTTTCCGGCAGGTTGGTTGGTGCTGTATGCATCGTGGCGGTAGCTTGCGCAATTAAAAGGTTTATGACCCGGCATCTGGTATAAAAGCAAGTTTATGAAGAGCTCGAATTCCTTGGAGTGGGGGCTTCTCCGGTCAACGTGATATCCGGAAAAAATATTGAGATCGCATCTATGTCCGTGTTTCACTAGCCTTGGATCCTGGTGGTCTGCTGTATCCCTCGACTCATTTCTTCCCTCATAGAGTACTCCCACTGGGGGAGTAGGCACAAACGGTCAGCCCTAGAGCACGAGTGAATTACAGAAGTTCTTCCTTTCCCCCTACCAACCCAATCCTATCCAGTCTTCACCAGCTTAACATGAAAGAAGTTTAGAAATAGTTTTCTCTTGCCAGAAGCAATTAATGTTTTCTATGAAAGACTATTGTGGTAAAATAAGATACTATTATTCTCATAATATAATTTGTTAGTTCTAAGCACAACTTAGCATTTGTTACGTATACACACATTCACAATCTCATATAAGATAAAAATGAAAGAAATGTTTGTTACAATAAACTCCGTCATGCTTACATTTAAATGAGAGGCAGATATACTTAACAGTAAGTGTCTCATATACCATGGTTCTGCTTAAAATCTGCCAATTGTGTTTAATAATTGCCAAAATTGCCAAATCTATATGCAATTCTTTCATTTAGCTCCAAGATCAGTTAAGGTTGCGCAATTCTTACCTGTCTTTCAAAATGAAGAATTAGCAAAGTTGTTGGAGGTCACTTCAACACAATTTCAACAACCTGTTACTGTTCTATATGACATATATATCAAAGGAAATAAAGAGAAATACGTGAAAAACTACATCTCTTACGCGTTACTGACTAATTATAATCGACAATTTATTTTGAGAGCGATGGAAAACACGCTGGAGTTACTGCACTTAAAAAATGAGATATTTTACACATGTAAAACATTAAGTTGGCCGGCAATTGATGAATTGTTTATACTTCCCCAAGGTTTTATTTTAAAGAACAGTTTAAGGACACTTGGTAGAGATTTTGGGTCAAAAATCGACATTTTTACTTTATGCATAGTATAAAATTACGTAGTTTGCAGATTATGCCATTATATGGTTTTTTCTGTGCTTGTGACATTTAAATATTGCGGCCTTGCTGAAACACCGCATTTTCCACTGTTTTCAGATTTTGGGTCAAAATTTTATTTTTGGTTTTATGCTTAATATAAAGATACATAGTTTGTAGATTACCCACAAATATAACTTTTGTTCGTTTGGGGAATTTAAATTGTTTAAATTGCAATTTAAATATGGCCACCATGCTGTTACAGAATACACACATATATACCGAGGGTGCCAAAAAAATGTATACACACTTTCATAGTAGATATCTGTTTAATATATTTCAAAGTTAGACCGAAAAACAACAGTAATTTGTAGTGTGATGTTCTGTAAACAGATGTGACTCACATACATTATGATAGCGTTGCTACGTGACAGATAAATCAACATGAACAAATGAAGCCAAGATTATTGTAAGATGTTCTGTAAATATATGTGACTCACATTACGTTATGCTAGCGTTGCTACAATAAAGTGGAGCCAAGATTATCATTTGAACAGCGGAAAGCAATTATGAAGTGGTATTGTAAAACCGAGAATGTTTTTGAAGTTCAAAAGCAATGGAGACATGTGTACAGAACAAAACCGCCAACGGGAGTAACAATTGCACGCATTCGAGACAAATTTGAGACTCGTGGTATCGTATGCATGTTCACAAGGGCAGATCTGGGCAGACCAGCTACACTGGCAGCTCTTCGGGAAGAAATTAAAACGGCATGTGCTGCAATCGCTGAGGACACTTTCGCAAGTGTTGCTCAATCAGTAGTTCAACGTACTCAGAAGGTATCGACGCCGATGGTGGGCATTTTGAGCAACTATTGTAACTGTAAAGGTCTAAGATGATTAGTGCTCATCATTTTCTGTTTGTGTGAATTCAGTTTTGTTATGTTAACACAGTTTTTTCTTTGCTTGAAGTGTGTATACATTTTTGGCACCCTTGTATATTTGTGTCATTTGCTGGCATATTTTTAACATTGGGTGCAACTTTATTAAACACTATGTAATAGCATTATGAATTCTTTTTCCGTTATATAGTTGGTGAAAGCTTTTAACTTACGCTTATGAGAGTTCTAAAAAAAGTAAAAATGGTTTGAAATTTACATAAAATAACGACACCATATGGAAATATTTTTCAAAAATTAAACTTTTGCTTTAAATTACACATTCAAATGCAATGTTAAGTAACATGTTTTAAAACTTATTTTACAATCTGAGGATGCTTAGATTAGTAGTATATGGAAAAATTGCACCTAAAGCAGCAAAAATGTTAAAAATTAATATTTTTCTGGTTTATCAAAATAGTTATAAAACAATATTAAAGTTGGCCAAAATTTAAAAACGTTATAATTTAGATAAAATGTTCATTTGGATTGACCGTATAGTTTTTAATACTCAGTTTGTATTTTGTTGAAGTTCAGCACGAAAAACTGCTGTTATGTCTTACTAAGTGCTCTTAAAACGATTTTAAATATATTTAATACATTATGTATACGCAATATATATTATTCAAATGTAACGCAGAATTTGTGGCAACAAAATAGCACTTTACGTTCTTCTTTGATTCTTTTGCAGAAATACTTTTAGTGTTAAGTCAGCAGCTAAACAAATATCAAATAGAAGATGAAGATGTTAGTATGAGAACAGGCAGTTCAGTGGAGGAGGTTTTGTAAACAACTTCTTAAAAATTCACTAGACGATTGATTCTGAAACTCGTTAACATTTGAGGAAAAATCACTCTTGTTCCCAGTTCTGAGAAGAGAAAGCAATGGGTATTCAGTGGAAAAAAACCTGTCAGCGGTTCATCGAAGCCATCCATATTGGGCAGTGTTATTATGCGAATGGTAGAAGTTCAAAGGTGTTGTCCATTTCGAGCTGGACCCAAACAATTGTGGAGTGGACGCGGGGTTTCACTGTGAACAAGTGCATAGCGTGTACGAAATTTTAGAAGTACGCTATCTTGCTTTAATAAATAGAAAGAGCGCCATATTGCAAAATGAAAATGCTCCCATCATTCAAGATTAGACCCCCCACAAAAAAAATCCAGAAATTAGAAGGAATAAAATTCGTGCCTCACCGAGCATACAGTTCAGATATTGCGCCTTCTGACCGTGTTTTGTTCTAGTATATGGCAACATTTCTGCTAGGAAGGCGGTTCGATAATATTGAGGATGCCAAAGACAGATATGTAGAGCTTTTGGCTCTAAATGTCAAGGATTAGTATCGGCACCGAATTCGAATGCTCTAAAATAATAACATTCCTTATTTTGAATAATATTTTTTTATATTTATTATTGCCGGAAATAGAGGTGGGAGTATGCAGGTCAGGCACTGGAAAATGTTAAGAAATTCACTTACTTGGGGTCACCTTAGCCATAAACGGGAACTGGGCAAGATACATAGGTAACACAAAACGGAAGTGCTTCATTAAAAATATAAAGGGCATTGAAGATCTTAGTAAAAATACCGGAAACTCTACTGAAAACAATGGAGTTAGTGTACAGGGCGGTTGTGAGATCAACTATGGCGTAAGGGGCCGAAATTTGCGGGTGGGAGAACACCGAGGAACTTAAGCAGGTATAAACACAGTTTCTAAAACGTTTGCTATAAGTAGGGAGGGGTACAGCAAATTGTGGAGTTCTTAAAGAATTTGGCATTTCTAATGAAAGTGTGAATTTAAAAATAAGAACAATTTAATACTGGTTCAGGATAATACAGGAGAATCAAGATCTTTTTCGAGCAGTCTGTCTAAGGGAGCAAATAAGGGAAAGTGGAGATATGGGATGGGAATCAAAAATAAGGAAAGGTTTAGACAAAATTGGATTGGAGTATATTTGGTTAAGGGAGAGGACATTACACGAAATAGTTGGAAAATAGTTAACAGACGTTTGCGAGAATTAAATAGGAAAATATTGAGTATCAATGCGCAGAAAAAGTATCGCTTAACCTGCAGGCTCGAATACATCCAGTGTAGAGGAGGGGGGGGGGATTATCTAGATATCTGTGGCAGAGAAGAAAGAAGTGGTCTCTCATAGCTCAGATTAGGGGCTTGGAAATGAAACAAAACAGTAATATTCTCGAGAAAAGAATTTGTCTATTGTGCGGAGAAAGCGATACCTGGAGGCACATTTTGGCAGAATGCAGGAAAGTGAGATTTTAAGAAATAAACATTTATCACCGCAATTTTTAATACCAATACGAATAGAAGTTTGAACATTTGCCGGGAAGTGTTGGTGCAAACGAGATACTTGCAAAATTTGAGAATATTTCTAGAGAAGACCTAACAAAGAAGGTTAATGGCTATAGTGAAGAGGGGGGAATGGAGAGGGGGTGTGAGTTAATGGAAAGGGGGCTCAAGAGTAATGGTTCCATCCATATCTATGTATTTGTATTTAAATTATTAATAGAAATCTTAAATATATGGAAGTATTTGTATGTATGCATGTAGATTTGTATATATGTACGTATGTGTATGGCCCTTTTGATGGCTATAAGGACGATATTAGCATGGACGGCAGAGGCCCATGCGACTGTTGTATTTATTTGAGTGTATCCTAAAACGTACAATGTTTGTTGTTATTGTGTTAAGATATTTATTATAGGAAAAAAATTTGCCAACCTAATAATATAATTTCTTCCGGTTCATAGTAAATGTCTTACAATCTATAGGGTACCGTTGTGAACACTTTAATCATCGCAGGTTCACTTACCGATATGTGTCTTGGGTTCCAGAGCTTGTATACGTTTCCAGACATTTGCCAAAGGCGTAATCTGAAACACAAAAGAAAAGCAAAAGCTTAGAACTTCTCTGCAAGTTTTAGTACATACAATGAGGCCATAATTAATTACTCTTTTTCACTTATCATTATTTTTGTCTTTTTCCACCACATATTTTCTGTAAATAAAATAAAGTAATATGTTATTAAAATTTTGTCATCTGGATAAATATATACTGTAAATCTAGCTTTTGATTCTTCTTCTTTTTCTTAGTTTCTCAAACAGACGTAGATAGTAGCTTCTTACAGTGTGCTAAGCAAGCAAGTTGTATCCCCTGATAGCCCACTATACTACTCACGAAGTCCTGTAAAATTCATTTTTTGTGTTCCTTTGTATTTTTTTTAATCCCTAACCCTTTTGCTTTGCACTAATGACTATAACTACGTAATTCTTAATTGGTACCATTATTTTTGTTGGAAGCACCCGATTTATGAAAGCCTACTTTGCCATATTAGTTTTAGCATTATACCTCAGTTTATATTTATAGTCATTGTAACAGTATGTTAGCCTAGCAAGGATCAATTATAGAATTAAACCTTTTGAGGCTAGTTTCTGTCTCTAAGCCTCCCTCAACTTCAGTCTATCACCATTTCTCCTATCTATTACATAGAGAAGCCTTTAATATTTACATTGGAATGCTACCCTCTTTCATTTTCCTCATATTTATTTCCGATTATTTTTATATTCTCATATATTATCTCTAAAGTTATTGCTGAGTTATCTTCTAATATTCTTGCTTCTTTTCCTTTTTCTTCTTTTTATGTGTAAAGGACGACAATCTCTCGAGTGGTTGCTCAAATGTCTAAGTATCCGTAAAGGACCAAGTTGCTAAAGGGAAGAAACCCGTTAATAATGTTAAAAAAATTAGCATGTAATGGTTAATTTCTTAATTAATAATAATTCTGAGATTGTATTATACATATTAAAATATTAAAGGAATAAAACAATTTTAAATATGTAAAGGTTTTTAAAAATTACAGACCGTCCAGTTTTTTCAGCATTGGCACAATACGCTATTAGAGATTTCTCAGTTATAAATACTAAAAAAAAAAAATAATAAATACTAAAACAGAAGTGTCAAAAACATGAATAACTAAGGCACAAATCTAGAAATGGTGTGCAACGTATCATTTTTTATTTATTTGTTTATTTTTTCCGCCATAGTGAGTGTGAAATAGAAGAAAACACTTGTCATGAAATCCCAGTTCACATCTACTACAAACTTTTATAGTTTCGTTTCCTTATTGCTCAATATACAGCGTCTCTGGCACCATCAGATGACCTGCTGGATCAAATAAATACTTTCCATCCATCAATTTGCTCAGCTGGTGTCCCCGACGTATTGGTGTTCATCCTGTCTTCCTCCGATAACTACAAAATGAATATTTTTCTTCAAACATCCAGAAGTGATAGGTAGCCTCTCAACTGTGTAAATTATCTGGTAAGCAATTCGTTTTTGTTACACAAATATCTAACATTTGGATGAATGTATATTACCCTTCATCGACCTCAGGCATGTCCTATACAATGAGACTTGGTCATCCAGCAAATCAGCTCATTCCATATATGAATTGTAGCTCTTCATTTTCTGATGGGAGTATCGTTTGGCACTACAAGTATCTGATGGTGCTGAAATGGGTCGCAATCCGTTGGCTTATTGTCTCTCCTTTTTACCACCAGAAATTCATCATCTTTATTAACCTTGTAAGTCATAAAGCTACGTTACTTCTGCAGTCCATCAGAGGGCAAAATTTACTTCGTATCTCTTTTACTGTTTTTGTGGCTTTCAACTTCTTCTTTGTTAATGATATATATAAACGCTCGTGAAAACGTTGTCAAATAGCAATTTTGGTTGTATAAATTTAAAATTGGAATAATATTTGTTAGCTCATTGACTTTTGTTGTTCCTAGAGTATTTCTTTGTTTTCAAATTTGCTACAGTATGGTGAAAAATAAATCTGAGAGCTTTCTAGGTACCAGATTTAGTACCCAAATTTTACTGGCTTGCCTCTCATAAATATCTTAAGCAGCATATTTACCATATCTAATCATCGTTTCATCAAGGGAGAGCCTGAATTGTAAACTCAATTTGGAAAGTTATTTCTTCAAAATGTCAAAGTACAGTCTTGGCTCATGCATTTTATCACTCCTGTGAAATTTTAGAGTGAATATTTAAATAAATGTATTTGTGTGTTTCTCTAAACTTATTCCTGGGCAATTAATTGAAAAATCAAAGTAACGCCTGCATCAGATGCCTGTTCCGAATACATAATTTTCTAGTGGAAGTCTGTGGTATCCACTAAAGAATAACAATGAACTATTTCCTTTCACCCGATTCTAGAGCAAAGTTTGTGTTATTTTTTTCTCGAAAGCGTAAATCATGATTTATTCTACAATAATATTTACCAAATCATCAGCACGTCAGAGATTTCATGTAAATAAACATTTTACTGTAGTTTAGGACCTACAGTTTTGATAAACGGTCATCTATAGCTGAAAAAACAACCATTGATAAATGCTAGCAAATTTTGGGACGCTTAAAATGATGGCATATTTTACTTATCTATGTAATCCTGAATTCAGACTAAAATTACATATGTACATGGGCATCATGTAGTTCGGAACAAACATAATAAAATTAATAATATAAACTATATTGCTTGCTTTTAAATGACGTTAGTTTAGATGCTTTTAAATGGCCGTTAATGGGCTAATGTTAAACAATGTTAATTTTGTTGCATAATTCCTCTGGTGCTAAACCGAAAATTCCCGTGTCTAAAATTTTTATCTAAAACCCATTTGCAATCTCCGAAATTACTGCGGTGTTATTTCATTAACATTCGGTATATTGCGTAAGGAAATTTATTTACAGTGAGGCAGGGCTCAAATCCAGAAGTACACACGTATGCTACTTTTTATATTTTTCATCAATCCGGGAACTTTATAAGGAAAGCATGGTTGAGGTTTTCACAGATGTTGCTATTCTGTAACTTTTTTCATATTAGTATAATAAAAAAAAATAGACTTTTTATGAATCGAATCAGAAACTTAAGGCAAGCGAGAATTATCGAACTGTCTAATTTTTATTTTCTGTAATCAGTCAGGGATTGGATGATGTTTACAATTATTTACCCTTATTGCTTCTAATTTTGTTGTTAGTACAGCGATGGGGAGAAACTGTGTTATTTTTCACGTGAAAAAAGTAAAGCAAAGTACTGTCAATTATTTTAAAATCTGATAAATTTAAAAGGAAGCTGCAAATAGTCTGGCAAATCATTAACGCGGATTATAGCAATCACGAGGCATTTTCAGTAACTTCTAAGAATAATTCCATGTCAAAGAATCAAATGACAAATTCCGTAACTGCAATAATTATCCTGAATTATGGGATGAAAGCAGGTGTAGAGCATTTAAATCCATATTGTTTTGAATGGTTGTATGTAGAGATTGCGCAGTGTTCATGTAACTCGCGGAGTTCTTAAAAAGACAGTTGACAATAGATATACATTTCTAAGCAATTGTGTGTATTGAAACTATTACTGGAAACAAAAAAGTTCCTTTAAATTCTTTGACAAAGCATCTATACCATTACAAACCCTCTGAATCAAACGGAATATTTTAAATTTATGAAAATAGACGATAAAAGTTTATATTTTAACAATTCTGGAAAGTATTAGTCTGCTAATGTAGTGTTACTAATTGTTTTTATATTAAAAGTCTTCCATGTTAATATCTTTCCACTGAAAATTGTGTACCACTTGGAAAAAAACCGCTGTGGTAATACAGTACAGATTTTGTGCTTCACACGCATATATTTATAACTTCTCTCTCTCTCTCTTTCAAGCTCTTGTTGTTGATATACACATAGCCAAGAGTTAATTTAAAACACAGAGCCAGCAGATCACTTACATCTCTCAGATAGCTTCACAAGATATCTATAGCAGAGTATGTCACCAGCTGAGTTGATTTGAATATAGTTGTGTCGTGTGTTTAGTAATGGCAGTAGTGAAATATAGTACACAGAACGGATTTTATACGATACTTAGGTACACCCTTTGACCAAAAAAATTAGTCATCCCAAGTTTCTGCGTATCGTCGGAAAACTTCGGCGATGCTCGTAAACGCTGTATACATAACGCGCATGCAGCGACTGGCACATTGTAGTGAGCGCTTTGCCTATAAACGTAAGCATCCGGAAAGAGAAGATAAGAGTAGCGGTAGCTGAGCAGTTTAGAGGGCATTTCTCTTCTGAGTAAGTCCTGGGTTCAAATCCCACACATTTTGTTTTATTTTTTACTTTTGGTTTTATAAGTGTTTATGCAGAACGCCACGTTGCCTTAATATTATATTTTATTTTAAGGTATCATTTGAGTTTTATGCCTTTACCTACGCACACATAAAAACATAATCACAAACTAATGTATCCATTACAAATAACTAAATAAATACATAAACAGAAAAAAATGATCTTCCTAAGTGAATACACATCGAAATAAACACAAATTAATATCGGTTGTATGAGCCCTCAGCATTTATAACTACCCTCAATCTTAGGAACCGCCGCGGGACTCGTGAGTCGGAGGTCTGGGCTTCGAATCCCGCCAGGATCATCCTCCTTGACTGAGTTTTTTTCCGGGTTTTCCTCAGTCCTCATAAATGGCGAGCAGTTATAGGTGCAATTTAAAAAAACAATTAAGTATAAAATTCAAATAAATTTTAAAATGTCTGGTATTTTTAAAGGGTTATATGATCTAACTATCGGCAATAATATAACGAAATCTCTAGGATTTATTTGAACACGATTTATATTGCTTTTGACTCTTTAGGAATAAAATGAAAGAATCAAATAATATGTGCTTATAGTTTGAAATGTCACTCGTACATTTTAATTTTTGAACAGATGAAGGTCAAAATTTAAACCATTTACGGGATATACTGTTTTACTTTTTCATTTAAATTCTGTGGTAATAAACTGAAGACAACTAAAGCATCACAACCTGCAATACAATTAAATGTAGAATTGTGTACGATTATTCATTTTTTTTTCCAAAATTAGACGACACTAGTTAATCTGGTTCTACACACTATTTCTATTTTGCTTATTATTTTTTGGCTTGAAGCTTTGATTTATAAATTAAATTTTATAGTTACTCTTGAGAAATATAAGAATATCTTGTAAAATAATGTAAATAAAAAGATCGGAATAACTTTGAGAAATGTATATTAATGGTTTGCTTCCGAAATAAAATTTAAAATAATGTTTTTTAGATATTGCATAAATGACAATGAACATCCTGTATTTGAACTTCGCCAGGTTTTTGCTCTACCTGTTATAAGGACTGACTGCGAAAAATGCTTTGTCTGCGGACAATTTGACTTCATTAATGTTTAGCAATATATTGAATCACCACAAGTGAACACAAAATATAAGTGACTGAACATCCATAGACGTTCAAAGAACCCAAATGTTGGAAATACAATCTAGTTGGTAATTTTTCAGTGCTACAACAGCCCATATAAACTTCTTGAAGTGTATATCCCCAGTTATTTAACAGATCACAGAAGAAATGAAAGCTGTACTTAAGTACTGCAGAATCGGTTATATCATTTTAGGAACAGGCTATTAGTAACGACCTGAAATTATTAAAAACAAACACAAATTTCAGATAGTAGGAGAATACAAGAAACTTTTATAAATAACAAAACACATCACACGTTACTCCGTATTTGAAAAGTAGACGTACTTAGCAAAAAAAAAAAAAAAAAAAAAACACGCCCTATTGTACACATTTTTCACCCACCTATATAAAAAAGTTCTGTTAATTACAAGAGTCCAATAAATGATGCAGCATTGAAAGTACAACATAACTACAGGTTGGCATAGGACGTAATGACCGTTCTCCTGACTTCACACATACAAAGGACTGATACTGAAATTTGGATAAAGCCATACAAGTCTGGTAATTAAACCAAAATTGTCATTTAAGGAATGACAAAAAATAAAATATTTTTAGGTAAAAGAAGTTTCTTTTAATATCCACTTATGCTATTACATGCGTGAAAAAATGCACGGTTTTCTAAAGAGGTGGGTTGAGAGAAGTTCTGAACTTTTTTAATTCTATGAATAAGAAGAAGAAGAAGGAGAAGAAGAAGAAGAAGAATATACAATTAATTTTACTAAGATGAAAACAAAGCGTTAGCAGTTTTAAAACAGGAGCGATGATTTCAGTTGAAGGACAAACTTTTGACGTATACAGAGGGTTTCAATAGATCCTTTATAACGGTTTAGAAATTATAGAGGAGTTAAAGTTCAGAATGGTTTTTTTAAGTGAAAAAAAATCTGGCAGATCTACCATTTTCCAACTATGAGTGCTGGTAGAGTAGGTCACTTAATGTCTACCTCTAGTCACTAAACATCATCTCCATGCGACAAGAACTTGTAAAAAATAATGGAAATTCATCTCACCGTAAAATTTTGGTATCGTGATTGCCTAGTATGCTAAAAATATCGAAAGCTGTAGAAACACAAGCAACTAGTATTTCTACACCAGCTACAACAGTAGCGTGAATACATCCTAGATCGATCGAGTGACCGAGTTAAAGACCCACCTCTAGCAATTCAACAATTGTAAATTTTTCGTTCAGGAATACTCTGGCGTTGAGTTTAAAAGCGCCGTGGCACCGTCATAATGGAATCGCAGTAGCTACCTAATTCTAATGAGATATTCTCTAAGAGATTTACTTACAGCCCATCTACAAGATAACTGCTTCCATGGAAATGGTTAGGCAAAACTTAAAGCTGAACCTGTTGGTCGTGTACAATACCAGACCAAACACTTGTTGCTAATCTGTGCTGACACAGACATGCGAATTTTCAAACTACCTCGTACAGCCTTAGTGCCTGTGAAAAGTGAATCAGGGGAATCAGATCTTTTACGTAAACAGAACTACTATCTATAAACCCAGTAACTATTTATTGCTGCAGAAATCACCGGCGAAATCCCACGCGACAAGGGAAGTGTATGCTGATATCATGGCTTTCTCCAACTCGCTGCAGTAACCTGAACTGTTCAAGTACAATGACGTCTTCAGATTTCCCATTTGGATGGTTTCAGAAATCTCGTTTCAAAAAGTCGGCCATGAAGTAATTGAAGGAAGCATAAATGACAACCTCATATTCGAAACCATTCTGCATTAGGATGCCTTGCTGCAGAATGTAACTTCGTGTCTCTTCACGCATGCAGTCAGTTTGATTAGGGTTAATATCTGCCAACCAGAATCTATCGCATATTGAAGTAGTTATTTAAAAACAACGGACTATATGAGAAAAACACAGTTGAAACTTTACATCCTGTAAAAAATGCAATCTTACCCTTCTTTGCAGTACTGTCATGCACTATTTTTACATATCAAGACTTTAAATCGTCTAAGGAAATCAGTTTCAAATAGAAGCACAAGATTATGATCTTCATAACAAAATGATAGAAATGCAAATGAAACGGATATCGTGTAGATTTAGCGACCTTAGCGCCCTTAATGAACACTCTAGCAGGAAAATGGTGCATGTAGACTTCACTTCAGGTCAGTACATATTATAAACTTGTTACTTTATATTGACTTGTCTGCTTATTAATGCATACTATTAATAGAGAAGGAATGTTTAATTACAGCGAAGTGAACATTTACAAAATTTGTGTTGTGGTCAATATCGCTGACGTGGGTAATTACAAATATCACAAAGGGAGGTTGCCACATCTCCCCAATATATAACAAAAGTCGGCGCCTACGTTCAGGGGTTAAGGAAGAAAAACCCCTAAGTGTATGTTTCAGTAACGCTTATATAAAACTTTTTCTCTCTTAGCAAGAATTTTATTTTGGACCACGCAAACTCAATGGGGTTCAGTTCACACATGTAAATGCTTCATGATCATGTAATTTTCATATTTCGTCAATGCAGAACACTTTTTCTTGTCATTTATGAATCTCTATCAATGTGTAGAGTTTAGATTTTCTCGTGTCTCTTGACAAGGAATGCTATATCTCAGGCATAATTTCACCTCTTCTTTTACGACGTATTTAGAAAAGGGTTTGTTTTCCTGAATATTACTCAGCATTATCCATAGCCACAACTCTCCTCTGGGTGGTTGGAAATAAGCTGATTTTTAATCTAAAGCTCAAATTTCTGAAATTCATTTGACAATGATAAACTCCGAACTTTTGCCTCCTTGAAAAATTAATAATAAATTCTTCACAAACACCATTTTGGATCCTGCATGGACATCAACGAGACGGTTACCAAAATTCGGCTTAGTTAATACGCCTGGTTGATCTTCATTTTGCCATTATTTCCTAATTGTTTAATTATTGTCCACCCAAGTCTCAATATATATTAAAATGAAAAATAAAATTGTGGAACAATGTAACTAAAATAACAAGAACTAAAGAGGCAGAAATATATTGTGTGTAATATTGTGCTACTGTATATGTATATACAATAGTATGATTCTGTTCCATAAAGTGGCGTATTGCTTTCAGATATAGCGCCATTCCATTTATGTTGGGCTTTTAAATTAACATTCTCCTATAATTTTGACATTTTTTCCATTTGTAACTCATTTCTTTAAAAGCTCATCTTAGAGAGTGAGCCCTTAAGGAAATACAATGCTTTCTTTTTTGAATATCATATACATTTTTGAACATGTAGGAACTGCCTTTGTCACTAAATAAAATTCGTCTATGCATAAGGGAGTCCTATTCTTGCCACAAACATTCGAATTCACTTTTGTACACTCCGGTCTATTTCCTGGAGTAGACAGAGAAGATTCCCCGCCTTCAACCGCTGGTCGAAGGTACTTGTTCTCACTGGAACACCGGTATAGTGGGATACACCTAAGTTTGTTTTAAGCTAAATTTTATTACCTCGACTCATTACATACAGCTATCAATATTCTCAATTGCTCAAAATTTATTAGGTATAGTTTTATTTCCTCTCTTTCGTTGTTGTGGCGCATCCATTATTTGTGTATATATATATAAATTAACAGTAATTATGATAGCAGAAAAAGATAAAACACAAAGAAAAAGTCACACTTGAGGTCGCCATATTTCGGACTCGTGGAGTCCTCCTCTTGTGTCACTTGTCTTCTTCCCATAGAAGGACTCCACGAGTTCGAAATATAGCGACCTCAAGTGTGACTTTTTCTTAGTGTTTTATCTTTTTCTGCTATCATAATTACTGTTAATTTGTTACATTGTTGATAGTGTTGCTTTATTTTTCTTTTTCTTATATATATATAATTAGTGTCCACCTTCTTAGTCGAGTGTTAGCGTTGCTGACTACTGTCCAGGAGGCCCCGGTTTGATTCCCGGTACCTACTTATGAATTTTTTTAAGTTAGGGAGGTTTGGGACGGGGTCCACCCAGCCTCTGGAGGACAATTGGGGAACTGCCTGATGGTGAGAGGTGGCGATCTTCGATCTAGTAAGCCGCGATATAGCGACCGGCGGGATGCAGTGTGCTGATCACATACACCCTGTAATACTGCACTTTATCAACGATATCACATGGTGGAGGTAGAAAACGCAGCGGTCGTCGCGGTAAGCTAACGTCCAACTGTTCACTATTAATATCCTACTCTTGTTAATGCAATGAAAATGGAATACCGTAAGTATATGCATGCAGTGCGTAATGTTTTACTTGGCAATAAAGCTCTCCTCTCCCCACATACGTTGTTGGCCATTTCTGCAGTTCCCATCTATATGTGTGTTTTATCAAATTGGTAAAAAGATCAACTTTATTTCCTCTACCATTCCTCAATTTAAACGAACTTCTGGAGCATTTTGTGTAAATAGGTGTGAAATGGAAGACTAAATGAGAACAGAGGGAAAACTAACAGAAAGAGAGGGAAAACAAAATAATCAACATGACTGCATGTTTCCCTTCCCCAATAACTATCACAATAATAGAGCATTTCGCGGAAACCAATATAATTACTGACGCTTTATTTAATCAGGGTATGTTGACAGACCACATGAATGACAATTTGGTTAAGTTCGTGATAGAAAATCAGTGTGCCTTTATTAAGTTTGTAGTGGAACTGAACAAATTCGTTTGTATATCACAAAGGATTTTCAGTCCTACAAATAATTAATTTGTCAAAATGACAACATTTAGTACAAAGCTTACCAAGGGAGATAATATTAAGATCTTTACTTCTGACACAACAAGTACCTCTTTGAAAATGGGTTTAGAAATTTTTTCTTTTACGTTAAAGAGTGGCCAACTTTCGTATGTAGTAAACGAACATGTTTCAGTTCTATTTTATTCAAATCTCGTACAAACGTAATAGTATGGCATTTCCATTTCATAATTGTACTCTACTGCATTTGCATTTTATTTTTTACGTCTTCCATTTGCTAGTCTGACCCATGCTTTGCTTTGCTACGATATTCAATATAATTTCATTATTGCATGTTTTCTGTGTGCGTGAGAGAGAGAGAGAGAGACACACACACACACACACACACACACACACACACACATATTTCCCTTGGTTGCCTATCCCAGTGTATATACTGTGGTTTTTATGCTTCGAATATTTGATAACCTGCTCTGTTTTATTAAGCTCTTGTCGCCCAACGTGCGATTCAAATTCTAGTCAGCAGTTTACTTGCAGTTTCCCGGTTTTTCACGTAGCTTCACATTACGTATTGTACACATAGCCTGAAAGTCTGTCTCAGTTGATCTGAATACAGTTATGTTGTGTGTTTTGTAATGTATTATGAAATATAATGATCGCGAACGCATTCTTTCACGTATATTAAAAACAGTGAAGAAAAACAGAAAGAAAGTCTCGGCCTAAAATACCTGATAGGCCAGTCCCAACAACAGCACGAAAAAAGACTTGTAGAGAAAATGCATTCCATGAGTTATTTCAATAACAAAAAAGTAAGGAATTATGTTCTCACAGAAGAAACATTAAATGAAATAGGTGCGAGATTTGAACACATACCACAGAAGTCTCTTCCTAGGCGTTGGTCACGAAGAGACAGGAATATCAAAGAGCCTAGCAAGAAGAGCTATAAAACATCTTAAATTAAAACCATATAGAATCTCGATAGCACAGAAACTATATTAAAAATTTTATTTTTCAACAATTAATGACATTACGGAAAGCATATTCCAATAACGTAGTTACTTCGTCCTTAAACGTGAGAAAACGAACTTAAATATGCAAGCTTTTTATTCAAAAGCATTACATACATAGTTCTTTCTGAAACAGACAAGTACATTTTTGAAGAAATTAAATATAAAGAGTGACCATAGCTACTATCTAAGACTATTAAATTATATTACCTTCCCCTACATCTCGATAATTCATAGAAATCAATAACACAACCTAATTACTAGTCTTTATTCCGATGATTTTTTAAAAGTTCAGTCAGCATCAAAGAAGCAGTAGTTGTGATATATTTGAACAAAATGAAATCAGAACCTAGAGCACTCAATTCTTTCCATCTTTTATCACAAAGCTATTCTTTTACATGTCCTTATTAATGGAGAAAAGACAGCAACAAACTTGATTAAAGATTCATTGTACCTTGTCGATAGTATAGTTTTTCTTATTTCCTCAGCATCGTCATCAGCATATTTTTAAAATTGTAAGTCCATTTTGTTAACTATCACACCAAAGATAGTTTCATTTTTAGCGAAAAGAAAACCTATAAATTTGCTACAGATGTAAAGTAGTTTGAATGAAATAAAACACTATTCGAAGGAGAGGGGACAACGAGGACGCAGATTAAAATGAGTAGATGTTTGATTTTTTCTTATATTATTTATATTTCATAGGAAAATTAAGGGATATTAACGTTGAACTACAAAAATGTACTTAATTTACGGAAGTATGTGAAAAAAATACTTCTTTTTTCCCACTGAGAAATGTTTTATTAAAATTAGACATTATCCAAGAGTTCGAAAATAGGTTCCGTAATTTCCAAACACACACGCACAGAGGATGGTAAAAATGTATACACCCTTCAAGCAAAGAAAAAACTGTGTTAACATAACAAAACTGAATTCACACAAACAGAAAATGATGAGCACTAATCATCTTAGACTTTTACAGTTACAACAGTTGCTCAAAATGTCCATCAACGTCGTCGATGTACTTCTGAGTACGTTGAACTACTGATTGAGCAACGTTTGCTAAAGTGTCCTCAGCGATTGCAGCACATGCCGTTTCAATTTCTTCCCGAAGTGCTGCTAGTGTAGCTGGTTTTCTACGGTATACAGTACCATGTGTCTCAAATTTGTCTCGAATGCATGCAATTGTTTCTCGCGTTGGCAGTTCTGTACACACGTCTCCATTGTCCTTGAACTTCAACAACATTCTCGATTTTCCAACACTACTTCAAAATTACTTTCCGCTGTTCAAACGATAATCTTGACTCCATTTTGTTGTAGCAACGCTAGCATAACGTAATGTTAGTTACATCCATAAGTAAATACTAATACACAATTTAATTAAATGAAGTTAAAACGCAGTAATCGTACATAATAATTACGTACTGCAGTTCTCAAAAAGATTTACCACTTCCACGGGGTCTTACACACTGAGCAATTTGTAATTTGATTAGATTGAGGTGCAACCTGCTTATGACTGCACCTCCACCAATGACATTGGTTTTGACCGCCTGTGATGCGCCATTAGTAAAAACGAGCGTTAAATACTACTTAAAAATTACAGTAATTACATTTAACACACGTCACATAGCAATTGATCCATATAAATGCCTGTAGCTGCATATTGAAGCGTCTGAGATCATTCACTTCATCTTCCAAATATTAAGTATCAAGCCCGTTTTCTATTCCTGAATTATTTATAGTTATTTTTTCCACATAATATAGACTTTCTATCTATATCTTCACAAACTGGAAACAAAAAAAAATTCTTCCAGGCAGTGATTTCCAAATTATTCTTGTACCGATATTTTTTCAAGATTAAAATTAACACATGGCTTGCTCAATAAGTAATGTTAACCTGCAACAGACGAAAGACATTTAATATATACATTCTATATAAATGAGATTCGAGAAAAAATATATATGCCAAAAATGTATACACAATTTCACAGTACATATCTACTTAATATATTTCAAAGTTGGACCGAGAAACCACAGCAATGTGTCGTATGATGTCCTGTTGTCAATCTCATCTTGCCGTTTGAATGGAGTAATATGACTTGTCTCAAGCATGAACAGACAGTAATGCTGATTCGATTTAAACATTTATTACGGCATGTGATTCACTAAAGTAATGCTTTGTATTTGACAAAATAAATTATTTGTTTAAGGTAAGTTGTGGTGATTTCAATCCTCTGTGCCACGTATAAATACATATCTGGCTTTACAGTTAACTCCTGCAGCCCACAATGAAGCATGCAGAACATTTGCTCCGTTCTTGAGGTGTCAGCCAATTTTCGACCTCCCTTTTGACTATAAAATTCTTTCTACATATATTCTGCATATGTATATTCATAATCAACTTATTTACAGAAAAATAAAGAATAAAACATGTTTCCCTCTGGCAAATATACACTGCGGATTTCTCCAAAACTAGCCTTCATCTGACTTGCAATATAGTAAGTATAAAGCAAATCTAATTACCTAGCAAGATGTATTCAGTTTACTCAATTTTATACCAAAAATATTACACTTTATATGTTTTTAACTTCTTTACTAAAATATCCTAAAATGATTTCGTTTCAAGTGAGGAATAATTTATTCTAGAAGAAAGCATAATATGAAATTGAATTTTCCTGCTATATCGTGTTAATGATAAAAAGAACAAGAAAAGTGTAAATTACACTGTCTTCGTCTCCATAATGTCTCGTAGAAATTCGTGGCTATTTCGCTGGCATCGTCATAAAGTATTATGAAAACTTTTGGTATTTAAATATTTAAAAATACAGAGCATCAACTTACTGGTCCCACAGACTATTTATGCCAATATAAAATTGAGCATTTTATATCTTTTGAAAAGCATAACATACTTTAAAGTGAACACTGATGGCTCAAAATATGTTTTTATTTTTATTTTATTTATTTAGTAACCTACCACTACAATTTTAGTGCAACCTTAGGACTTTACGGTAATAACATTCTTATAATCTTATGGAACTATGATTAAGGGTTAAATGACAGCTGAATCGAATGATGGAGTAATTCTACAACTGCACCATTATAAATGAAAAGAAACACGTTTCAGAGGCAACAGGCCACGCTTATCTATTTAGTATCCAACTTGGCTGGAATTAGAAACCAGGATTCTATCCAGCACAAGCACGGAATATATAAAACTTAACAGTTACTGACAGAAATAACACTGACCACTTATTAATTCATTATATAAATTAATTTTATCGCTAATAGCTAAGATTGCCGAAATATTGGATGATGAACAAAGTGGGACTTAAGTTTCATGTTGAAGCAGTCTTGAAGTTTCTATGAAGCAAAGCCTAACTTCTACCCGCAGTCATTATTATTGTATATGACGACGTGTAGGAACATTCAAAAGCATTGTTAATGGGAGCTAGCCTAAAATAATTAAAATATTATTTCTCGCCATGAGCTGGGGTAATAAGGAGACAAAGTCAAAAAACTGTGCGCCAGAATGTATAAAGACTAAATTTTCTTATATTTAATGCTAAGTGTACATGTACTCATATATTGCAAACTCTCAAAACAGGAAATTATCCCTTTCTTATCAAAATGCACAAATATTCTCCAGAATATAATACGCTATATAAAATCCTTTTAAAAATTGTATTATGTTTTTATTATTTAGTGAAATTTAGCTACTATTCAGTCACCCAATTATATGATGACAGACACGACGGCACTGGACTGCATCGGGCAATAAGCCCATTGTTCAAGGCCACTGGGACTACACGAGTCAGGGAGGGTGAGTTTAACCGAAATGCTTGGTTAGCTACGAGTTTTGCACCATAAAAAGGGGGGAGGGTAAAGTTCTGCTAGACGTCAATTGCATTTAGTGAATTTGTTGAATTGATTTATTTACGGACATCTCAGGTCATCAGCGTCTCATTCAAATCAGGGTGTGAAACGGCCTACAAATTTTGCTCAGAGGCCCCTTTGTTTTAGGCTTGAGGTTCTTTATCGTGCAGTTAATATACGGCGCGGGACCCACCGCTTTACTTCTCTTCCGAAGGAAGCCAACTTATGATTTTTATGCCCGAAAAAATCCATCGATCCTGGCCGGATTCGAACCCGCGATCTTGGGTTTAGAAGGCAAGTATGGTTACCACTACACTACCAGGACCGACTACATTTAGTGAATATTGTTATGAAATTATAAAAGTAATACTGATTTGCAATGTGGTTTTTACGCCTTACAATTTTTAATTAGTGTTTGCTGCATTCGAATAAAAAATTAACTCTTTTAGCTCTATAGTAGTTGGAAATGCTACATTTAGGGGGGGGGGGATTGAAACTATTAACGTGAGGATTAAATCTTTAGAAAAGCAATATTAATATCTGTTTCCAAAAAAGTAATTGTGATTAACAGTTTAAAAAGGAAGAAATGTCACTTACCATCATAGCACCATTCAAGGGCTTCATTGCACAAACTTCCACTGAACAGGCATCCTGAAACAGAAAAAGAGTACGTATTAAAACTTATAAACTGAAAGCAATAAAATAATGAGATAGGAGAGCATTTGAGAATGATAATATAAAGATTAGAGCTGCTAGAAGTTTCTGTATATCTTGGGAAATACAAAAGTTTTGCTCTTCGTTGTTATCATTTTATATAATATTGTACTCCCTAAATATGAGGGTAGGTCCATAAGTTTCCGGCTTTGCCGATAAGGATTATGGCCTTCACAAAAAGCTTTAGCTAGTGTCATACCTTATCTGTTAAGTAAATAATTGCACCTGTAACTTCCGCTCCGCTTTGTTCGGATATAGTTACATAAAGAAGGCTATGTGTAGAAGATTGTGACATGTTCAACATGGAGTATCGAGCTGTTATTAAGTTCTTCATAAAAGAAGGACTTACTCCAAATGAAAGTAAACAGCAATTGAACGGTTATATGGGGAAGCATCCCCCTCATATTCTACCGTAAAAGAATGAGCCAAACTTTTTCGAACGGGTCGAGAAAGCATTGAAGACGAAGAGCGTGCAGGTCGGCCCTTGAAGGTGCCCATTTCCGAAAACATCGCTCTTGTGGAAGGAGAAATTATGGAAGACCAGCCTCTCTAAGTTACAGAAATAGCAGTAAGGTTGGGCCTTTCTAAAACAGCAGTCTTTCGAAATATTTATAAACATGTAAACATGAATAAGGTTAGCGCAAGATGGGTGCCTAGACTTCTTTCCTCAGTTCAAAAGCAGCGAGTTATTTGTTGTCAGGCATTTTTGGAGCTCTGCCGTGGTAACGAGAGAGAAGTTCTGCAAACAATTGTTATAGGAGATGAAACTATGGTCCTCTACTTTGATCCCTTGTCCAAAAGAGAAGCAATGGAGTGGCGTAAATCTGACGAAGCACCGCCTCTAAAGGGCAAGGTCACTTAGCAAGTGACCAACCAAGAACATCATGGCCAGAATCTTTTGAGATTGTGAAGGAATACTCTTCATTGACCTCAACGAGAAGAACATCACAATAAATGGGGAGTATTATGCTGGCCTACTGCACAGACTGCGTGCTTCCATCAGAGAGAAAAGGAAAGCTGCGTAGTGGTGTGCGCTTTTATCACGACAACGCGCCACAGCTCTTGTTGCAAAGGAAGCTGTGAAGAAATGTGGCTTCAAGGAGGTATACCATCCCCCTACAGCCCAGATCTAGCTAACAGCGACTATTTCCTCTTCTCAAAACTCAACAAGGACCTTCGAGGAAGGAAATTTAAGTGTGACGAAGAAGTGATGGATGCTGTTTATCCCCATTTTGCAGACAAACTACTGACTATTTTTGAGGGAGAAATGAAATGTTAATTCAAAGGCGTGAGAAGTGTATTGCAATAAATGGTAAGTGTATTGAAAAGTGAAATGTAGTTTTTGTCCTTATCATACCTAGAAATTGTTAGGCCGAAAACTTATGAACAAACCTCGTAAGTATGAACGTACAAACGATCATATTTACATTTAATCAAGGAACTCATCCTACATGTATCTATTGGTTATTATTTGGATCCACATTATAAAAGAATTATAAGCGATATCGGATTTATTGCAAACCCATTATTTTATTTTGGAGGCAGTGGGGCTGGAACAAATATAACACAACCATTTTATTTTAATCGTTTTGGAACACAACTTTCCCTTATCAGAAAATAACAGTAGTAGTTGTTGTACCGTTCAAATGATTTGTTCTTCTCTAGCACTAATACTGGTAACTGGTTGAACGATATTTCACAACCTTTGTATGTGTTACGGACAATAAAAGTAAATTAATTGATAAAGAACTTTTTGAGTAGGGTTTAACGCCCGTTTTTACTACTGAGGCGCTACACGCGAAACAACAATGTAGTTGCCCGGACATTAAATCTTTCCTCATTACTACTGTTTGCTGTATCCATTGACGTTAATAGTCGGTAATTTACATAACCGCCCAAAGAACTTGGAGCCTTCTTATATTCTTCAGATGAAAATGAAATATAACACATTACCCGGACAGTGAAGTTAATGGCCAGTGGTAATTAGGCAGTATTGATAAATAAAGTAAGCATGTCATGATTTAAAAATATAATATTTATTTCCTTTCGTGTTAAACAGAACATTTTAACACAAGCTTCGATGACACTTCCTTTTATGATAAACAGTATATTTGTAACTAAGTTTTGTGATTTGAAATCAATTAGATCGAAGTGCTTATGATAGTTAAAAGCTGAATAAGAATAGGTTCGGTTTCTGTTCCTTTATTCAAGCAAATGAATTAAACGAGTAAATTGCAACATATTTCTCTGAGTTTTCACTCTCCCTCTGTTCATTATTCTTACTAAAACCATTATCATATACTTACAGTGAGATTATTTGAGTTATGGGCTGGCTGGGAGAGCCAGTCGTCAGGCTCGTATAATGCATGTAAATGTAGTAACATGTAAAGTTTGAAGGAGGAGCATTTGGTTTTGTGTTTGTGTGTTACTCGGTGTGTAAATGATGTGCTAATTTTTCTTCGTTATTTATGCCACTTTATAAATAAAGTCTTGAACGGGTTTTTATGTACGATACATATTTGAAACCGTATACTTGTAATGAAGAGGTAATACAATAATATATCCTGGAAATTGTGTTCCGGTAGAGAAACTGTTCTACAACTTATTAAAAAGTTACGAAGTAGCTCTCAATGACAAGAAACGTGTTCCGAACCTTCGTGTTCCTCTGGGACAAAAGCTAGAAGAAATACAAGGATTTCAGGTGCAGATGCATTGGTGTTGAGAGGCATCCTTTTCAACATAGGTTGGTGCTTATTATCAGTTTTAAATATATAGTGTCATTTGGAGCTTTCAGTATAAATACAAATACTAAACTAAAAGCTACAGTCGCCCTCTAGCTACCGTAGTGTCCCGTTATCATTCTTGCTTTCCCCTTTTCCTCTCCCTATTTTTTCTTTCCTGTTACTCGTAGTCTCTAGAACTTTCTCGAAAGCAGCGTCTATCGCTAATTGGATATAATTGGCGTCATCCTGCCTTCCTATTTTTGTCTTATCTGCAGGGTCCGCTGTTCTTTTGGCGTAATCATATTTGATTTAAGGCTTGAGGACTGGATAAATGGTAAATTTCCTTGTCAAATTATGCCAGTAACCCAAGTATTGTTTATTACATTTGTAATAGATTAAGTCAATTTGGGTAATCTATAGAATTCCTTTTCTAAAATTTTCTTAAATGCAGATATTCGTTACAGTTACTTCACACCAAGTCTATTGGACGTTTCATTATTTAATTGTTCTTTTTATCTTTGTTCGATTTTGCTAAGTTTAAAATGATTACGGAAAAATTTCACAGTTATTTTCTTGCTTAATCTATGTTGTTAACCCATTAGCACCAATTTATTTTAAATTCACAGTTTCGTATTATGAAGGGATTTTGATTATATGGTTGTCAATTGTCCTCATTTGAGGATGCTGAGCACTTGGGAACCATTTATTACCTAATACTGTGTATTATAAATATGACCAAAGATAAGGAAATCAGGGCAATAAATATATTTTAATACATAAAAAGTATTATTTATTATAAATTTAATGAAGCATGCATTAAATTAACTGATATACAAAGTTTTTGTGATATTTAGGAATCCAGTCAATACATAACATCACATTACACTTTTCATAATAGGTTCTAGTCTTTCTTTTACAGTTCCCAAATCGACATCTCTGCTTGTCACGGTTCTGAATTAGAATGGGACTTAATGGTGTTATATGTAAAACTGGAAGTGTTTAGATGATGATACATTTGCTTGCTAATCTTTCTAAAAATTTGAGACGTGCCTAGCAATGTCTCCTAAATTCTTTTAGTTGAAGAGCATTGTTTTCATTGCATCTGTTGAAGGCTAATTGTGCATGATAACTATCATATCAATCTTACTAGTGAAGAGGCGACAATACCATAGTTTCCCACACACAGCAATAGTGTGTTCTTCAAGCAGCTGGTCATGGATATGAAGTCCCATGCAGTTCTTATATGTGCTTACTACATGAGGCGGTGAAATACTGATCTTTGATTTATAAGATGAGCTCCATCCCTGTGTCAAACTTATTCACTATGGAAGATAAATTATCATAATTCCATTTTATAACAAAATTTTCATTCTTTTGTCAAATCAATTTCAGAATGAGAGAACGTAGATTTTCACGGCCAGAGTCATAGATGTAATTACGATTTTCTTTCGGGTTGTTGTGCCGTGGTCTACTGGAGAAGAGAATTCCAGACGTTTCGTCCGCAACTACGGAGGACATCTTCGGTAGCGTGGACGAAGTTTCTTGGAAGAAGATATCACTGCGTCTCAAGTGTTGGCTGTCAGAATAACATTACTAAACAAAACAAAGTACAACAAACACACAACACGTAAAAACATAGCGAGCCTATCACAAGAGAGAGCAGCACAGGAGAGGCGAGGCTCCTCCCACCAGGTGATCGACGACCGCCCGTCACAGCGACTCTGACAGCCAACATTTCAGACGCAGTGATACCTTCTCCGAGAAGACCTTGGTTCACGCCACCGAAGATGTCCGCCGTAGTTGCGGATGAAACGTCTGGAATTTTCTTCTCCGGCAGACCATGGCACAATAGTCCGGAAGAAAATTGTAGTTACACCAAATTCAGAATGTTTCCTTTTCTTCTTCATAAAATTATTTGGTAGTAAAGGACATTTTTGTTCTGTTCGTTCTTACGGTTCCACTTGCAGGAAATCCTTGTTTTTTCACACGAACAAGGAAGTCATAATATGAAATAATTGTCAAAGAGCACTCTGTAGCTTGTCAGGTCTTCAACGATTGACATCTCCAAAATTACCTTGGAGCCCAGGGATAAATCTGTGAAATCCTCAATATCTGCTTGACCTTTTCCACAGTAAAATGAAAATTTGTAGCACATAGTCCAGAGATTGTAACGAATCTTATCGATTTCATTCTAACAAACTGCTTTATGGTGTGAAGTCCATAATATTTTAATAATTTCCTCAATTTGTGAATTTTCTTGAAAAATGCACCACCTTCGGTAATCTTGCACTAGAGCCTTAGCTAATAATCTTTATTTCGAATGTTTTATCTGTTTGTTTTCATTGGTCCTTTTGTTGTCGTTGAAATGTAGCGTTGATTTTTCTACGTAAATATTACGACTAATAGCATTTACTATCTAGATTCCAAGATTGTCCTCTTCAGACCAATAATCTCTATCACCTATGGTAACCAGTAAGAATCAACAATTTGATACATATGTATTTCATAAGGATAGAAAGCAAAACGTTTATTATGTTTATAAATTCCCTGGCATCTCTTTCAATTTCATTTACTATAAAATTTACAACTCCTAAAATAACTCTTTAAAAACTTGCGCAGATTAATTAATTCATTAATTAATTAATCGGAACGAAAATTTAGGAGTTTCATCAAACATAAAACTACTTCTTTTCGAGTCTTTTCAGCAGTGACATCAAGAAGTGTGTGAAATTTTCCGCTATACCAGCAATATCTAAGTGGAAATTTGTTTTCGTGCCAACTTCAAAATATTCTTCGTGGATTATTCAGTCCACCTCTGCAGCAGCGCTATCATGTTGCTTTCCATATCCTCAGAAAAGAACGAATTTACTTCTCATCAATAGTTTTAAAAGAACTGCTAAACAAAATCTAATGTGTATTTACTACCTTTGTGCTGCAGTATAGCGATAATTATGCTTAATTGCAGATTGTATTTGTTCAAATCATGAATGTCTTATTTTGTTGATTTAGTTTATTTATGAACGCTCTTTGATATCTCAGGTCATCAGCATCCCATTCAATTGAGGGCGTGAAATGACCGATAAATTTTGCTCAGATGCTTCTTCTTTCAGGCTTTGAAAGCGTTGTCGTGGTGTTGTGGGTTTCCTTCGGGGCTCCAACAAAGGACCCAGTTCTCTTGCTGCGTGCATGTAGAAGGTAATCTAGTTTTCAACAGTTACCTTATATCTCGGGTTTCCGGACATGAATTACATCAAAATATTAACACACGAAAGTATGCGGTGCGAGAGTGTATTTATTAACCTGATTCTTCTCTTTGCAGGGGAGCTATTGTTCGTCTCGGGAAATGAATGCCCGTAACCCTTGGACAACTAGTTTAATTCGGTGCGCCGGCAAGCCAAGTACTTCTGATGACCGCGAGCTTCTTCATTATCTGATTCAAACGTCGTGACAAGGATTTGATAAATGTTGATTTACTTTCTCGTAGGAATTAAAATTTGTACTCGACTATAGCTGTTTTGTTACGGAATTGAACATCAGTATCACGCGGCATGGGTGCAAGTGGGTGTAGGTTACGCGCCTATCATTAATTTTCGCCGCCGACCGAATAAAGATTGCCTTAGAATTTTATAGCGCGTGAATGTCTCCGAAAAGAGCCTGAAATTCTTACAATGCCTCAGAAGCCATGAAACTGGGCGATTTCGCCTCTTTATATACAACCTCTTGGCTTGGGACCCCACATGGTTAACCTCGAACCTACGGGGTACACTCAAGTAAGCTCAGGAGCATTGCTAACTTCAAAAGCTTAAAATGTCCAGTGGTGATTGGCCGGTTAGTATAGGCTGTCTGGTAGGGCATGAAAATTTAGCTGGCCAACAGACACAAAGCTGCTGAAGCTAGGAAAAACACATTACATTGCCGAGACTTTCACTTTTGCTCTTATGTAACAAGAAAATTTTGCAGGTCTTATTAGCATTCATTACCCGATTCCAATTTAAAAATCTTAATCTATATCTACTATATACCATTAAATAAAATGTTAGAAGTCACGGCGGCTATCATTGCTATTTGCATAATTAAATTAGGCCTTCTAAGTCACCGATGAAAACAATGAAATCAATGTGGTATTTACAAACATATATATATAAAACTACTCTCGGGGCGTCGATTATAAATACGTGCCGTAAATCTACGATACAAGACCCACTTCCAAAGGAAGCCATACTTCGGATTTTATACCCAAAAAACCCCCAATCGATCCTGGCCGGGATTGAACCCGCGATCTTGGATCTACGAGGCAAGTATGGTAACCAATAGACCATGACCGACATGAATGTCTTAATACACATTGTTTATTAAATTAGAGAATTTTACAAAAAATTCTCCTACTTCTTTGATAGTAGCAAATTAATTTTCAGCAAAACCGTTCTCAGATAGTAAAATAATCAAATGCATAGTAACGCTACCTATAGTCCATTACTTGACTGTAGTAATTACGTATATGAATTGCATATGCTTTAACCTAATCAGTTATCAAACCATATTTAGAACAAACACGTACTAATCAGCCTTATGTGCATCTGACAAAATCTGTATTTTACATTGAGAGTAACGCAAAAACGAGTTTGATGCAAGCTGGGGAAATGAATTTACCACTACCAAGAGCGTTCACTTAAGAAACCTAAAAAGGGATAAATTTTTCTGGAGTAAATAAAAAAATTGATGGATTATTTTTGCTGCAGTTATGCGCCTTGAGGTATTTTTATCGATAGTTGCTACAAAGTTTTTCGCGAGCGCTCAATGACAAACAAAAGGTGACAAATGCAAAAGCACCTAAACACAACGAATAAAAAGACATCGCAAGGGAAATTGTTTCATCACGTGATCCCAAATGAGGATAAAATGGATAAACCGAACCAAGTTGTTTAAGTTTGACTGATATTGGGATGATCATGATTAAAGTAATTAAATAAGAGCCAAAACTTCAACAGTGTGAAAAATATGAGATCAAGATCCGTACTTCAGAGCTGTTAGAAGCAAGCCTATAAAACTAACAGCCTCTGATAGGATTGTTAAAATGGCAGCACGTGAGCAGAGGGCAGTTTGCGGATCAGCTGATTGCATTAAAGGTCACAAGGCCTTGCTAGTCCATTCGTTGCGGCCTTCGGCACCATTACGTCCGCCCAGGAACTTCCTCTTGTTCGATACATAACTTCGTTTCCAGTGTTTCCCTCAGTTGAACTAGCAGAGATGGATGATTGCTTACCCTCTAAAAGCTTTAGTGCTTGTGGTCAGTGGAGCAGAATAGGTGACTGGGGCAGATAGCAACAAGAGAGGATGGCATTTATACCTGTACCCAGCAGTTTACTTTGTTGTGTTACTTACAGTAAAAATCTTTATCAATTTTTTAAGTTGATTCCTTGCAGAACCTAGATGCTTAAGGCTGTGCCTGCAATATAACGAGCAAAGTCAAGCAATTCCTTAGGAAGTTTGCCCTATACACAGATAACCCTCAGCTTAGAAAGAAATTTCATAACACACTGAAAAACTGCAGAGAGGAAGGAAAACGATTCAGGAAGAGATCTAGGACAATTAAATTACAATATAGCCTCAAGCGCTGCGCCAAACCAGGTAACCTTCAACTGTAATCAATTAACCTGTCATGTCATGTAATAGGTGAATTGATATCGTATTGAGACCATAAATGTACTAGTTCTGGTGGGTAGCAGTCTCTTTTCCACATTTTGTGATATTTTAAAATATTGTTTACTCAAGGAACTGAAAATACAAACTATAATTCATATTCCAACTTGAACTAATATATATTTAAATGAAGTATTTGACGAGCACACATATGCACATATTTTACATTGGAAGTGTTTCAAGTGTTTGACTATACTAAGCTCATTAAATATAACTTTTGTATCACTATAAAGCTTAATTTCTGATACTAATATTCTCTGTAAGTACACAACAAACAAGTTTATTCCCGTTCCCATTGAATGATAATATCTTTAACGTCTTTTTGTCGATTTCAAACATGTAATTTGTATCAAAATAGTGAAACTATACCTAACAGCAATAAATTTCAAGACAACTCCTTCTGTTTAATAATATTTTAGTAATGTTTTAGCCCCGTATCGGTTAGAAAACTTTATCATACATTTCATTGTTATCGGAGAATTATATATAATATATACAAATTACTGTAAATCAAAAATAATTCCTACAAAATGTATTAATATGTTTCAGATATTAAAGTTACCCTTATATTGCCTAAGTAGTAATAGATACTATGTCAAAACTTTTATCTCCACATTTATATATCAGCAATAAAAATATCATTATACGAGTATGAGGGATTTGTACGCAAATCCGGTTTACAAAGTTTTATTATTCATAATAATCTTACTTAATCAAAAGAGAACAAATGATTTGAGTGAAAGATCGCATTATTCAGCGAAAATCAATTATATCTGTATTATTGTGGTACGACTGGACCACTTTATTTGTACCCGAGACTAAAAATGACTAACATTAAAGACACAGATATTTCTATTGCAGAAAATGGAAATCCGATCGACTGAAATGCATAGCATGTTCCATGTGTAGCTAAGTTCATTTGTTTTTTTTTTTTTTAAAAATTGTAAATACTACGTACATCTCATTTAATAATCATTTTCCTAACATTTCCGCTCGTTTTTACACCGGTAAATCCATGTTGTAATTCGAACAATACAAGCAACATACTAGAGACGCGAACAGTTTTGTCCCGTCTGTCCAGTTAAATGAGAAATATATTTTCACATGTTCTACTCGTTTTAAAAAGCTGTCCATCTAAGACATCCAGACTGGGTTATTCTACGGGAAGTTAGGACCCCTAACCTGACGGTTAGGGGAAGTTATAATAAAAAAGCTAACTTTTCAATTTCTACAAAAATGATACGACTATCTTTCAAAATATCCTGTTCCACGTAAGGGATCACATTCGCGATGATAGTGCTCAAGAGGGACACAGAACAACGCCGTTCAAAACTTGAGGATCTTTCTTTCTTTCTTTTTCTTTGTTTTCTTCTTCTTCTTCTTTTGAATGGTGTATAACGCCCGTTTTTACTACCGAGGCACCACAAGCGGTGAACACTGGCGATATATGAGATGAAATAATAAATTAGGAAAGGATTTTTTTAAGTAAGGAAACGTTCCAGGCCTAAGTTTAGGATACTTCACCGGCTTTGGCATTTATGAGGGCTGAGGAAAACCTAGAAAAAATCTCAGTCAGGGAGGACGGTCCTGGTGGGGATCGAACCCCATACCTTCCGCTTGCGAGTCCGCACCTTAACGACCTCGGACACCCGTGGCGGTCTGAGAACCGTGCAACATATTGTTATCTTCAACCTCAGCGTAGGATAGGATAGTATAATATTTTCTTCTTTCTTGGAACGGATATTTCAAAATTATTTGCTGCTCATTGAATTTTCTTTTGGAAACGCTTTGTGTAACTTCATTTTTAGTGTTTTTAATAGTGTTAAATGTCCGTTTCAACTACTGGAGCATCACAGGTGGTGGACACTGATGATACATGAAATGAAATGTTACTGGGAAAGGATTTTTTTTAAAGGAAGGAAGCGTTCCAGGCCCTAAGCACTTGCCATTCCTGAGGAGAACCTGCAAAAAACTCAGTCAGAAAGGACGGTCCTGATGGGAATGGAACCCAAAATTCCCGCTCACGAATCCGCGAAACTACCTCGGCTAACCCCTTGGCGATATTATTATTATTATTATTATTATTATTATTATTATTATTATTTGTTTTCAAAAGATTGGATTTTTAAGGCTTTAAGGCCTTCTCTTCCATTCAGTCAGTCTTAAATGCGTAAATTGCTATAATGCTGCTATAATATGAAATATGAATACTTACACTTAATCTCGTATATTAAAGGAATTAAATACAACCAATTAAACAAGACAGAAATATAAATAAATAAAAATAACGCCAATCTAGGAAATAAAACTCACTGAACGTACAGCAAATAAAAAAATCATAGTAAATCTAAAATCAATAATCAATCGTTATGAAGTTATCTGGAACTGTATATGGAAATTAAAATTGGCAATATATATTAAAGTTCCAACTGTTCTGTAATACGAATCTATATCAGAACACAGAGCATTTGGTTGTGTTTTAATCATGATTAAGTACAGAAATTGATACATTACACAATAGTTCATGCACCAACACTGGTGGCAGAGGTCTTTAAAGCGCGTACTCGTGAGTGATTGGTCCGTAGTTCAATACGGCCCCCCAGAACGTTCTTCAGTCTTCATAAATGGTAAATGCCGGAAAGGTGCCCTAAACTTAAACCTAGAACACTTCTTTCCTTGAAAAAAAAATCCTTTCCAATTTTTTTATTTCATTTCATGTATCCCCAATGTCCACCGCATGAATACCTCAGCAGTAAAAACGAGCGTTAAACACAATTAAAAAAGGACAATTCATGAAAGTCTGTTATAATGAAACACCAGAGTTTATTTGGTAACAATTTCCAATTTCTCGTTACGAGAACAAATATGCCGAATACAAAGATGTCTTGTGCCAAGTTGTAAAAGTCAATTTTTCTGATCAATTCTGTTGCCTGATCAATGATGTATAGATACAATCTGAAAACTAGAAGCAAAGCAAACTGAAGTGGCGGGTTACAACTAAAGAGATTGGAAGAGTGCAAAATCAAGTTAATGGGGAAATTAGTAGCCAAAATATGGCATCATGAAAGTTTGTGTCGGTCCTGGTAGTGTAGTGGTAACCATATGTGCCTTCTAAACCCAAGATCGCGGGTTCAAACCCGGCCAGGATCGATGGATATTTTCGGGTGTAAAAATATTAAGTATGGCTTCCTTCGGAAGGGAAGTAAAGCCGTGGGTCCCGTGTCGTACATTTACGGCACGAAAAAGAACCTCAAGCTTGAAAGAAGAGGCCTCTGAGCAAAATTTGTCGGCCGTTTCACGCCCTGAATTGAATGGGACGCTGATAACCTGAGATGTTAAAGAGCGTCCGTAAATAAACTAGAAATCAATCATGAAAGTTTGAAACTGAAAGAATTTCAGTTTATTAGTTTACTTTAATCGTCATGGGAAGTATCTAATCGGAATGCTGTTTTTTACGCCTTTTTTCATAGTGATTCACTTACTCATCTCAATGGGGGGGGGGGAGAAACTTGTTATATAGGTATTGTTCTTGTGAATATAAACAAAAATCTATCAAACGTTTTCCTTCTTGATCGGTTTTAAAAAAAACACACTTTTTGTTAAAATTGTAACGTATTTTTTTCTGAAATTGCTGTGATATATTCTAGAATATTATACACTGTAGCTTATAGTAACCTTTTCATATTATTTTATGTATTCGATGGATGACAAAATGTACATGGTCCAATTCATTGCCTAAAAATTAAATTGTAAAATTCACGCAGCAGCTTCTATAAGGTAAGTGTAAACAAGGCCCATTGCAGCCAAAGTACTTGATGAAAACAATACACAATCTGGGAAAAATAAAATATCATTTGATTACGTTGTATTTATTGTCTCTTTACATTGGTCTTCTTGCAAGTCTGTAGGGACGAATGAAATGAAACTAACTCAGAGTCCTTGGCACCTTTAACTCCGCTTGGCAGTTTGAACCCACAATCTCCGGATTAATCACAAACGCTACCACTAGATAATGGGAGCGATATAATTCTTTTCATTCCTTGTTTTTTCTTCTTTTTTTTCCTTCTTTCTTTCTTTCATTTCCTGATTACCACCTACCTATGCTTACCATTTTAATTGTAAATTATCATTTATGATTTACACAATTTAAAGTCAAGTTAAAAACAATTTATAATTTGTGCATTTTGGAGTAACAGAACAAAGCCTGTTTTTATTGATTTTAAGTATTATGTTCGATTAATGTTTACTGGTGTATTTAGTGTAGCTACCTAAATCAAATATTTACAAATTAAATGTGGAAAAGTAATAAAATCGTGTATGTAAAATGTCAGAAACATATGAGAAAATAACTAATTATTCATAGTTTTTTTTAATTTAAAAGACTGTAAAGAAAAATACAATATTTGCACCTTTTGCAAAATTTTATATTCCCCAAAAAATGTTAATTGTGTCACAATATATCAGTGGTTTGTTTTAAAATGTTACTCTTAATAGTGTGATCTAAACTAAGCAAAGTGATGTTTTGAGTTTTTTCTCTCACTGCATAATCCTAGATCCTAGATCCTATTCAATAATACTTGATACTTTCAAGCGTAAAGTTTAAATCCGTATTTTTTCGAACACAGGAAAATTAACTTAGGTCAGTTTTCATTTTAGAACAAGTTGTTAAACCTGAAATGCCAAACTTATAAAATAAATGTAGATTTCATCAGCTAAATGTAGGGTTTTAGTTTTTTTTTTTTTTTTTTTTTTTTTTTAAGAACGCTCTTTAACATCTCAGGTCATCAGCGTCCCATTCACTTCAGGGCGTGAAACGGCCCACAAATTCTGTTCAGAGGCCTCTTGTTTCAGACTTGAGGTTCTTTATCGCGCCGTAAATGTACGACACGGAACCCACGGCTTTACTTTTCTTCCGAAGGAAGCCATACTTAGGTTTTTTACGCCCGAAAAAATCCATCGATCTTGCCCGGGTTTGAACCCGCGATCTTGGGTTTAGGAGGCAGATATTGCGGTTTTCATTGTGTTAGGTTTGTGGAAAGCCATTAAAATATTGGAAATAACAGTGGTTCTAGGACAAAGCCTTTGTTACACCAGTGTGCAAAGAGTAATATTGTTTATCATTGCAAACATACCACTGTCAGCAAAAACCATGCTCTTAATTTTATAATTAACAGATCAATGTCAAACTATCGAAAGCTTTGGGAAAGTGTAAGAATATTTATGGCGTTTCTCTTCCTCCATTGCCTCCTCAATCACTTTTAAAGTCACTTTGGATGTCAATATGTACTAAATTTCCGAGACAAAAAAGCAGTTCGGATATGCGTCCGGTAATCCACACGCGTTATTCATATGGAGCTATAAACTACCTCTAAGCGTAAATGTTTACCTTTAGGCTTCGGACTGAAGTGAGAGAGAAACACATAACTTCCCTTCCAATGACGTCAGTAGCGAGAACGTGCGTTGTTTTCAAAGAAAATTTACATGAAAAGCGATTCGCTACTCAGCACCAACAGCTCCGTTGCATAAGCATTGTAAACATGCCCTTTCTTCCATTGTATTCTCATCCCGTCCAAAGACTGTGTTTCAGCTTATTCAGTCTTAAGCAATACTTTGCTTACAATTTAAGTTTATGTGAGGGCTATTCCAGGGGTATAGTGAGAAATATTTTTTTTTTTTTTTGATATAAGTATAAGGATATGTCATGATTGGGCGATGAATAAAATGCATTCAAAGATCTGTGAACTGCTTTCTAAAGTTAAATGATAAGTGACCAAAAATATCCTCATGTTTTAACCAGTAATATACAGAATAGAATAAAAAATATATACTCAAACAAAGAGTATGAAAACACACTTTCTTTTTCTTGCTTAATTTTAAATTAATTCTTCATATTAATCGTGAACCATATTTGGCCTTCATGTTAGAAAACCAGCGGCATTCCAGGCACAGTTCATTTGTCGTGAGAATGAGGTCTGGGTTTCGAATTCCACCTGAACCGTCCTCCCTGACTGAGGTTCCTTCCAGGTTTTCCTCAGTCCTCATAAATGGCAAATGCCGGAGAGGTGCCCTAAACTTAGACCTTGAACGTTCCTTAAAAATAAATCCTTCCCCAAAATATAATTTCATCTCATATATCACCAGTGTTTATCGACGTGGTACCTCTGTAGTAAAAACGGGCGTTAAACACCATTCATTCATTATAGTTCATTTGTATGCCGCCGCGCAACCGGAAAAGGACGCTACGAGTCGCCGGGCGTAAAGTTATTATTTTTGTTATTTATTAGAAGCATAAAATTATAATGTATGTAAAAATTGTAATAATCAGCACTAGCCTGTATTATAAAATATGTTCAAAATGATATCCCTCATTGAAAATATTAAACACAAAGTATTGTTGATTTATTTACGGACGCTCTTTAACATCTCAGGTCATCAGCGTCCCATTCAAATGAGAGCGTGAATCGGCCTATAAATTTTGCTCAGAGGCTGCTTCTTTCAGGCTTGAGGTTCTTTTTCGTGCCGTAAATCTATGACACGGGACTCACTTCCCTTCCGAAAAGATCCATCGACCTGGCCGGGATTAATGTTTCATCGTACGCATGTCCATGTCATTTCAATATAGTCCTTAGTTAGTAGCAGCATAGAATTGATGCAAGACTGGACACAAATAATCGAACTCATTTCTGTGTAATTTGAAACCAGTGGGTAACAGCTTTAAACTAGATGTAAAACTAGATATGGAATTACAAATTCAGATGTTCTCGGAGCCTTGTAAGATATTTCAATATTTCAGAAACAGATACTTTTTTCAGATATAATGTGTATATAGTAAGTACATTGAAACATAAAAAAGAGATACTATTCCGCTTGAAGATAAATGCCCTAAAGCTCCCGTTATCTGAGGTGTATGATTTTTGTGGCCCTTTTATGTAACTTCCGATGCGGCAATTCTTTATGGGTGTGTTCTATATTCGGCTGGGAAGTGCTCTGAACGTAAATCCTAGCACATAAAAGAGATATGGAAGTAATGGCACAAGAGAATCGCTTGCGAATCTCAAGGCGAAATGTCTGCGTGGGAAATAAAACGAGTAAACAGTCAATTGTGACGCGTTTGCTTGTTTCTGACAGGTTTCCGCTTCAGGAATAAGGGAAAAAAATCACATAAAAACGATTTTTGTGTCTGGAGTTGTAAATGTAGTTCTCATACATGTTGTATTTGAAATTATGGAAAAAGTTTTTCTCCATATATTTGTTAAGTATACGGTTATAATCACTAGTGTCGGCAGAAAAAGTAATTTCTTGAAAAAGATCTACCAAAAAGATTAACAATGCTTAGATAAGTTCATTCTTAATGTCGCAAATTCGTTGTGATTTAGCGGCGATTTTAATACTGATAGCTTTGTGTTCATATCGCGCTGATAAAACGAGTATCACCATTCTTGCTGAAGGTACGAATATGAAAATGTTTTGAATCTTTTTCTTATTTAAGATATAGCCTATAAAGGTACTGACGCTGTTGCAATGAATCATTGCTTTTTAGCAAATATAACGGTATAAATAGTCATAGCAGAGCACCAATGGGAAGAAATATTCTTCATTGACTTCAAGGAGAGGAACACCACAGTAAATGGGGAGTACTATGCTGGCCTACTGCACAGACTACGTGCTTCCATCAAAGAGAAAAGACGAGGAAAGCTGAGTGGTGGTGTGCTTCTTCTTCACGACAACACGCCTGTGCACACAGCTTTTGTTGCAAAGGAAACTGCAAAAATGTGGCTTCAAGGAGATCGACCATCCACCCTAAAGCCCAGATCTAGCTCCCAGTGACTATTTCCTCCTATCAAAACTCAAGAAGGACTTTCGAAGAAGGAAATTTAAATGTGACGAAGAAGTGATGGCTGCTATTTATGCCTATTTTGCAAACAAGACTTCTATTTATGGGGGAGGGGATTGGAATGTTAATTCAAAGACGTGAGAAGTGTATTGTAATAAAGGGTAACTATATCTAAAAGTGAAATATAGATTTTGTCTTCATCATACCTAGAAAATGGTTAGACCGGAAACGACTTTGTTCCGGGCAGGTACTACTTCTCCCATTGGCAGTCTAGTTACTTTTCACGGCTCCTGGTATAGTCGCCACGTTTTCCGTTAACGAACGATAGAGCCACCTGTCTCACCACACCAATACTATTTTAGCGTCAGCCAATGGCAGTCTAGGATTTACAAGTAGATAAACTCAAGTAGAGTGACGTCTAATTGCAACTTATTTATTACAGCTACTACAGGATTTGTTGTTCGATTTTTCTTTGATCTGCCGGTGGTTAACCAGGATAGTTTAGTAGTAATATTATATTACATTTTTATCGTTATTATTTGGAGTCTGATTTTCTCTAAAGAATCCTCCTTTGCCTTCCGAAATATGTGTTGTACATTTTCTCACATTAGCCTTATTTGCTACTGTATTTAGTTCAATCTGTGCGTTCGGTTTGGTGAATGCTTCAAATCTTTAAGAAATTGTTTAATGAAGGAAATTGGGAAGGGCAAGGGAATTATTCATCTCATTTATAAGGGAAAGGGAACGATGTGAGCTCCGGACATTTATAGGAGGTTTATTTTGTTACCAACTATGGAAAAAATATAATGTAGAGTACTGTATATCAGATTAAATGCATGGGAGACAGAATTTAGTAAACTATCAACATTTCAACTTGGGTTTCAATGAAGGACACGGTATAGGAGACGGAACATTTATTCTCGACACCCTAGGAGTAAAGCAAATGCCAGTAAAATAAGAAATACTGCATTACCCTTGGTTCACTTTAAGAATGCCTTTGATTCCATCAATTGTCAGGCACAATGGTTCAAATTGCTGGTAAAGGGAATATCGGTGAAAATGATTCGAAGTCTACAGGCAACATATATAAATGTGGAATCCTGCATTAAGCACTAGTATCTTTTAGATGACGTTATTAACATGGTGTTACTGGAGGATACGAAGGCACCGGTAGTAGGAGGTATGCAGGTGTCAGCGCTTTTGTACGCGTAAGATATGATACTGTGTTCTACGTCTATTAATGGCCTACAGAGAGAGGACTTTGGAACCACTGCGAAGAGTGATTACTCGCCGTTAATGTGAATAAGACAAAAACAATGAGTTTCAAGAATGAATTGTTAGTAGTAGGGCGGAGACATGGGCAGCCGTTACATAACTTAAAGATTAGAGCATCACTTTTGCGATGAATGGAAGACGAACTAAGTACATTGACTTGACAAAGCATAAAATAGCAGTGAAAGCAGTAGAAACTCTCTGGTTATGAAGCAGAATCCTAGACATACCTGTAAGTGCACTGGAAACCGCTTGGAGCACTTGTAAGATATACAATGACTATTGGGCAGAAATTTGGGAATAGGAACAAACTGGGAACCTAGATTCAGCGAGGACATATTTCCTGAAAGCAATTTTGGGACTGGGGAGGGGCACAGCGAACTGCGGAAATAAGAGGGAATTCGGAATCTACAGCGAGACCATAGAGTATAAAATCAGAGTAGTGGAGTACTGGCTGCAAACTATTCATGGAAACCAAACTTAATTACATATTATGCAATCATGAACAACTTGGGATGGCGGGCATCTAAATTAAGATAGGAGCTAGACACAGTAGGACTGGCTCCATTTGTATGGAGAGTCTAGGGAATAGAGAGAGCGCATGGAGGAGGGTTAGGAACCTTTTGGGGGATATGGATAGGCAGCAGACAATTAAGCAATGTAGAGAGATTATTTCATTTGAAGTACAATAGGGGCTAAAATCGAAATAGGGAATGGAGCAATACTCAAAACAGGTACTAAACTCATTAGACAGAGGCTCAAACTAGGGACATGGCAGATTATTAAGATCACTGACGAATATGAGCGGAGAATTTGTTCTATCTGTGAGGAGGAAGATCGTACACACATTTTCTGGTTGAATGTAAAGGTACGAAAGAATGGAGGGAAAAGTATATACCGCACCTCTTTACAGGCTCGAACAGAGGGAGATGATCATGCTGGGCTTTGCTGGCAGGCAAGGAAAGCGGGGAGAGATTTGATAAATGTGTTAATGAAAATGAGGCATAATGCGTTTCTTTATATTTTGATATAATTTTAATGCTTTCAAAAATTATTCACCTGCTATTCATTTTATTTTATTTTGTATTTGTTTATTTCTGTGTTGTTGAATTTATGTTTTATTGCGAATATTTGACGTAATATCTTGTTCTAAATCAAACATACCCAGTTCATCATAACAACGCGTTGGATCTGTGCGCCTGTGAATTTTTGTATTGTATTGGTACCATGGTAATACAGTCCTAGTTCCACTATTATATGTAAACGTGTACATTTATGGTCAACCGTAATTCTTTTATCCTATTAAAAAGAATATAAAGCTATTCGAAATATCGCTTTATTTATGTCAACTTTCATTGTTTCATTTGAACTTTTATTGTAGTAGAATATATGTATTTCATAATTGTATTTCCTATCAGCGCTTCGACAGGAATGTAAGGTGAGTTTATTTTTTATTAAATTCTAGGAAAATATATTCCATTTGTACGTTGTTTCTATAGACACGGGTGGCCGAGGTCGTTAAGGCGCGAACTCGTGAGCGGGAGGTCTGGGGTTCGAATCCCGCCAGGACCGTCCTCCCTGACTGAGGATTTTTTCCCAGGTATTCCAGTCCTCTTAAAATGCCGGGGAGGTACTCTAAACTTAGGCCTGAAACGCTTCCTTCCTTAAATAAATCCTTTCCCAATATATCATTTCATTTCATGTATCAACAGTGTCCACCGTCTGTGGTACCTCAGTAATAAAAAACGGACCTTAAAACACTATTTAAAAAAGTATGAAGCATTCCACTTAACATGTACAACTTTGAACGAGTACTGTTCTAGATCCTTAGTTCGAACTCCGGTTTAATGTTATTTTAAATTTCAATAACAGAAACCTTCAGACTGCTGTCTTCGAAACAACAGCACATTAAGTAAATCGTAAATGTATTTAGTTTGTGTTTTAGATTCTCTCAGATGCTCTTATGTATCCATAATTTCATTATTACAGTACATACACCATAGAAAAAAACCCTGTCCAAGAAGCCTACCAATACAAAAATGATCGAATAATGTTAACCAATCACAAACAGGATTTTGATACTTTTTATATCTATTCTGATTGCCAGGCGTTTTTAATTGATTTTGTTTATTTACGGACGCTGTTTAACATCTCAGATCATCAGCGTCCCATTCAATTCTGGGCGTGAAACGGCCGATAAATTTTACTTAGAGGCCTCTTGAGGTTCTTTATCATGCCGTAAATGTACGATACGGGACCCACGGCTATACTTCCCTTCCGAAGGAAGCCATACTTAGGATTTTTAAGCCCGAATTTCAATCCCGACCCTGGCAGGGATTGAGCCCACGATCTTGGGTCTACGAGGCAAGTATGGTTACCACTAGACCACCAGGACCTACTGTTTGCCAGATTTCAATGTACCGATTACATTATTACTTTGAGCAAAAGTATGAAATGTGGGGCATCAGACGTGTTCACGTAAACATGAGCGTCGGTGTATAAACGAGCATCTGCTTCTGATTAGGACATGTTTACGTCACAATTCTAGAAATGCGTCTGTAGTAGGAATAAGCTCTAAACTCCAAACAGACTTGGCATGCAATGAGTTTATCTTCCGCGCGCGCGCGCGCGCTGACTTTTCTTGCTACACTGGCACCTTTATGTGTTTGTGATACATTTTCAACAGCATATATTTTAAGCTTTACTTAGAGGACTTAAGTTTTCCACCCTCAGTGCCCTTTGAGTTCTTTCCTTCATAAAATTAAATATAATGAAAGATTATTATAAAGTTAATAGTCATTTATCTGTAATCAGAAGGATATTAAGGTGGAGGTATATTTTTAAAAACATATTATGTCGTGAAGGATCTATTAACGTTTATTTATAATTGCGAAACTAATTAAGTGCACTTGCTGGTATTCATTACGAAATAAGGTCATGAAACCCGGTAGATTTTGCTTTATATGTGCATTACTCCTGAAAATATTCGAAATGAAAATCAGCATTAATAATCATATTTTATTTATATTATCTCGGTTTTTAATAGTGTTTAATGCCCGTTTTACTATTCAGGCACCACAGGCGTTGAATGCTGGTGATACCCGAGATAAAATCATATATTGGGAAAGGATTTTAATTTTTTTAAGGAAGGAAACGTTCCAGGCCTAAGTTTAGGGTACCTCCCCGGCATTTGCCATTTATGAGAACTGAGGACTGGAAAAAAATCTCAGTCAGGGAGGACGGTCCTGGCAGGATTCGAACCCGTTCACGACTCCGACCTCAGCCACACGTGGAGGTGTGTTATCTCGGTGACCAGAGGTCCTTAAACTACAGCTACAAAAATTGTATGTACATGCAAACATGGAGTTAAATCCTTAAAAGCTACGATGTTAAAGAAAATTTTAAGCCATTCTTTTTCATGCATAGTTGATTAAGAGTAAGAGAAGTACAAGAGATAAACTCACCTCCCCTCAGCAACTTCATTTTAATAATAAATGCACATGGAATTATACTAACTGCTCTGTTTATCCACGCAGGCTTCTGACATTTCATATTCTTCCCAGTGTTTGCTTTTTTTTTTAATTATGTTTAACACCCGTTTTTACTACTGGAGCACCACAGGCTGTGGACACTGATGATACACGAGATGAAATGATGTGGTGGTGGTGGTGGTGGTGGTGGTGGTGGTGGTGGTGGTGGTGGTGGTGGTGGTGGTGGTGGTGGTGGTGGTGGTGGTGGTGGTGGTGGTGGTGGTATGTATGTATGTATTTACAAAATATATTTGTTAAAAATCTAACTCATCTATATTGCTCAGGCCCTAGCACCGTTTTTCCAATAACTAGAAAATACATGAATACATGAAATTGCACAAACCAATATTTTACTATTAAAAGACAAACAATATAATGAAATAATTATATATAGACAAAAATTTAAATACACAAATAAAATAAATAGAAAATATAAACAAGTAAATAAATTAAACACCCATCAAATATAAGTACAAATAATTCCAAAAATAGTGTGACTCATGTTTCCCTACCCCCCTTCACGACTGTCTGCCTCGTCCGATCTGAGCGGTCTAACTTTGTTTAAAAATTTATCCACCACTCTTCCATTGCATTGAGGGAAACCGTAGACGAGGTGCATATCAACTGATTCTGCATAAGTAAAGTTATTCATTTAGGGGGGAAGGAAAAGTAAATAACAAGGGAATGGATTAGTGGTGGACGCTGGGGAGGAATAAAAGGTAAAAGGTAATGAGGTTCCGCATTGAGCATCCTCATTAGTTTGCGAGGTTTGGCATGTTGCCGGCCAATGGCCGGGAGGGGTAAAGGTAATAGTATCGGGTACACATAGCAAAACCTTGAGTGCAGCCGGAGGATGGTATAGGGGGAAGTGTAAGAAAGGATTCAAATGGGGGGATAGGCCTTAATCAACAATTGTTTCTGAGTTTGTCGCAGTTGTATGCAATGCTGTAACACTTGTTGCGATCTTCGTGCCATACCCGGTCCAAGGAAAGCTTGGTGGCGGAGTCGTGGCGCGAATTTCTTCCAGCTGTAGGCACATCATTTGGAAAAAATCTGAGACAGACCTGAGCAGGAGTTAAAGCACTACCACGCTCTACTATAACAGTGAAAGGTTGTGTTTTGTTTGTAAACAATCGTATTCGGAGTAAATAAATACAGGTGGTTGATTAAGCAAAAGGAAAGCAATGAAATTACCCGGTAATGAGCTACCGGAGACCATGGGTTCCTTAAATCAATGCAGTCAGAAAACATCCCTGAACAACTTGTGATTGTTGGTGGAGTTCAGATTCAGCCTGTGTAGTATTACGTAAAGAAGTGGCGTAAAACGGGAACAGCAGTGAACTGAATAAAATAATCGAGCAAGTTCATTCCTAAGTATGCTATGGGCTGAAAATTCAAGCACAGGTGCTAAGAAACCCTGCTAAGCTGACATGTAAATTAACGCTAATTTCCGAAGCGAGGGGTTTGCTTTTCGCGTGCTACCCTATATTACTTACTTAAGTGTTGCACCAGTCATTTTCTGCAAGCCTTGTGTTTCTTCTTCGCTTCTCTTTCCAATTGCACCTTTTGTTTGCTCTAAATGATATTTAAAATTATCCATAATTATGAATACCTAGTTCCGAATTGTCGCTCTGTCTGTTTTACATTCTACTAACGGGAAATTGCAAAAGAATAATACTGTAGCATTTATATTCCCAATCTTTCCAGTGACATTTAATTCTCAAGCATTTTGATGTGGTACAGTTGCATTCTCTGAAAAATACGACATTAAAACTACTAAACTTTAGGGGGTACACCAGTGAATTAAATAAAACTATTAAATACAGAGGGCGCCAAAAATGTATACACACTTTAACAGTAGGTATCTATTTAATATATGTCAAAGTTGAACCGAAAAGCAACAGTAATGTGCAGTATGATGTTCTGTAAAATGTGACTCACATACATTATGATAGTGTTGCTACGTGAGAAGTAAATTAACAATGAACAAATGAAGCCAAGAGTATCGCATAATTTTCTGCAAACAGATGTGACTCCCATTACGTTATGCTAGAGTTGCTACAACAAAATATAGCCAAGATTATCGTTAAAAGAAAGGAAAGTAAATTTGAAGTGATACTGAAAAACCAAACTTATTGAAGTTGTTGATGATGCCCAAAGGCAATAGGACGAAGAGGTTTACACCGCGTTCTCCGGATCTAACTCCGTTGGACCTATGGGGAACTCTTAAGGATGTTGTATACCGTAGAAAACCAGCTACACTAGCAGCACTTCGGGAAGAAATTGAAACGGCATGTGCTGCAATCGCTGAGGACACTTTCGCAAACGTTGCTCAATCAGTAGTTCAACGTACTCAGAAATATCGAAGCCGATGAGGTCATTTTGAGCAACTGTTGTAACTGTAAAAGTCTAAAACGATTATTGCTTAACATTTTCTGTTCGTGTGAATGCAGTTTTGTTATGTTAACACAGTTTTTTCTTTGCTTAAAGTGTGTATACATTTCTGCATAAATTTTCGGTTATTTTCTAAGGGTTCAGAAATCTCAATAATAATTTCGAAATTGTTTATAAAATACTCATTGTATAGTCGTATAACCATTGTATACATGAAATAACATCTATATGAAAGTATGGGTGACCGAGGACGCTAAAACAAGGACTGGTCTGCAGTAAGCAACTCTCTAAGACTGTCCTTTCACACTGAAGTTTTTTCCAGGTTTTCCACAGTCCCCATGGCAAACGTGGGGGAGATACCCTAATCTTAGACCTACAATCCTCCTTTCCAAAATTTCATTCCCAATTTATCATTTCATTTCATCTGATGCCTTAATAGTTAAAATTGGGTTAAATACTACTTAGAAAAAGCGTAGCATTGTTCTGTTACATAAATGTTTCGATATTTAGATGTATTTTATTATTACAAATATTGATAAATATATCAGAAAAATATGCTCTCAATAGTTACATGGACCTTAAAATGAAAAAAATGGTCACCAATACTTTTGTTTTGCTATTTTCGAAAAATACTGAAAAGTTTATGCCTTTTCTCCAAATCTGAAATAGTACCTACTGATACATGTGTACAAAAAAACTTTTGGAAGAGAATTCGTGTTGCACTAACTTGCGCAAAAAGCTGGACGTAAGAAATGTACAAAATGGGGGACAACAACGATCATCATTGTGGTTGTAGCAATTATTATGGCTCAGATATATCGACGCGATATTTGCCTTTCTTCCCAGACGTCTGCAGAGTAGATTTTAATACGAAATACGGAAAAATTATTCACATAACACAGTTATAATGAAACGTAGCACGCAACGACCCAAATGCCGGCGAAAGAATCTCTCCAGTGGCATACTTGTCAGGGTTCTCGCTTGAATGAGGTGGGATGTAATGAATGGGGAAAAGTGAATGGAACGCAACCAATCGATGTTGGCCTACCCCAACTCGCGTTGCTATGTCTGGGTGGGTCTCCCGGAGCCTTGGGAGAGAGCAGGTTGTCAGGGTTTGATTCGGAGTTCCAAGCAGGGATATCCCTATTTTAAGTTGAAAAAAAAAACTAAGAAAAACTTAACAATTATAAACAGCACGCTTTCATCTACATAAATACTGTGCACTGTGTTTTAGCTGCAACTCGAAAGAACTGAACACTTTTAAGTTAAAATTTCATACAAATTAAGTTAATGCTTCGATTTATTCATTAATTTTCTGTAATCGGATAATTTGTTGCAATTTTGTCTATTAGTGCGCTCTTGAAATTTTATATATAAAAAGACTTCTTAGTTCAATTAAAAGTAACCAATTATTCCTGTAATGATTAACAATGTCTACATTTTATATAGCTATTTAAGGTTTCAATCAAACCTGTCTTTGTGCGGCTAGGTTTTTTTTTTTTTTTTTTTTTTAACCCCTAATGACAGTTGTGCAGCATTAAAACTTTACCTCCGTTTAATTTGCTTTGTAAAAGGTAAAATATACATAGGCTCAATACAGATTTACTACCTGTTCCCTAAAATCTTGTTAAAAACTGAAATATATTTTGAATTTGACAAAATCTGTTTATCTTTGAGTTAATAATAGCAAACTATTATAGCCTTTCAAAGGCATTGGCAAATTTCAACATAGAAATGCTGATTTGTTACTTTCCTTCTAATTTTAATTTCTTTTTAATTTTAAAGATAGATATTATGCAATTTAGTAATATATACACGATTTCAAAGATAATTCAAATGCCTTACCATGCAGTATGTTAAATTATTTGATCTGATTATTTCGATGATTTTGGTTTGTTTACTGTAACCAAATGAATATCAAATTTATATTTTTTACATTACACTCATATCGTAGGATTTGTTTCTAATTTTCCTTTCCTTTATTCAGTATGTTGCAATAACGTACTGTATAACTTTCTTCGTCGTTTAAAAACTTTTGAAACCTGTAAAGTTTTCCCATATAGAGCTTTAATTTAAAAACTTGCTAGTTGAACATGTACCCATTTAAAGCAAACTAAGTTTAAAAGACACGCGTGAATTTATATATTAAAGAAAGTTTTATAACCATGTTAATCACACTTTAAGGTTCATTCTCTCGTCCCAACCATTACCACTTTGAAATTTCAAATCACATCACTGTCTTATGATATTAAAATTTAAAGAGTATTAAATTGTTAATATGTTTCATTTTCTACCGTTACCTGGGGACCAAGATTGTTCTTGTTTGACTTTTGACAGAATAAAGCTACAAGAACATTGAGCATTTGATATTGTGCCATAATATTGTTGAGAGAAATCCGTTGGTTATTCCGCAGCAACGGTAAGTAGCATTATGAGGAGGTGATAGTATTTTATAAAGCGAGGATTTAGCTACTGATTGGAATTTTTTTAATAGTATTTAACGCCCGTTTTTACTACTGAGGCACCACAGGCGGTGGACACTGATGAACATGAAATGAAATGATATATTGGGAAAGGATTTTTTTTTAAGGAAGGAAGCGTTCCAAGCCTAAGTTTAGGTACCTCCCCGGCATTTGCCAGTTGTGAAGACTGAGGAAAACCTGGAAAAAACATCAGTCAGGGAGGAAGATCCTGGCGGGATTCGAACCGCAGATCTCCTGCTCACGAGTCCATGCCTTAACGACCTCGGCCACTCGTGGCGGTGATTCGTATTTGATAGTATCCCATTCTAAGAGAATAATTGGAGTAAAGAGTTAGTTGGAAGGCAACCATCAAACAGGGTAGACCTCAGGGTTTCAAATTACTTCGCTCATCTCAGTTTTCCAGTACTCCAAAATTGTAATGTAATACAACTTATGGTTTGATTTAGTGATTTACCTAAGACTAAATTAACGAAATCCCTCTCAATTTCATAGTCAAGATAGTAGAATTTTTTCCCCGTTATACGAACCCCATAGATTACTTTTCCCTATTAGGATGTAATATAACATCATAGTTTAGGCAAATGAGCCAAGTTTGTGACAATATAATAATGTAACATTTGTTTTTTGGTAATAAAATGGTTTATATCCTACAAGAAAATACAAAAAATAAGCGAATTAGTCAGAAATTCTAAAATAGACTGCATTATTGTAATATTATTAATCGCAATATTACCCAAAATATTTTTTTGTTGTTTTCAAACTACAAACGACTTCTTGTTTTTTATTCTATACAAATTTAAACAAAAATGACAATAAAGTTGCCATACAATGATACAAAATAAAATATGTGATTTATTATCATCTTTAAAATTTAGATATCAAGGGTGTCATTTGAAATTTCAAAGTGGTTTCTAGGGATAAACAGAGAAACCTAAAATATACTCAACATTGATTTTAAACGTCTACCTTAATATTGAAAGTATCTTGCACACTTGTAAGTTTTGAAATGAAAGACATGCATAATATTTATAAGGATAATAACAATGGTGTATTTTACTCGCAGACTCAAGGTCGTTAGTTCTTTCTCCTTCGCTCAACCAGTCTTAAATTAAAACATTAGTGCTTCAACAGAGTTAGGTTATTACTATTTATACTGGGATATCGTACCTAATTAAATGCAATTTATCAACAGAAAAATATGTAGATAAATTATTTCAGATGAAAATAAAGTTAATGCATATAATAATGTACAGAATGCTGAATAAAAGATACAATTAAAACAGTCATATACCGAAGGAGACAAAAAAATGTATACACACTTTCACAGTAGATATATATTTCAAAGATGGACCGAAAAACAACAGTAATGTCCGTTAGTGAATAAAAATATAGAGCGTGAACAGTAAATGAAAATCGTGAACATATTCGTGGGAATATCATTAATTCAATCCCTTACAAGTGGTTCAGATGTGCCCGTAACCTCAAGTGGGTTTTCTAATAAATGTTGCTAACTGTGAAATCGATAATCTCCAATCCATCATCCTTTTCTCCCCTGTTGATTAAGTCCAGGAAAGCTCTACATTCATCCCTGAGAAGAACGCTACTTCCAGTAGCGGCCGGATATGGTGTGCAGAATATCAACATAGCCGAGGCAGAAACTCGAGCATCACCTGCGGAGAGGAACCACCATCTTAATTAAATCCCCCACGATTAATAACACCAAAGGTTCCCCGAGCTGATGATATGCCGCCGCAAGAGATGAGAGAGAATATCTTGATCTATTGTTTTTGATAGTATAATTTGGGGAGGAGGACGGAATATAATCTTTTCCCAAACATGAAGCGAATTAGTAGGCTCCGGCTAAGTGACCCAGGTAGGGCACCGATTTCGAAGCGATTTGTTGTCGACGTTGAGTGACCTCACGTTATGATGCAAATTTTGAAGCGGTTTGGTAGATTGGTGAATGATCGCTTCGGTGCTGTTGCCTACGCCTCAATGACAACACTTTTTCAGGGTCAATTCTGTTCTTTTGCATACTCAACAGAGTTGGGAGAGGAGTTCAAAAGTATAAATAAGCACGCTATGCGACATAACCCATATATTCATATATATCGGTACTTTATTAAGTCCAAATTCTTTCACGTCCTCTGGCGTTTTGCGTAAAATAGACATCGAATACAAACTTATCTTCGCGGTGTATATCTTAGAAATGCATGTCTGCCTCCGAAGTAAAACTTATCTGCGCTTGAGCTGACTTCATAAACTGCGTGCTTCAGCAACGTCGAACTTATGAGTGCCCTAGCGGAGCAAAATCTTCCTTATATATTAAATTAAAATCAATTAATCATTGGCTTAACGGCACCAAAAAGAGGTCACCCGGGCATGCTCAAGCTTCGTGCCTGTCTTTAAAGGTTCAAACATACATTTCCATTGGCTGGTTTATGTTCGTCTTCCACACATGCCATTCGCTATTTTTTGAAAGTTTAAAACATTTTGTTGACATTGGTTAGTTTAAAGGCTAACTGTATGGTTGCCTATTGAGGTCAAAGCCCTAACGAATTTAAAAGTCTTTGAGTTTATTAATCGTGCAACGGCTGTCATTTTAAATGTGACATTACACTCGACGTTTATTGTATAGATGGCCCTCTTGGCCTTCCAAGCTAACGTAACATAAAACTTTCTCTTTTGTTGACTTACAACTCACGTTAGCATTATGCCGTATTATACACATATGATATCTACATTACTAATTACAATAAATGAAATATTATGATAATTAAGTTTGCAACATATATATTATATATTTATATTTCAGTGAGGGTGAACTGTAATAACTGTGTCAAATATTTGGATAAGTTTACGTAATGCTAGAGGCTGGTTTTATGTTAATGTAGGCTTTATAAGCTAAGAAAAATAATCGCACGCTGATGCAGATTTTTTGCATGTGTTCTGCTGTTTTACTATTCAGGTTCAAGTGTAATAGTAGATATAAAATATTCGTTTAATTTAGACAAGTAATAGTTCTTGCAAAAGGTTTGAATTTTCCTAAATTCATTGACCTTGCATTTCCCTACATATCGAAATTTAGTACTAGGTCCAATTAGCATTTCTACTGCTCTGGGTGGTCATGTTTCTTAGTCCCTTATATCATTGTGAATCTGTCTTAATTTTTTAGAAATTTCCGAAAGATCTCATTTCTCAGTCTGTGACTTGATTCTAAAAAGGCCAATTTCCAAATATGTGGTTCTTAGTTACAAGCGATTAAAGATTTTCTAATTACTTTCCAAACGTTTTTCCGCAATTGATTTTATAATTGTTCAAATTTTCTTTACTAGTAATGGAGAAACTTAATACACATCTTTTATAATGTATTTTTTTTTTTAATTTGGGTTCTATAATTTCAAGAGCTTTAGAGTATATTGACTTTTAATTTTTTTGGATATCCTAACAAAGGTCTTTTTATGGCTAAGAAATTTGGCATTAAATGAAAAAACAGAAGATAGTTTTTGCAAAATTTACATGTTTATCGTATGATTTTATTTTTTTAAATTATAGTATTAATTATATAGATAGGCAATAGATCATTTACATACTTTAATTTATTTAATGGAAGCGGAATAGGCCCTCAAAGGAAGTTCTTGCATTGATTAACATCTAGCTGCATTTCTACTTAGATTCACTATCTTTAAATGTTCTTCATTTAAATAACTGCATTTGAAAGACACAATTACTGACAGTTCTATGTTATACTTCATCCATTTTAACTGTTACAAACTACATGATTTCCATCTATATTTACCTTTCTGTATATATAATATTGGCATTGCAACATATCTTTAAAGTTTACATTGGCCCTTATTTACTCAAAATGCTTAGTTGTATTGATATTTCCCTTTTTATCCGTGTTCTTTAATTCAATATTTACATGTGTGAAGGTGTTCGAACAAAATATGTGAGCAGTAGAATTTCTTTTTATAGTCACACGAAACTAAGTTAAGTCAAGTTATGCAAAGACATTAATATAACTGTAGGCCAAAATTCTTCACTGCTTTAAAATTAAAGGGATTTGAATTATGAAAAGTGCTGACCAAACACACTTAAATGGACTGTTCTCAAAAAAACATGCGCCTTTCATAAAAAGTTGGAGTCAATAGTAAGTATCTATAATTTCAGCTCCAAATTGTATCTGCCATATTTGCTTAGTATGGTTGAATCTGACTGCTATCTACCACACCCTGATGAGGTTGTAACACCTTCAGATTTGACAGAAATAAGGTTCTTCTGTAACAAAAGATTACGGTAGAAAACAGTCTATTGTGGACAATTGCTGATAATGTCTCATTGTCTAAACAGAAAGAGAAATTTTGGAAATAATTTAAATTTAACACTTTTTGAAGGAGCTAACAATTACTATTCACCTTTGTGATACCTAGAAATGGACATTGCGCGTATAGTTTCATGTTTCCAGTTGACCGATCTGCTTAAAAAAAACAACTGATCAGAAAATCAGAAAATATCGAGGGTGCCAATAAAATGTATACACACTTTCACAGTAGATATCTATTTAATATATTTCAAAGTTGACCCGAAAAACAAAAGTAATGTGTAGTATGATGTTCTGTAAACAGATGTGACTCACATACATTATAATAGCGTTGCTACGTGACAGGTAAATCAACAATGAACAAATGAAGTCAAGATTATATGCTGTTCTGCAAACAGATGCGACTCGCATACGTAATGCTAGCGTTGCTATAATAACATGGAGCAAAGGTTATCGTTTGAACAACAATTATGAAGTAGTATTGGAAAATCGAGTGTGTTTTAAAGGCAATGGAGACGTGTGTACGTAACAATTGTACGCATTCGAGAAAAATTTGAGACTCATACAACAGGATGGTACACCATCACATTACCACCGATATGTACGTGCGTACCTTGATGACAATCTTCCAAGGCACTGGATAGGACGAAGAGATCCGATTGAGTTTCCACCGCGTTCTCTGGATCTAACTTGGTTGGACTTCTACCTGTGGGGAACTCTTAAGGATGTTGTATACCGTAGAAAACCAGCTACACTGACAGCACTTTGGGAAGAAATTGAAACGGCATGTGCTGCAATCGGTGAGGACACTTTCGCAAAAGTTGCTCAATCAATAGTTCAACGTACTCAGAAGTGTATCGACACTGATGGTGGGCAATTTGAGCAACTGTTGTAGCTGTATGGGTCTAAGATGAATTATGCTCATCAATTTCTATTTGTGTAAATTCAATTTTGGTGGGATGGGGCGAATTTATTAAGTATTTGTCTTGAACTTTATATATGATCTAATATGACAATTATTATGCGTGAACAAATTCACAGTATTTCGGTTTCTGTCTTTAACAGCCTTATTTGAGCTTGATATGTATTCTTTTTGAAAAACAGGATAGGAAATAATGGCATTATAGCTAATATCAACTGTCTACATTATCTTTCGTAGGTTGAACTCAATTCTTCTTGTTGCATTAATCAGTTTGCAAGAAAGGCATACGTACAGAACCATGATTCTCTACCATTACCGGAAATTGTTTGTGTGCTTTAATTAGATGTAAATGGGTGTTTAAGTAATCAATAATTGCCCATTTTATGACGGCGTTTAAAAATCCACTGCCCTACTTTTAAACTTACACTTATGTTTTGTTTCTTTGAGAATTTTATTTGGATGACAAAGAAATGTGGTCCTCGGTTAAAACTTCGTTGGATACCTTCCAGTAAATTTTATTTTATTTTAATAATCAGTTGCCTCTTATTTTTTCACAAATAATTAACCAATACTCACCTTAATATGAGCAAAATTAACTTGGAATATTTACTGATTAATGATATCATAGCGTAAACTTAAACAGAAGTTATTAAATATCTTACCATTTCCCAAAAAAATGCATATGATTATGTATTGACGTTTCAGTAATATCAAAGCAGCTTTATACAAACATAGAAGCAATGCCACTATAAACGTTTGGATTAAATAGTAATTCAATTCAGTCTACCAACATTTGCCATACCACGCATACTAGCTTGAAAAAATGAGCCATTATATATACTTGTTTATTTCCAAAAAAATGAAAATGCTTACATTTACAAGTAAATTTGAACATTCACTGCACAACACATAGAAAAAGTATAGATTATAGAGCTCTCACACATTTTGCATATATTTCTTGTTACAATAGAGCATTAAATCTGGCATAAAATAATATTTTATTATTTATTTTACAATTATACAAACATTTTCAAAAGGTGTCTATCCTGTTAAACTGGGATTACAATAAGTCGCTAAAACTGATCAAGAACTTTTCCAGTGAAGACAAACAGAGGAGTTAAAACATTAAAGTCTCTGAATTTTTCTGGATTATCGCACATCCCTTTACGAGATGTGTCAACAAGAGCTATTAGGCGAAGTTTCAGGTAATCGCTCCATTATTAAGGATTTAAATTATTATTAGGTTCATTTATGTCTCTTAAAATAATAAAATAATTGCCTCATTAGAGATTATGTTTTAAAAACGATGAAAAGCGCCCGGGAGGTATGTAAGGTATGCATTTCCTAAAGTTTGCTTGTTGCTCGTGCTATTTCGGGAAATGGGAAGCTGGGATCAATATGGTAACATGAATGATGTGTGGGCGAGAATCCTGCCCGGCGCAGAATCCTCACGTAGATCCATGGGTAGTTAAACAGAACGTGCTTTACGAGTAAAAGCAAGGTAGAGGGGGATGCTATATCACTTTAGCAACCATTTCTTGATAGCTCTTGTGGAAAAAATGACTGGAAGCTGCACTTTATTGTATATCTGATCTTCATTTATTTTCAGAAAACAATGAACACCTATATACAACGGAGCTGTATTTTATTACATCTCTTATTTTATAAGTATTAAATTGCTTCATCTTCCCCCATTCCTTTTTAAGCCCCAATTATGAACATTATTATCATGGTAATAAAACGTTTACAACATATATATTCTGTAAATTTCGAAGTTAATTCAGATAATTGGAATTACTAATAGGTATACATTCTTGACCATAATATTTGTTTCAGTTATTAACTGTATAGTTTCCAATAAAAGCAATGGAATAAGTTTTATAAATTTATAAACCTAATTTTATCTGTAAATGATTGAAAAAGATAATTAATTGATAAGCCGTGATCTCTGAAGATAAGTGCCACTTTGAAGCATGCAATACACAATCTTGTACAATCTCGACTGACGTAGCAGACGGCAAGCAAAAGGTGATTAAACATAGCTTTCTAAAGGTTGTTTGGTTTAATTTGAAACATGACCATTTTGCTGTTACCTGAGTTGTCTGGGAGGAGGGTGCGCTAATGACGATCAAAGGGGCTGTGAAGCATTATCACAGTAATCCTGCACGGCATAGTCTCTCAGTAACATTGTACGTGTTGTGATCAGTTGCAGCTTTTCGCAGTGAAATATAATGTATGTTTAGCCGTGCTTATTTCACTGAATGTCATATTGTTACAAGCGGGTGTTGGGAAACGAGGAAACCCTGTGCAATCAGTTGCAAGAGAAATTGAGTGCATAGTGCATGCATTCTTAATGTTTTTGAAATTAGGCAGTTAAGAATTGTTTCCTTCCGTGCGGAAACTAGTGCTATCTCTTTCTTCTTTTCATGTTTCAACTAAAAGCAACTGCATTGTAGTGAGCAACTGCCGCCTATAATTTGATTTTGGTGCGGTATTGTTTTTGTTAAATCCCGAAGGTTTCCATGTTAGCGTCAAGCCGAATTTCTGCTCGTGAGTTCTTTGCGCATATTTATTTTCCATTTTGTACACGTACATCATTTCAAAGATTTTACAACAATCCATATAGGGTGCTAAAATTTTAATAAGTTAACAAAATAGCGTTTTCAGTAAATTAATTTTTGTTTATATACATTCATAATTTTAAACTGTTAATATAAATTCAACAAATAAAATTAAGCAATGGAAATTAAAAAATAAGGAAAATCTTCGGAGAATTTATCATCCAGGCAATTTGCCGCAATCGATAATCGAAGGCTGACTGACAGGTAGGTAATTAATTACTGAAAATGTGGATATAATTGAGTTTTATTTTGTTTCTTTATTTGTTAACAAAAAACAGTAATACTCAACATTAAATTCTTTTGGCATATCTTTTAGATGAAGGAAAAACTTCAGATAAAAAATCTACTCCAAAAAGCAGCACTTAAATGGGATTCATAAAAAAATAAAAAGTATATTAAGGTGAAAAGAATTTAACCAACGACAGGTAGCCAGATATAAAAGGAGAAATGGGCGTGAGGTGTGCAGGGACTCGCTGTAAAACCGGAAAGGGAATATTAATGTCCTTGGCCTCTTGTTTACATCTCTTAATTCCCAGAATTAATGGGTCTGTTTCAACGTTTGGTGTTTACTCCAAGCGTTAAGAAGAAGTTGATATTCCGAGGCGTCTCTAAAGGATAAATTCAAAACATATATACGAAGTCACTAATACTTAGTTGACTAAAAAGATGAAAACTGGCGTGTAGGCGTAGCTTAGTAACGCTCCAGCCAAACATCACAAGTTAACCAGCGTTTCGATCTTTTTCGAACAAAAAGCCAGCTCCTGGCAACCAGGCAACCCACGCCAATTCCTGCTGCTGACGTCAGAGAAGTATTTCCCCTCGCGCAGCGCTACATGTCAGGTAGTCTGCTTGTATTTACATCCATTCACACAAGCCAAGAATGAGGAATAAACTGCTTCGTATTTTCATGATTGAAATTTACTACACGTAATCTCAGTCACCGTTGCTTTGTTGGAAACTGTGCATTCAATGAGGATTTACTGCACTATAAAACATTTTCAACAAAGCTGAGCTTCCAGCTAATATTTTACCCGTTACCATTCGTATTCCCAGATATAAATAGATCGTTCTTTAGGCGTCATTTGCAGCTGATCATTAAAGTTTATGCAGAATTACTACTAATTAGTAAATGTTGTATTTCTGGGTTATTTGCATCTAAGCAGTCTATTAAAATTAAATACTGATGTTCTATAAACGTTTTGAGAGATTACAGAGCTAAATATAGAACAGAAAGACATATAATACAGCGATTGACGTTTTTATATATCGTAAATCCAGAGATGTAGGTTAAATAAAATGATTTCTCATTAATTTATAATAATCTTTTTATACTTATAATGCTTATATATAGAATTCGAATTTTTAGGGTTTCAAAGCCTTTGATTTAGAACTTTCATACGCTAAAAGAAGTATTTTTAAGTTTTTATTGTATACTTTAACAATAATAATTACACCATTTTCCTATTTTAATGGAGATTACTTATTCACTTTTACAAAAGCATTCCCTTTCAAAAAATTAAATACCATAATTTACATAGATCACATGTTACTATCCTTTTTCTTGCCATTGCAATAAACAATACATGCACGAATTTTCTGCTACGGATGAGATTCTTGTATGAGGAAAAATTCTGCAACGGAGCGTGTCATTGGAGCATACTTCAGTGAAGCTAGTGTCATAAGTTCAGGAATAACTTTCTTGTGAACTTTTCTCCCTGTAGCAATGAACAAATTATCCCAACGTCCTCGAAGCCAGTTGAATTATTCTCTGCAGCAGAGGCAAATCCCTTTCTCTTTTGGAAATATTGCCAGTGATTTCCAGAGCATATTTTAGTAGTAACGCTTTCCAGATGGATAGCTTCTGATAAATAATCAACATTTTCTTTAATATATGCAAAGGAGGCAACAGTGGAGAGCATCGAGTGATTTTCTGACTTTGGCGATGCAGGAAGCCTCTGGAAGAGTTGGGGCTTTTCAGAAAACCTCAACAGGAGATATGTCATCAAAGTGCTTTCTCTAAGTTCCACGGTGCATATCATGTTCCAAGCATGTAACATGCGATTATTTAATTAATTGATTTATTTACGGACGCTCTTTAACATCTCAGGTCATCAGCGTCCCATTCTATTCAGGGCGTGAAACGGCCGACAAATTTTGCTCAGAGGCCTCTTTTATTTCAGGCTTGAGATTCTTTTTCGTGCCGTAAATGTATGACACGGGACCCACGGCTTTACTTCCCTTCCGAAGGAAGTCATACTTAGGATTTTTACACCCGAAAAAATCCATCGATCCTAGCCGGGTTTGAACCCGCGATCTTGGGTTTAGAAGACTAGTATGGTAACCATTACACCACCAGGACCGACATGTGTAGCATGCAGCATGCTGGGGGTAGGACTGTACAACGTTCCTAGTCTTCAACATGGTCTATAACAACTCATGAATAAAGCATCCCTCTCTGCGAAGGTCATTGTGCTGCAGTTAGTTCTTATTTCTTTACAGAGAATTAGATGTCGTTTGCCTGGTTCATATGAGTTGCTTAGCAACAATCACGTTCACAAAGAAGCGACTATGGCTATCAGATGTTTCATCAAGAGGACGCCAGATATAATGGCCGTTTATTGTCTTTTCATTAGTTGTAGCCTAGTAATTCTTCCTCAAACCAAATTCCGTAGGTATATTGTGCTCACTGATGTCTTCTAAGAAATCGACACCTTCACTTGACTTAGACGAACATTGAGATTATATTCAGCATTGTCAGCTGTTGAAGAAACAAGCTTTTGCTAGACTTCTTCCTTCCAGCCACTTAGCAATATACTTAACTGCATGCTATTTCTTATTATACTAAACCTGGAATAAAAATAGTTAAATATTTAGTACAGTTCAGAAGTTTTACTATATTATTCTCTCAGGTAAATAATAATAGTAATATCATAATTATCATAAAATAATAGAAACAAGAAACATTTGTTATTCAGCTCTCGTTTATTGTGATACTGCTGGAAACTTATGACAGGATTTAAAGTAAACAATGTTTAGAAAAAAAATATTACGTACTAGTTTCTAGCATGCGTGGCAAGATCACACGGCCTCCGTAGTAAACTACGGGTGTGTAGTAATTCAGAATGGCAGCCAAGTTATTCTCCTGCTGATTGGTTCCCAAGAGTGCTGTCCTCTAGGGTTACAAGGTGAATTATGGGACTTTGGGAGATGCTGTATCAAATGGTAGTGAGCTAAACAATTTCTGTCCGACTGCTTGGAGTGACTTCCAGTAGGTTAAAGTATTTATTATTTAGAACATTATAGGTTGCAATACTTCTTTTATACTTTTAAGGTTTACTTATATAAATATATATATTTATTGCTTCAGGAAATGTGAACCTAGATCCCAAAATTAACTACAAATTCAAATAAGTATAAATCTAAGGATCTGGTTCTACTTTTAAGCCTACAATAATAAAACGTTTGCGTCTAAACACTACTTAACATTTGTGCATCGTAAGAGTCCTTTCTCCGATCCACCCCTACTGAAATATAATTATAATATATATTTATGTAAGCCCAGCCATGATATTTTGACATTGTAATTAGTAATATAAATGTAATCTATATATGTGCGTCATAAGCTTTAACTACACTATAGGAATTGTACAAAATAGAAAGCCTCTGGTGTTTTTTTTTTCCATTACGGTAGCTTAGACAGGCAAGAGAGCCATAAATTCGATACAATGGAAAAGGGTAGCGTGTGAAGCTCTCCTTATTTTTTAAACTGGCGAACTTTTAATTCCGTTTGGAGCTTTGGCACCAACAGGCGTTGTATTGTTAGCCTTTAAACTAACCAATGCTAACAAAATGTTTTAAACTTTCAAAAATAGCGAATGGAAGCTTGGCAGGTGAACTTAAACCAGTCAATGGAAAATGTGTGTTTGAACTTTTAAAGATAGACGCGAAAATTGCGCCTGCCTATGAGACCCCGTGGCATCATTAAAACCAACGATTACTTGATTGAATTTAATATATATAAAAAAAGGCGTTTGCTCGGTCGGGCAAGCAATTCTAAGATCGACGTTGCTGAAACACAAAGCTGTAAAATCTACACACGACTAGAGACAAACAATTCCTCATTTGTTTATCCTCAGTATTCAGTTTGAAGTATTACAAGCGGCGAGACACAAGCAGTCTAAGTTCCTGACGCGGTGAGATAAAACTCATTTAGCAATTCTCAGTTCTCAAACGCAGTTCGAAGATCTGCACGCATCAAGATACACGCATTTTGCTGTACTCATTATAAATTCGATTTTCAGTTTCACACTCTGCGGCACTCATCTGTAAGTTCCGCCCGAGGCAATATTCGACTAAGTCTATCGTACGCAAAACACCAGAGGACGCGAAAGAATTTAAACATACTAAAGTCTCAATACATATGTATTATCTCGCATCGCGTGCTTATTATTTCTATCGAACTCCTCTTCCAGTCCTGTTGAGCCCTAATCAACAAAATAGCCCAATTCACCCTGAGAAAATGTTATCATTGAAGCGTAGGCAACAATACAGAAGTGAAAATTCATCAATACACCAAACCGCTTTATAATTTGGCGCCCAGCGTGGGGGCCAATCACCGATAAATTCATTGCAACATGCTGACACAATTACAATTCAAATTTAGTTCTAAACGAAACAAACATTATTTATTATTACTACTAGCAATAATAACACTTTCAATTAGCTTCCATATGTATAGTACAGTATTACAGTATTTATTATAAAACTGAAGAGCTTCTGGCGTGTAGGTAATACAGACAGGATACAGCATCGCTTGGCTTCCCTGCTTTTATGATAACGTTGATCATGTATTTGAGTGAAGGATTGAAAGGAATATTTTCGGTGGGCTGTATTTTTAAGAGACAGGCTCTAAATAAACACAAATCTTTTCTCTGAACTTTCTGAGCAAAACCCCAACATTACATTCTAATTCCAAATTTGTTTCCACATAAATCTGAGTTATTTTAATTTAATTTATGAATAAAATGTGATTTTTTTAAATTTTTTTCTTTTATATGCTGAAAAGTTTGTACGTATAATTTTTTCAGCTCTCCTTCTAATCTTTTAAATGAAAACCTATATCGACAAAAAATACACTAATATCACGCTCTGAAGACAGCACCGTCGGTTCATTTATGGAAACGTATAGCATTTGACATCAGACATTAACTTTAGTCATGTTGAATGTTGTTCAATCCTTATTCTGGCCTCCACTGTGGACAGATATGGCGTCAACGTCTCAATTTTGAATGTGTGTTTCGAAATGCTTTATTTGAAACTTCCTTAGCCATTTTGATTGTAGTTTTTTCCCTGTTAGTGCCTTATGTTGATAAGTTCTAGTTGAATTTATATTTCTCAGGAAACTTCATTTTCAATGATAATTTTAAAGCGAAGAGGATCATTATTGAATATATTTAATTCGGTTTTATGGTTAACAAGTACAAACACAACAGGAAATGATCAGATGGTAATCAATGCCTCTAAGCTATTCCCATTGCTGAAAAATCCTCGCTATTAATATCATTGCATTGATCTACTGCATATTCTATGATTAAACATTTATCATTTGGGTTGCATTTCTCTTACAATGATTTTATATGAAGGAAAATTTCTACTAATCTACCACATTATATGCACCTTCCGGTGTGTTTAATTTCGTGAGAAAATTTTAAGTATGCCTGTTGTAAATTCAGGAGGGAATGTAAACCCTTTATTTCATCATACTTAAAACTATTTCTGCAATATTGAATATTAAAAATGTATCTTCAGAGTTTAACAAGACTTACTGATACCATGATGGGCCTTTTGTTGTCTTAATTTTTGTTTAATTTATTTTATTTATTCGCAATCATGCATTTTTACGTTATAATTTCCAGTCGCTCAAAAATGTGTGAAACGTTGTGTTCTGTTGTCCTTTTCAAATTGCTGAAAATATTTCTGCATTAAGAGTCAATTCCAAGTACACCAACGCTATTAAGCTATTTAGTAATATATTTATAAAATATGAATGAAATAGACATCGATGTTGAGCTCTGTCATGCTCTCTGCAGAGACTAATATGACGTATTGAGCTGCTTTCGTTTTAATGAACGTTTCCGGCATTACATCTTGGAAGGCTTTTATAGGATTATTGGAAGCTTATCGGTTCTGTCCTTAATGAAACCCCAAAATGCATTATCTGGCGTGGAGAGGTCAGGGCTGCGTGGAGGCTAAACCAACTTTGCAGTAAACTGTTGAGTTCGTTCAATGAAACGTGTCATCGAACAGCCAGTCCGGACAACAGCAAAGTGTGCCTGTGCACCATCTTGTTCAAACTAGACAGTGTTAATAATGCCTGCTACTTACAACTACGGACGTAAGCAGATATTTTACAGATTCTTAAAATAAAAAAGGATTGAACAGATGGAATGCATTCATACCCGCCCACATCAATCATATGCGGGGAATTCTGTTGAATTTTTTGATAGGAGGGGGATTTTCCTTAAACAAGATATTCCAGTTTCTTTGACTGCGGTAAATTGCGCATTCTTCTGTTAAATTTGCATTCCTGTTCTGGACATTTTTGAAAGAACAAAGGCATATGCAGCCTGTTGCCTATCAAAATTTTCCTCTGTTAATTCATTGACAGTCACGGTGAGGAAGGATTTAATTTCCCCGTCTTTTTATGTGATCGCGCATTGTTGAGACAGGTTCTTACAGCACGGCGGCACTCTTCTAGTTGGTTTGATAGGCGACTGAGCCACTAATTGACGACGCAACGGCGACACAAGTTTCTGTCCGATTGGAAGATTTTCCATCTCCCATCGCTTCGCATCTCTAACACATTCATTAATGAACGCTTCTTTCTTCCATTTCAACAAATTATCTCTGCTCGCTGGTGCCTTCAAAATAACCTCTAAAATCCATCATGATCATATTCATGGTTTTTCTGGTATGAGGGTACTCGTGGACCGATACGGAAGTCAGTCTTTCCTCTAAACAGATAACACTCGTACCTACTAATATATGTGGATTTTTTTAAATTTGTATTATTCATTATTTTCTTTTTTATTTCCTATTCATGATGTGATTTTTTATTTGAAACCAATATTTCAATTGTTACAAAGAATTGTCCTCACATTAATGTCATAAACATATTCATAAATATAGCACAAAACAGGCTATTTATTGTAGGTGTTCAGATTTCAGATTTATTTATTTATGGACGCTCTTTAACAGCTCAGGTCATCAGGGTCCCATTCAACTCAGGGCGTGAAACGGCCGACAAATTTTGCTCAGAGGCCTCTCTTTCAGGCTTGAGGTTCTTTTTCGTGCCGCAAATATACGACACGGGACCCACGGCTTTACTTCCCTTCCGAAGGAAGTCATACTTAAGATTTTTACGCCCGCAAAATCCATCTGTCCTGGCCGGGTTCGAACATGCGATCTTGGGTTTTAAGAGGCAAGTATGGTAACCACTACACCACCAGGACCGACTATTGTAGGTGTAAAATCTTGTCCTTTTCGTCCATACCATAGATTTATACTCTACAAGCCAATTAATTTTTGTTTTAATTTAATTATGAACAGAGCTCCATTATCATCTTCATCTGAGTATTAGTATATTGAAACATGTTAAAAGACTTCTTGCTTCCTAATTAAAAAAAAATGCATGACTGAAGTCACGTGCTATGTTAAATGCACTTAGAAAATATTTTGAAACTTAATGGAGATGCCTCCCTTGTTATTGAAATTAGCTACTGTCACATTTTACATACTAAGCTGCACACAAAAATGTCAGTTGGCGTATTTTACTCCTAAGCCCCTCAATGTATTTTGCCTTTTGAAAATTCTAACCAGTTTATTCTTTAATATCGGAACACAAAATCTATACTACTTTGCATACATTGCTACATCAGAAAAAATTAGTAATTATACGATGATTGTGTTAACACATCTGAGATGTGAGCCATAAGGGTAATATTGCATGCTGAAGTACAACCCAACAATATGAAGTCATTTCTTTTCTAATGTATTATATACGATTTGATATGTCAGGGATATTTGTGAGTATTAATGTCATATTTGTGCATATAAGGTTTGTACCTAAACCTGAACGTGTGCTATATACAGTTAATACAGTGAGTGTTTGAGAGGTTCGCTTGTGCCACGTTTCTTCCGAGAGATAATGAGATCCAGACAAACGATAGAAACAATGTTAGAGGCTGTGAGATCAATTATCGTAACATGTTAACAAATATTAAAAAAAACACACTGAAGTTGGAAGAAAATATCTCATTAGAAACACAATAGACCTTAATATGTCTCATAAATCAGTGTTAATAATTCTTTAAGCTGTAACAAAAATCAATAAACTTACAGCTTTCGATCTGAGGGCTCAGATTTGAGCTCGCCAGATGCAGAGCATGAAGCAAACATGTACAAGAGACATAAGAGTAATTCAATCTCCTAGCACAGCAGAAAATGCCTTTCCTAAATCTCCCAAAGAACAAGAATAAAGGCGAATGGAACGTTATGCTAACCAGCCTCATTTTTAGGAGGAATCGCAGATATAATAGAACTAAAATATTACATCTAAAATTAATTAGTTTTCTACTGTCCCAGTAGACAGGTTTGTTTATTTAAGGATACTGTTTACCATCTTGGTCATTAGCAAATGATAAATTTTGCTAAAAGGCCATTTCTTTCATGATTGAAGTTCTTTTACCTGCCGTAAATGAGTCACTCGGGACCCAAAACTTTACTTCCTTTCCGAAGGAAGCCATACTTTATTTTTTACGCTCTGAAAACCTTCGGTAGTGTAAGTACAATTATTCTGAATGGATATTTATCATAAAACATATTTACGTATTCCTTGTCAAAGTTTTAAACTGGACCCCACCCAAAAGCATATATTAGCGTTCATAAATGTTGGTTAGGGAATACATTGCGAACTTCAATAGAAGCTGTCATAGATCATATCGGTGCATCTGCATTTTCACATATGAACACAAAGCTGGCCACCCACACAAAGTTTTATTTCTCTCTCTCTCTCTCGCTACCCCCATTCCTTCGTCTATATGCCACCAGTGAACATTAAAAATCGATGTCTCTACCTTTCAATTTATTAGTCATAAATCCTACCTCAAACTTTAAAACAAACATTTTGTCCGTTTACATATGTAGCTTGCGTAGTAAGGTTTATGAGAAACCATCAAAGTTTGCCCAATCTATGTATGTTGTCTCTCATTTTGTAATAAAGAATTGTTTATTATGTTTTTGTTTTTTATTTCCAAACAGATTGAAATTCTGTTGTTTCATTTTTATACACAGTTTATACAGTACATAAAAAAGCTTTCCCCTACCGGAATGTTAGTCATAAATGCAGGCGTCTCCCTCGCCAAATGTTTATTGAATTAATACTTGTAAATAACTGTAGTATTTATCGCAGTAGACATTTACCACACTCTTAGTGATCGTATTTTGCAAGCTATAAGAAAATGAATCAGACGAATTGTGAAATTCAAACATTTATGATTATGTGGTATGGGTAATTCCATTATATACGAGGGTAGGTCCACAAGTTTCCGGCCTAACCATTTTCTAGGTATTATAAAGACAAAAATTATATTTCACTTTCAATATAGTTACCCTTTATTGCAATACACTTCTCACATCTTTGAATTAACATTTCAAAATAGTCAGAAGTCTTGCCTGCAAAATGGGGATAAATAGCATCCATCAATTCTTCGCCACACTTAAATTTCCTTCCTCGAAGGTCCTTCTCGAGTTTTGAAAAGAGAAAATAGTCACTGGGAGATAGATCTGAGCTATAGGGTAGATGGTCGATCTCCCTAAAGCACATTTCTTCAAAGTTTACTTTGCTATAAAAGCTGTGTGCACAGGTGCGTTGTCGTGAAGAAGGCGCACACCACCACTCAGTTTTCCTCGCCTTTTCTCTTTGATGGAAGCACGTAGTCTGTGCAGTAGACCAGCATAGTACTCCCCATTTACTGTGGTGTTCCTCTCCTTGAAGTCAATGAAGAATATTCCTTCACAGTTTCAAAAGATTGTGGCCATGATCTTCTTGGTTAACTGAGTGACCCTGGCGTCTTTTTCACTCCATTGATTCTCTTTTGAACAAGGGATCATAGTAGAGGACCATAATTTCATCTCCTGTAACAATGGTTTGCAAAATTTCTCTCTCGTTGCCACGGCAGAGCTGCAAAAATGTGTGACAACAGATGACTCGTTGCTGCTTTTGGACTGAGGAAAGAAGTCTAGGCACCCATCTTGCACTAACATTATTCGTGATTAAATATTTGGGAATAATTCGAAGAACTGTTGTTTTAGAAAGACCCAACCTTGCTGCTATTTGTGTAACTTTGAGCCGCCGGTCTTCCATAATTTCTCATTCCACAGAGCGATGTTTTCAGGAGTGAGCACGTCCAAGGGGAGACCTGCACGCTCTTCGTCTTCAATGTTTTCTCGACCCATTCGAAAAAGTTCGGTCCATTCTTTTACGGTAGAATATGAAGGGAGATGCTTTCCTATATACCCCGTCCAATCGCCGTTTAATTTCATTTGGAACAATTTCTTTTATGTGAAGAACTTATTAACAGCTGGAAACTCCATTTTGAACATGTCACAATCTTCTACACATCTATACAATCTTCTTTATGCAACTATATCTGAACAACTGAATACAGCGGAGTGAAAGTTACATCTACAATTATTTACTTAATATATAAAGTATGACACCAGATAAGAATTTTGTGAAGAAGATAATCCTTATTGGCGATACCGAAAACTTATGAACCTACCCTCGTAGACGCATAAGTACATCTAAAAAATGAAGAGAATTTAGGTGTAAGGATTGATCTGCAATATTGGGTTTACAAGCAAAGACATTTGTGTTTAATGTATTTCACTGTTCCAATCCACTTGTTAACTACGTTCATATTGTTGCTTTTACCTACGGGTATAATTATTTTTATTTTAAAATGAGAGTAGACTGTATTGAAGTTCAAAATGTCTATAATTGTTTGTATACAAAATGTCTTAGAATGCAACCGCACAAATTCCAAGGATTAAATAAAGCTGCGTAGCTGCGATAGGGAAAAGAAGAGTGTTATGGAATTCATACTGACTTTGATTTATAAAGCCTGCACTGCGCTAAGCTGACAGAGATAAGTGTACAGTTCTGGTTAACTTACAAAATCAAAAGCGCACTACATTGTTATCAGTTGCGTGCTTCCCAACCTGGAAGTAAATTATTACTAGAACAGTTAATGCCCATATCATTGATAATCGTTCTTAATAACTACTAGCACCTTCCTCACTAAGGGAGCAGAGATAAAAATTTTGAATGACAAAACGGAAACATGCTTGGCTTTAATACCAAGTTATTATTATTAACCATTTTCCACACATTTTCGAACTTTGGACCCAAACACTGTAGATTTCTTTTCCAGATATTCGTGTGCATATCCTCTACCACCTTTAGAATTCTGTGTATGTAAATTATAGACATACTTTACATACAATTAAATAATATAGTCACGTTTAGTATTTTAATATCTAGCTGAATATATTTTAATCTATGATTTTTCTTTACTTTTTGCTATACATGAAATTTCTCGACAAATCTATATGCTGTTCTCAGTTTCGTTTTATTGCTTTTATTAAATAATTGTAGGAAATAAACTGAAGGAAAAAAACTAAAAATGTGTAGTATAGTAGACATCACAGCTAATTGAAATTCTGATAAGAAATTCATATTTGCGGAAAGAAAAGAGTTACAATTTGAAAAGATCAGAATTGCTAACTCAGATAAGAAAAAGCGCTTCAGTAATGAATGCAAAAGTTTAGCCATAAAATGTTCCACAATTATATCCTTACGATCTTATTTGAGCCACAGCAGAGAGTATAACTTCACAATCTTCCGTGAAGAGTAATAAAATTTGATAAATTTATATAACAAATGCCTTTTGATACCTGTTTTCCTAGCCTTCTATTAAATTATTTGGAACTAAATTGCGGCTTTATATTACATTATATGGACAACATGTTATTTTTCCTGTAACATCAATATTGATCCTAGCGTCCCAGGTTCGATCCTGTTGCTCATGTGCGAAATCTGTATCGGACGAAGCGACATCTGTGCAAGTTTCCTCTCTGGTTTTACCTGCCTTTCACTCCGCCATCGCTTCATCGTCACCCTAATCCCTATCTTCATCTTCATCATCTAAGTGAATTTTAGTTCACCGATTCTTGGTACGCGTCTTCCAAAAGGAAACATGAAGAGAAGGTAGTCCTTTCGAAGGCACAGTTAATTGCTATTTAGCGCAAGTTGATAATTGCCTAAGGTAAATTGTTGAACAAAATACTCAAATAGCTGCTACGGAAACTCAATATCAGGAACCTTGTATGAAGGTTGTTCTTCGCTGCTTTAGTGAAACAGAAATATCCGTTTATGAATCGCACTGTGATCTTTGATGAAAACTGAGTGCATGTTGTTTTAAATGAACATTGAAACACTCCGCCAAATGGAAGTGATGCGTGATGCATGAGTCTCAAATTTGTCTCGAATGCGTGCAATTGTTACTCGCGTTGACAGTTCTGTACACACGTCTTCATTGTCTTTGAACTTCAACAACATTCTCGGTTTTCCAATACCACTTCAATCACTTCACGATAATCTTGGCTCCATTTTGTTGTAGCAACGCAAGCATAACGTAATGTGAGTCACGTCTGTTTACAGAATATCAAACGATAATCTTGACTTCATTTGTTCGTTGTTGATTTACCTGTCACGTAGCAACGCTGTCATAATGTATATGGGTCATATCTGTTTACAGAACATCATACTACATTACTGTTGTTTTTCGGTCAACTTTGAAATATATTAAACACATATCTATTGTGAAAGTTTGTATACATTTTATGGTCCCAGAATTATTGCCTCTGGTTTAAGACCTCCTCGGCCCTAGATCTTAAGGTTGTGACTTTATCTTTGGGGGACATTGAAAAATATTGAAATGTCCTGCCATTTGAAGTGGGCAGAACTTTAGGGAGACATAGCTTTCCTTTCTTAACTTAAGATTATGGGGATTTCGCTCTAAACCTTTTGCTCTATAAACAAGAACGCTGTTCAAATGCATCATAGCATTCACTTAACAGAATCTGATCTGAAATGAAACCGTTTATCTACGGATGGAAGTACAACACCTAACGTTACAGTGATGTAACCATATGTAAAATTTGTAGATTTGTCGAATCATTTATAATACAATATATCGTGAAGCACCTAAGTCTATGAAATTGAAGAATTTAGTTGGAAGAGAAAGCAGTAAAAGATATGGCATATGGGGGAAACAGTAAAATGTAGAACCAAAAAAGCATAAAATAAAAAATATACAAAAATAAGACAAAATAATATAAAGAAAACGAGCCAGGCAGCAGGGTAACAAACAGCGTGAAAGATGATACGGCGAGAGAGAATAAAGTCAGAGAGAGAATAAGACATGCGCAAACAATATTACGACAGAGCCTCGAATTCTCACACTGAACACCCGCTCCTGTCCCTGGTTGTTATACTCTATGCACATGTAGCACAGGTCTGACCAAGAAGTTGCCTACGTTAACAATGTGTAGGGGACGCTCTAAAACAACTTTTTATACAATTTTGTTACTGAACTTAATAATTAGTTCAGAGTGGCTAGAAAGTGGCTTTTAGTTCTTATACTGACTGTTTAAATACATAACGTAATTCTGTATAAAAAGTTTTATATACATTCTCTCTTTTTAAGATACACAATTTAACGCTTCAACAAATTTAAATTACCTCTTAATTTGTGCCTCATGGATCTAAGGTTCGAACTCAAAGTTATTTAAATTCTAGAGTAGGAACAAAATTATGTCCAGAATTATTTACTGAGTTCTATAAAAATTATACTCATTTATGATGCACACTAATTAGTTACTATATATTTTAGAATTACGCAATAAAACACACATACACAACATTAAAAATATGGATAATTATATTTTACACTAAGCAAATAAAATAGCAACATTGTGAATTTGGTGGTAGTCTTCTTCAAAGGTAAATTTTGTTTTACTACAAATATCTTCCTCCTCAACCATCACAGTGATTGTTATATTTACTCCGTAGCTAATATCTTTAATTCTATAGCATTAATATACTATTTCTTTGACTTAAATTACGTTCTACCATTTATTTATCTCTTCGCAATCGTGCATTCTGTCACATTCACTTCCCTAAATATAGTCCTTTATTACTGCCTCTCTAAATGCCGTTGTCTAATATTTAATGTGTTTCTATGTAACACCTTTATATTCATGTCTTTTAAGTGCTTAACAAAAGAATATGAACAGTGAACGGATGATAAATCAAAGATATTAAATAAAGTTTCCTAACGTTGTATTGCTATTATTTTACTGATATATATGTGTCTAAAAACAACCTGCACTTGCTATAAAATGATTAATTTAGAGGAATTAGGTTGCTTTCAATTTCTGTGAGTCTTCACTGGAGTGTTAGCAAAAAGATTACAAGAATGTGCAGAGAAATAAGCTAAAATTTCAGTATTTCAATCAGGCTTCAGGAAAGGTAAAAGAACAATTGACACTATTTTTATAATTAGAACGTTAGTTGATAAATGTCAGTGACAAATGGAGTAGAATCTATTTGTTATTTTTGGATTTAGAAGAAAATTTATACACCCTTTCCACAGAAGAGCTTTGAATTAAACTGAGAAAGAAAGGAGTAAGACACAATTGTATAAAATAATTCGAAATGTGTATAAAGAAAACGAATTTTGTGTTAAATATGGAAGAGGGTGGATTGAGGAAAAAATATCAAACAATGTAGGTCTAAGACAAGGGTGTAAAAGCCCCGTTCTCTTCAATCTATTTTCTGATGATTTTATAAAAGAAATTAGCAAAGGTAATATACATTTGCCAACTATAAGTAATATAGAGATACTGGGTGTGCTCTTTTCAGATGATTAGTAACAAGCGTGGGATTAAAACGATCACTAGAAGCAATAGGCACATTTTGTAGCGAATGGGGTCTCAAGATAAATAAAAACAAATTTAAAATTATGGTGGTGGGAGGGCACAGAAATTTAAGTTGTCAAGAAAAAATATTATTTATGTGTTAGATTGTCTATCAATGGGAAATGGAGCAATCAAATAAGAAAAGCAGTAACATAAGGAAAAATAGACATGAGTTTAATCACATCTTGTGTTAATAAAATACCAAATGTGCTAGTAAAATGGTTCGAGAGAATATATGGTTCAATAATGGAGAGCAGAATGATATATGGAATGGAAATTTGGGGGCCAGACGAAGGATGGAAATGGATAAATGTGATAAATAGATTATTTTGTAGAATTGTCGCAGTTCAGTTCAATGAAAACCACGTTGAGAAACATTTAATACACTAGCTGTTTGCCTTTTAATGTTATAAATATAAATTTATACATTCCTTTGGTGTGAATAAAAGTAACAACTACCCCCCTATAGCTTTAACTTCGTTTTTCCACATCGGTGGTTATAACTTCGCTTTTGATGTGAATAAAGCGAAGATACAACTTGTTAGGTGTAGCTACAACTAGTCAGGAGAGCACACTCCACTCCATCAATTGATAGCATTCGTCATGCATATGAGGGAGAGAAAAACATTTGGTGAAAGAAGAGTTATGAGTAGGTATAAGAGTTGATGCGTTTTGAGACTGAAATTATTGATTTTTTAACAGCAGAATGTCTGCTTAGTAGCGATAAAACTCGGGGGAAAAGCAGGAACTCCTAGAAATCGCATGGAAGTATTTTTACGGTATGTTGATAATCCTGGTTTTCTGAGTGCAGTGGCACAAGATTTTGGAGTGAAACTGTTAATTACGTTTGGTCATTTTTCGAAAAATCTCATAACTGGATTCACTTCCGCAGTACAATGCGTGAAATGTACATTACAAAGCTGAATGGCTAACTCTAACTAACCAACTGTGATAGACGCATTAGATTGCACCCAGATAGAAATTAATAAGCCACTAGTCTTCGGGGATGAATATATTAATGGCAAGGGTTGTGCCAGTATTAATGTTCAGGAGACATGTGATGCTGGAGAAAAGTTTTCGAGCGCTAGCTCCAAGTGGCCAGGTTCTGTTCATGATTCAAGGAGTGCTATACGAGATATGAGGCGCTTTTTCTTTGCTTGGCGACTCCGGTTATATGGTACATCCCCCTGGTTTATCACATCGCTCAAGTCTTAGCTTATGCATGTCTAGATGTATTGTCGGACATGGCGGGGGTGCGGAATCGCGCGAAACAGGTCGATAATGTAAGGAAGTTACTACCCGACCGTTTATATCTTCAGTTTTTTCGGATACCACTTCTCTGGAAGTAGTTATAGCTGTCTAGTTTTAGCGTTTGTTTATTCACTTCGATTTGACTTAATGCCGCAGTGGCTTCTGTGTAGTGATAGCTTTAAGTCAAATCGAAGTGATAGGTAGTTATAACTACCTCGAGAGAAGTGGTAACCGGAAAAATTGGAGATATAGCTACGGTCTGGTAGTAACTTCTTTACATTATTGCGACCTGTTTCGCGCGATTCCGCACTCCCGCCATCTTCAACAATAAAGACAGGCTTGAATGGTGTGATTAATAGGGAGATATACCGTAACCGGAGTCACCAAGCAAAGAATAAGCGCAGTATATATCTCGTATAGCACTCCTTGTTATATACAGCACTTTCCCTCGTTAAAGCAAGTTACGAAGCCAGTCAGGACTTTATGAATGTGTTGTGGTAAATAAATGTGCTATGGCGTATCTCATTTTCAACTATATCTTTCAAAGTATTCTTACATTTTGTTAGTTCCGAATTAATACCACAGATTGTGTCAAGAACATCCAACGCAACAGTAATCTCATGAAGCTTTTAGTTTTAAAGTCTTCCAAAATGCAATATAAAGATTTTTATTTCATTCATTTACGGACGCTCTTTAACATCAGAGGCCATCAGCGTCCCATTCAATTCAGGGCGTGAAACGGCCGACAAATTTTACTCAGAGGCCTCTTCTTTCAGGCTTGAGGTTCTTTTTCGTGCCGTAAATGTACGACATGGGACCCATGGCTTTACTTCCCTTCCGAAGGAAGCCATACTTACGATTTTTACGCCCAAAAAAATCCTTCGAGTATTGTATTGGCAAGTATTGTTACCACTACACTACCAGGACCGACAACAACAATATAAAGAATTACAGGCTTCATTTGAATGACATTTATACAGGATGCATATTCCATTACATTCATTCATTTGGAAATTCATTTTGGCGACGGGAAGTTATTGCGAAACGGTCTGGGCGCCTGCAGGGGAAATCAGGTCGAGCTGTCGGAACTCACCGCGCTCTATCATAATAGAGGGTCGAAATGCGTGCCCTTCGCTGTGAGATATTCTTGAATCCTTTTGAAAATATTTTGAGACACTCGTATTTTGTTTCAGCACCTCCATAGCTTTTATGTCAGGTTTCGCAGTCATTTTTATGAAAGATGCTACAGCTGAGTGGCTTTATACGCACTACCAACAGATAATACTACCTTGCTCGGCTAATCGCATTAAAGATTTTCGAGAAGTTTCTAATCGTTAGCCTATTGAATCAAGTTTCTCCTCTGTTAAAACGAGAATGTTTTACCTCAACTCCTTGTCAATCAGAGCGCCTTGGGTTCGAACTTTGATCCTCAATTTGAAAATTGCACTTCCAGATGGATGTTACTCTTAGAAATTTAATACGAAATTCTCTCTGCGATTTCATTTGTACATAACAATCCTAAATAAATATTCTTTGTTCTAGTATTTATCTTACTCTCAGCATATTCCACAATACACTACACAGTAGAAAATCTAACATGCACTTACTACCGAAATGAAACTAAAACAACTGGTGTTTTAACATAACCAAACAAACTCAATTGTCTGCGTCAGTGGAAATTTTAATTCCGCTTTTACCGGGAATCGCGCGTCCACTGTATGCCAAACCCGTTTCCACTATATACATATATAATTATAGGTATGTACTATTAAATAATTATATAGGTAGATAAATTTCGATTGCATAGCGGTATGAATTAAGGTATATACTGATAAAAAAGAATAGCTCTTGCCCAGTAGATTGTTGTCTTATAGGGAGCTGCTTTAGAAGTGCGCAATCCAGTGTAACGGCATCTCAAAGAACCTAATATCGGTTTTTCGTACCAAATTTTGTGGCTATTGGAGTGAAACAGTTCCAAGATCGCACATTCTCAACTGATTGAACCATTTATAAACTTGTTGCTGGCAGAAAAATCTGTCGTAAGTGTCAGGAATTGAATACTAACCTCCAGACCAGGGAGTACTCGCACTAACGACTAAACTAAGGAGATACTAAATTAACTATTTGCAAGTTTAAACTTAAAAAGTGGAATGAACCAGGAAAATAAGAAGAGGCTGTGAGATTAAAGGCAAATAAAGATAGGAGGAGGGAAAACGAGAGGGAGAGAAGGGTAAGAGAGAAAGATAAGGTAAGAGCATTAAATCAGTTAATTATAAAATTGTTATTACAGTAGCTTTTGCTCTGCTATGCAAATGAACACCCGTTAGATGTTGGCGTTATTGACTAGAGTCGTCAAGAGTAAAGTGAACGAGAAACTAAAACCAAAATGCTGGGCAGGTCTTTTAAATTAGCTACAAACTGTGAGACGATATGCTTTGAGGAAGAATTAAAAGTGCGCACAAGGGATTCTTTTGGATTTCTATTTGAACCTAGAAACAGCGTGTTCTGTGTTAGGAACAGCTGTAAAGAGCTGTGCCTTTTGAGAGTGTGCTGAAGTGCAAAATTGTGTACCAGCTAAGGGAAGCCATATTCTGTCCTCGAGATGTAATCTCAACTCGTTCGCATCTCCATGGGGAGAGAGATAGATTAAAGGCTCAGAAAAAGTTGGCGAAAATCCGTATTTATTAATACAAGCGCAGTTCACAGAGATTGCGTTCCCCATACACAGAGGATTACATGGTTATAAAACGAGGTGATAAAAGATTCGCAATATAAAAGAATTACCATATGAAATGGGTACCACCATTACATAACCAAGATTTACTAAGGAGATATATACGTTCAGTTCACATAAAAAGTAAAAACATATGTCACTTTATAAGTATAGCTACACAAGTTGTTTCAGAATCATCGTATATTAAAATGTTTCAAGTTATACCCTCGTACATTTTCATGCCATGTATACCACACAATGCTGCATCATGGGGTTTTAGTTTAAATCGATGCACATTTATTTAATGCATAGACATTTCCTTCTCTACTCGTGTACCTAAAATAAGGATGATTTCTTTTAGCCGTTAGGATTCTGAATATGCTAAATTTAGTGTTAGTTCACGTGGTTAAACTGTTCATGCAATGACAGTCAGTGATATAAAAATAACAATCTTTAAAGAAAAAAATATATGTAGTATCGTCACCTGTTCTCAGCAGCCAAGTGTTGACATTTGTTAAATATGCTTTTGCCAACCATTCCAACATAATTCTGGAAAAGTATACGGTAATTCTGGGTCACTTGTATAAAAGTATACATTCGTAGATCCTAGCAGTTAGCTTATCTAAAATTGGACATAAGAGGAATAAGGAACGTAATTCAGAAAAGTGGCTCTCTATGATGGTAGGTCCATAAGTTTCCGGCCTCGCCGTCAAGGATTATCGCCTTCACAATATCCTTATCTGTGTCATACCTTATCTGTTAAGTAAATAAATGCAGCTGTAGCTTCCACTCCGTTGTGTTCAGTTGTTCAGATATAGTTGCATAAAGAAGGCCAGGTGTAGAAGATTGTGACATGTTCAAAATGAAGTACCCAGCTGTTATTAAGTTCTTCACAAAAGAAGCACTTACTCCAAATGAAAGTAAACAAGCGATTGGACGGTGTATATGGGGAAGCATCCCCCTCATATTCTACCGTAAAAGAAGAGGCCAAACTTTTTCGAGTGGGTCGAGAAAGCATTGAAGACGAAGAGCGTGCAGGTCGGCCCTTGGAGGTGCTCACTCCTGAAAACATCGCTCTTGTGGAAGGAGAAATTATGCAAGACCGGCGGCTCAAATTTACAGAAACAGCGGCAAGGTTGGGCCTTTTTCAAACAGTCCATTGAATTATTCATGAACATTTAAACATGAATAAGGTTAGTGCAAGATGGGTACTTGCTTCTTTCCACAGTCCAAAAGCAGCAACGAGTCACCTGTTGTCAGACAGTTTTACAGTTCTGTCGTGGCTACGAGAGAGAAGTTCTGCAAACTATTGTTACAGAAGATGAAACTATGATTCTCTACTATGATCCCTTGTCCAAAAGAGAAGCAATGGAGTGGCATAAACCTGGCGAAGCACCGCCTCTAAAGGCCAAGGTCACTCAGTCAACCAAGATAAGCATGGCCACAATCTTTTGAGACTGTGAAGGAATACTCTTCATTAACTTCAAGGAGAGGAACAACACAGAAAACGGGAGTACTATATCTGGCCTTCTGTACAGACTCCGTGCTTCCTTCCATCAAAGAGAAAAGGCGAGGAGAGGTGACAACATCGCGCCTGCGCACACCGCTCTTGTTGCAAAGGAAACTGTAAAGAAATGTGACTTCAAGGAGATTGAATATCCACCCTACAGCCCAGATCTAGCTCCTGGATTTCCTCTTATCAAAACTCAAGAAGGGCCTTCGAGGAAGGAAATATAAGTGTGCGAAGTGATAGATGCTGTTTATGCCCATTTTGCAGATAAGATTTCTGACTATTTTTTTGGGGGGGAAGGGGTTGGAATGTGAATTCAAAAATGAAGTGTTTTGCAATAAAGAGTAACTGTATTCAAAAGTGAAATACAGCTTTTGTCTTTATCATACCTAGAAAATGGTTTGGCCGGGAACTTGTGGATCTACCCTCGTATATAGATGAACCGACACGTATAATGTGTAAACACGATGAGGAATCTTCCTCCCATATCCTGCTTGAGTATCCAGTCCTGGTAAGAAAGAAACTTGCTTGACAACATTGGAACTTGTTCAAGGAACAGATTTTGGGAAATAATGACGGCTTCTATTTCCAGAGTAGCACAATAAGTCTTACAGGGTGATGGGCTGGAGGTTGTTTAAACTCCATTAAACACCCCGCCATATTTTGAATGAAAAAGTTTTCAACTCTCTTCTCTGCTCCTGCATCCTTTCAGAAAAATCCATAATGGAATTTATATTTTGTTTACAAAACTTCTATCTGGTGCTACAAATGCTTTATAGAGCATTCGTTCAGATTTTGCAAGAAACAAGATTTCTTATTTGCGATTTTTTCTTTAGTATTGTTGCAGTTCAAAATTCAAATTATAGACTGTTGTAACTGATTTTCAATAAACAACAAATTAAATAATTTATATCTTGTGTTAAAATATGCAATAGAAACCGTTGCTCTTAATTAATCATTAAAGTCAAGCTACATATTATTTCTTGCCAAAATGGGAAAATATGAAACCAGAACTAATTTCCTAAAAATTATATTATTACCACAGTTGTTCAAAGAGAATTGACGCTACACTTTTTAACTTCACAGTAAACATTTTTCGAAAATGATTTAATACAGACTATATTAGGGGTGTTCCCCGTCAACGTCTATGCACCTTTGTTGATATTCCGGCATTTTCCGTATTTATTCTTTGGGGCTATATCTGCACCACTACTGGACGAGCGCTTAAAACTCGTTAATAAAAGGTTTAAATTCTTACCTCACCTTACCTCTTTCATTGAGCCGAAAAAACCTTAGTCGCGAAAGATAAGATCTGCCGAGTATGGATAATAAGTGAGCATCCAGGGTGGCAGGCCTGGATTGCCATGTGAATGAGCATTTCACGTTTGGAGAATCATTCCGCCCCATTTCTGGTGGTGGCGTTGCTGAAGGCCTAGGCGCAGTTCCAATCGCTGTTGATGGTCGAATTGAGGCAGCCAAACCAACAGAAGTCTTTTGTCTATGGACAAACAGTTCGGGCCGTGGCTTCTTGGGACGAAGGCTTCCAGCATGCTTCCACTCCAGGGACTGATGCCCTCCCCCCCCTTTCTCTCTCTCTCGGGAGTCTTGTGCCAGAGAACTATGATTAGCCAAAGGTGACCAAACGATCGAAGAACTTTGCTGAATCCTTACTCTCCTAAACTCAAGATCGCAGGTTCAATCCCGGCAAGGATCGATGGATTTTTTTCGTACATGAGCCCCATGTCGTACATTTATGGCATATAAAAGAACCCCAAGCCTGAAAGAAGAGGCCTCTAAGCAAAATTTATCGGCCGTTTCACATCCTGAATTAAATGGTACCTTGGTGACCTGAGATGTTAAAGAGCATCCGTAAATAAAACAAATCAACAACAGCATCCGCGCTATATAACTGCAGTCGCATGTCTCCACGCGCTGCCACTTCTGCTCAATGAAGGAACACCTTGTGCACAGACCTTTTTGATCTTATGTGATTTGCCTGTTATCAATTATCAACTCGAGCGTGAGCAGGGCTTGCTCGCAAATGCTGAACGCCCATTGCCTTTTAAAGCACATTCCTTATCGCCTTTGAACTCTGATATACATCGAAACACAATTTTGCAACACGGTGCTGTTTCTCCCCCACACGGTTGCTCACTTTTGTGGATGTGAGAAGCAAGTCACTCTTTCCTGCACTGAAATTACACCGGTCACTGAATGAGCGTATTTATTCAAATTAACGCACCCACTAATAACTTTACAACTTTTTCACGGGTCTATCTACGTGCCTTTCGTAATACACAAAAAGTACATTATTTAAATAAATAGTAAATACATCATACCTCCATTGTTTAAAGTAGTTAAAATAATAATTATAGTAATAGCGTTAATAATAATAATAATAATAATAATAATAATAATAATAATAATAATCTCAATATTAGCTTCATATACATATACATAATATAGAACACCTTCCCCCTTGTCAGTGGAATAAGTAAGCACCATACATACATACATACATACATACATACATACATACATACATACATACATACATACATACATACATACATTTTTAATTCAGTTTAGTTCCCCCCGCCCCTCCCGGGTTTTCAGCCATTCAGACCTGAGGTGTCTCACCTTCGACATGAATTTGCCTACCTGCTCCTCATCCTTGCCTGCCAGCAGAGCCCCCAGCATGCCCATTGCCCTCTGTTAGAGTCAGTAAAGAAAGGCGGTAGAAACTTTTTTCTCAACACCTACAGTGCTGCTATAGTTTAAAAGCAAATTATGGAAATCGTTAAAACGTCTGACCCCTTGTGTTTAACTCAAAGTTTAAAATCCTAAATTGGTAACCTACATATATTCCTTAAAGTTGTTCATTATTGGTTTATAAAAGTTGCATTTACCTTTAATAGCAATAACTAACAATACATGATAGCACAACGTTGCTCACTAATTTTAGTTCCTGTATGAGAGGAATGATGATGATGCATTTCACTTACAAGCTGCGATATAACAGAAGACACTTGTATTCTAAATTCTGATTCTACGTTTCCCAAACATTTTATGTACTTGAGTTTTAGAGTTTGCGCACAAGTAGGTTGTTACGATAGGTCTCAACAATTTTATATCCTCCTTTGATAGTCCGAGGAAGTCGGAGAGGCAGGCAAGATCAACCCTACACAATTCACCGCTAAAATATGCGTGCCATATCAGAGAAGCTATGAGTGTTCTGCCTGTCCATGTTTTGAATTTATTTATTTTTTCATTTGTAAATTTGTATCATCTTTCATTTTTACGTAATAATTCATGTTTGGTATCCATATGTTTAAGTTTAAATGTTATTAACAGTACTGTAATGATTTATAGACCCTAGGAACGCCTCGCGGACGCCCATGCGGGTCATGTTGAAAATTGCTAGTCTAGAATTTTTATATCCCCCATTATAATCATGTTCATTATATCAAAATTAATTACTTTGACTTTCTCAAGTGTTTACACCAAAATCTACTCTGGACTTGAAATGCTGTATTTCATATGAATATGGCAGGTTATTAATTATTTATTAAGAATTAAGTATAGAGTACAAATAAACTTAAAAGCATATGAAAACAGAGGTTTATAACAATTTAACAGATCCAAAATCTAAGAAAAATGGTAGTGCAAAATATAAAATAAATATAAATGTTGTTTCCTTTATCCGCTTCTCCGTTATCTGATAATGGTTCTCAAGAAGATTGCCTCATAAACCCAAGATCGCGGGTTCGAACCCGGCCAGGGCCGATGTATTTTTTCGGGCGTAAAAATCGTAAGTATGACTTTCTTCGGAAGGGAAGTAAAGCCGTGGGTCCCGTGTCGTACATTTACGGCACGAAAAACAACCTCAAGCTTGAAAGAGAGGCCTCTGAGCAAAATTTGTCGGCCGTTTCACGCCCTGAGTTGAATGGGACGCTGATGACCTGGGCTGTTAAAGAGCGTCCATAAGTAAATCATTAAAAAAAAAAAAAAAAATGGCTTCAATTTTAAAAAATTTTAATTTTGCAATATGTGCCCTATTATCTTGCAGATTACCACAGGAAATTATAGTACATGCGGGAGATAAGCAAAACTCGCGTGTTTTCTGTGCAAATCTGTGAGAAAAAATACTTAAAAAAAAGAGACCAACATTTGGAAGTGGATATACGCAAGGAAGGAATGAGGAGAAGCGGTCCCGATCAACCATGATAAGGGTGCTAAGACAGTGTTTCCGACGAGGATGTTGCCTTTGTTCACTCGTAGGCAGCATTCACTACTGGAAGATTCTACCACGCCCACTCACCAAAGTGCACGCTTACGGAATCTTCTCTTTAATGGAGAATGGGTGCGTTGGTTACAAGTGCATCAGTGAAACAAACAAGGAGAGCAGACAAGAGTTTTCAACAATAAACAAAAGCATACCGATTGCAATTTTCAAAACATGTAAAAAGTAACGGCAAAAAAATAAAAGACTTACAGAAAAGTATTTCAAGTTGTTGCAGCTGAAATGACTATCGCTTATAAATATATACTTAAATAGTGCAGATAAATGAATAGGATAAAATAAATAAATAAGCAACATTGTAATATATAAATGTTCTGACCTAGAAAAGATCTCATCTTCATTATCTTATTCTTCTTCCTATTAGTAGTAGTGGTGGTGGTGGTGGTGGTTTAATGACTACAATAAAAATGGCTATATATTTATAAGCGCTACCATTGTTAAAACACATTTCTATTCAGTTACTGAATAAGATAACATTATTAGATTTCTAATGACTAGACCTTGCAACAGTAAAGGTTTGGCAACATTTATGTTTATTTAGACACATTTTTTAACATTAATTTAATTAATACACTCAGTAGATATATTTTATGATAATTTTTTTTATTCGTTTTATTTACGGACGCTCTTTAAACATCTCAGGTCATCAGCGTCCCATTCAATTCAGGGCGTGAAACGGCCGACAAATTTTGCTCAAAGGCGTCTTCTTTCAGCCTTGAGGTTCTTTTTCGTTCCGTAAATGTACGACTCGGGACCCACGGCTTTACTTCCCTTCCGAAGGAAGTCATACTTAGGATTTTTACGCCCAAAAAAGTCCATCGATCCTGGCCGGGTTTGAACCCGCGACCTTGGGTTTATAAGGCAAGTATGGTTACCACTATACCACCAGAACCGACATTCTGTGATAAATGTAAATAACTCTATTTGATACAAATTTTTCAACTTGGGTATCAAAAAGCTAAAGTAACTAGAGTAACTAAATACAGTCAGTAACGCTTGTCAGTTTTTTTTTTTTTTTTTTTTTTTGAAAAATTCAAAGTTGTTGACATTTCGCACAATATTAAAATGTAGGCCTTGCATCGTTTGTCAGTGTTTAAAAAGTTGAACGTCGTGTTCTTTTCACGTGTAATATTGCGTTAATGATGTCATTATTAAGAAATGCTCTGCTTTTGGGAACGAGTCTAATAGAGTAATTTTAATTACTTTTTAATTATAAAAAATAAAATTTAGCTTTATAATTATTTTAAAAGTTATTCAACTTAAATAAGTTACTATACGTATTGCATAATTTTTAAATGAGCAAATGATTGCTTCTGTATTTTATTTGCTCGCTCCAGATTCTTCCTAAAATGACATTTTCAAACATTAACTATAATTAGTTGAATGCGGGAATTAAATAGGACCTAGGGCTTCAAACATCCCCGCATTATCGATATTAAGCTCCTTAGGGCATAAAGGGATATCAAAGTCAACTGTACTTGGCGCTAGTAAACCAACTTATCGGTATTGCTAATCAGAAATAACTGCTGAACTTTATTGCATCATGTACATTTTTCATATAGTCAACTTACAGAAGACAACGTGGAAATAAAAGGATGTTTTTGAACTAAGAAAAAAATATTTCCGAAGTATTTAACACATCTTAATTCGCGCACTTTTCGGCTATTATGTACGAGTGAAAACTGTTTAACCAGGTAGCCAGTAAAAGATCCTCAGTATTTTATATACAGATAAAAATGAATGGGGAAAGAGGGAAGTAGATTGATAAATTAATGAGAGGATATTGCATGGTTAAAAACAGGTGTATGGAGATTAAAAGGAATAAGGAAAAGGTTTCCTCAGAATCAGTTTCCAATGATTTATAAACGAGGAATGGTTTAAATTAGATAGAAAAATGGCCTTAAGGAAAGTCTTCAGCAAAGATAGCAGGATTTGGGAGTTCCTGAATAAAGTTAAATGGAACTGGGTACTAAGAATCAAATAACTTAATTGTACCTTGTTTAATTTATTAGAATTTATATAAGGGTGATTATGGCTGGGAGTGGAATAAATTTTATTAATTTTGGTTAAATTATTGAACTTGAGATTGATAATTATTTTTAGAATGTGAATAAACATACGATAGCATTATATTGTGCATTTGAGAGACAAAGGAATTAGTAGTTTGTAGAGAATTTAGCTAGCTAACATACGTAAAATGACCTGGCCATAATAGGTGGAGGCCCCTTTGTAGTTTGTATTTTTTCTTAGCATATCAATAAATTTCATTCATTCATATAAGAATGAATGTGACAGCTAGCAGTGAATAAAATGTAAATTCACATTGTTCTTATATCCTTGTGTGCCAGAAAGATGACAGATTTTACTGTATTCAGTACCATTTTCATAGCTATTGAGATACGACTAAACCCTAGCCTTCTACCATTGTAATGGGTTGGGTTCGATAGAATTGAATTGGTTGTTGGTTTCAAAGGAGCTTATTTCGGTACTTCAGCTTTGCTCAGGGGCTGGCCGATTATGCCTGCACCCCCAGTTGGAGTAACTCCAGGAGGAATGTATGCGGTGAGGAAGATATGGGGTGGTGAGGCAAGGACGTAGACTTGTTTTGTAACGTTATTTCCAGATAAAATACCCCGACGCCAGCGGAGTTCCCATTCAAGGAGTTCAAGCCCCCTAAAAGGTTCGCTTTCTTACCAGACGCAGGGATAAAACTCTTTCCAAAGCGCAAGCCATCGTCACACCGCATCATCCTATCTAGTTCTGATGGGTGAGCGTGGAAAGGAAAGTTCCATTCCAGAGTTCGTCTAAGTAACCAAAGGAAACCATAGAAAAAGACATAGGTCCCAAGAGATTTGAACCCGGAACCTTCCGAGTTCGAACTTCCGCTTGGGTCACCCCACTAAGTAGCACTTTACCATAAACAAACCGTTAGTTATTTTCCTATTCTATTTTTCAGTAGTTAGCTTTACTATCGTTTTACAATTTTCAGCAAGGTCTTGATAAAGTATGGGATATTGAATGTTGGAGGATAAGGGTGAACAACAGGTTAATGTGCTGCTTTGCGTCGCAACCAACCCTATTACACAATGGATGTCAGCCAACAAACGAATTATTGGCATTGTTTTCCAGCAAGTGCGTTGCCTGTCGCCAGCAAAATGGCGATCCTTTGTTATTCCAAGTATGTACTTACTGTTGGAGTACTTAGCGTATAACTTGAACACGCTTTCCTTCATCTGAGCTTTCTGTTACTGCTTCTCTTATTTCTAGCTACCCTTGCACCTCCCCATTTCCGCCTTCCCATAACCGTCCTTTTCTCCGTAAATATACAATCATGTTGGTTGTATATTTAAGAGTATGTCTCTGGAAAATATCCAGTTATGTCTGTCTTAAGACATCACTGGTCTCTGGAATTTATAGAAAGCTACCGATACAGGAAATTGGGTTTGTGTGGAATTTACTGATTGCAAAGTAGTAAATTGTAAGAACTCAGTACCAATGCGAGATGAAAATGGATGCAATTTCATAATTGAACTCTAACTTTGATGTCATGTTGCACAGCAACAATAATTTGGTGACCAGTATATTCAAGTCATCCAAGGTATGGATCTCTGCGTAAAGAACATGTTTTCTCCCAAGTGCTCGCCGCGCATTTTTATAGGTAGCATAGCGGTATTACAGCTGATTTCTCAGGCTGGGAAGTCCATAGAGCGTGGCTGCGCGTCCCCATGGATTACGATGATGTTGATTATAGTTCAACAGTGAGGTCCTTAAGCCTAGTGAAGCTGTAATTAAAAAAATGTTCCTAAGTCAAAACCGCAATCGAACCCGGTTCCCCGTAGTAGAAACAGGAACTCTGACCACTGTAGCATGGGGTTGATTTATAGTACATTGTACATTGTCAACCAGACGTTTTATCAAAATAATGTCCGTCATGCAGGAGTTGCGTAAACTAAGCGAATTCCTCAATAAATTGAATAAATTTTAATAAAACGAATATAAAATACAAATTATGACCTTATTAATTAATGAAATAAAATAGTGTATGGTATTGCTGTGAGGTATTAGGGGAACAAATTTAAAATATTTGCAACCTATAAGTATTAAAAATGAGATACCACATTTTCAGAATTAATATTATTATTCTTATTATTGTTATTATTATTAATATTGTTATTTTATTGTTATTATTATAATTGAGATTAAACCACAAAAATTAATGGTATAGTATTAATTAAATGAATTATATGACCACTGATAGACAACGCTATATTGTGTGAGTATTTTTAAACATTTTTAAATGTAGCCTTGTTTATGAACTGAGCCCTTGATATCATCTTTACACTCATTGAAACAGAGAAAAATAAAAGAAAGTTTCCAGTTACATTGCATATTTAAGGAAATGATGTTCATATGTTTCAATAAAACAAAAGCATGTTACTATTCAGAAATAATATAGTGTACAAAGCAAATAAAAACAATCGACATTTGCATCGAGTTTCATTGGCTTTGAAATTTAATTTAAATGTTAAAAGAAAGTTTCCAGTTACGTTGCATATTTAAGGAAATGATGTTCATATGTTTCAATAAAACAAAAGCATGTTACTATTCAGAAACAAATATAGTGTACAAAGCAAATAAAAACAATCGACATTTGCATCGATTTTCATTGGCTTTGAAATTTAATTTAAATGTTAAAAGAAAGTTTCCAGTTACATTGCACATTTAAGGAAATGATGTTCACATGTTTTAATAAAACAAAAGTATGTCACTATTCAGAAACAAATATAGTGTACAAAGCAAATAAAAACAATCGACATTTGCATCGATTTTCATTGGCTTTGAAATTTAATTTAAATGTTATTGCAGTAAAAATATGTAACGTAAACCTTTTTCTGAAGGTTATTAGCTTTTTACAGAGCGCTCTTACATACAAATATAATACTCAAACACATATTAGATTAATGTTTCACATTTGCTATCTTCACGACGATGCTTTTGTCAAATATAAAGCATATGCACCGTTATAACTATAGTTTATATGCTGAACATTTGTCTTCTTATTTTAAAACAGTATAGAGAATATTAATAATTCGATTCCACTGATTTCCAGAAATTATTATTCTTATTCTATTTCAATGGCATATACCGATTTACCTTTAAAAAACAGAATTTAAAATTGCGGCCGCTAGTGATTATAAATTTTGTTTTAACCCCCATTAGTTTTCAGATATATCCTTACCCCTAATAGCTCGAGTACTCTGATTTTTTGAGAAAAAATAAACATTTATGATTATATTTTAAAAAAATCTTCAGAGATTCGTTGAGATAAAGAAAAAATTGCTACAGCTAGAGCAATTTTTCAAAACATTTTCGCTCGCTTTAAGTTAACCCCCCCCCCCTCAATGGTCCAATTTTGATAGTTAACCAACTTGACGAATCACATTTGTTAACTGAGGGCTACATTCGAATTTCGCTGAATAAAAATTGCGACCGCTAGAGCGATAACACACGCACACACACATATATTCACATTTATATATATATATATATATTCACATTTATATATAAACAAACAAACAAGACAAGAGTATATCAATAGTTTCTTAAATTGACATTATCATTTTCTGCGTTAGATTGAACAGCTGTTAACCGTTTCGGTCCAGTCTACACCTGTATAGTCATTTTTCTCAAAAGTCAGTGCTTAACTTTATTTAGCTGCGCTGTTAAAACGGGCATTGAAAACAATCTTATTTTATGCATTATTTTTAACTTGCATTAAAGGCTTCATTCTTGCCCGATTTATTTTCTTCTTTTATTTAATGATCTATAATCTGCCTTTATATTTCATTTAAATTTCTGCTGAAATATTTTTTCTTCAAAAGCATTGGCTACGCTGTTTTCAATTACATTTTTGACACAGTTAAGGAATTTTAACAGATTATATACGAAATATGTGAATTATAATTATTTTTGGATCAAAATCACTAATTTTGCTCTGATACATTTCAAACCATATATCTGTCAACATCGCTTTTCATATTTAAAAACATTCAAAAAAGTTATTTATTACTCTTATTTTTGTTATTACTAGTTACTCTTTCAAATTGTATATCGTATTTTAAAACATCAGTCATGGCTGCATCAGTAATGTATATGTATATATCTTTTCTAGTGTCATTCGGAAATAGCCAAAAACTGAAGGAATGTATTGCAATAACAAATAAGATCAAAGGTAAACTTATCTAAAATACTTAGTTCTATGTTTTTGGTTAAAGAAAAGACAGGATGAAAACTGAACCAGGTAACGTGATTCAATCAGCTTTATATATAGAGGTTAAATACTTCTCCAAGAATATGATCATTGCATCACCGAATAGAACCACAAGAATCGCATTATTAACATGTTTTATAAAAATTAAACAAAATAGTACCTCGTTGTTAAAAGAGAGATAATTATAAATACAGAGAATGCCAAAAAGTGTATACACACTTCAAACAAAGAAAAACCTGTGTTAACACAACAAAACTGAATTTATACAAACAGAAAATGATGAGCACTAAATCATCTTAGACTTTTACAGTTACAACATATGCTCAAAATGCCCACCATCGGCGCCGATACACTTCTGAGTACGTTGAAATACTGATTGAGCAACGTTTGCGAAAGTGTCCTCAGCGATTGCATTACATGCCGTTTTAATTTTTTCCCGAAGTGCTGCCAGTGTAGCTGGTTTTCTACGGTATACAACATCCTTAATAGTTCCCCATAGGTAGAAGCCCAACGGAGTTAGATTCGGAGAACGCGGCGGAAACTCAATTGGAACTCTTCGTTCTATCCTTCGTCCTGGAAGATTGTCATCAAGGTACGCACGTCTCCATTCAACAACATTCTCGGTTTTCCAATATCACCTCAAAATTGCTTTCCGCTGTTCAAACGATAATCTTGGCTCCATTTTGTTGCAGCAATGCTAGGCATAACGTAATGTGAGTCACATTTGTTTACAGAACTTCATACGATAATATTGGTTTCATTTGTTCATTGTTGATTTGCCTGTCACGTAGCAACGCTATGATATGTTTGTGAGTCACCTCTGTTTACAGAATATCATACTACACATTACTGTTTTTTTTTTTTCGGCCCAACTTTGAAATATATTAAATAGATATCTACTCTCCGTATATTGAACGGATTTAACTCCCTAAAGTAGAACAGCCTGAGAAAGGAAAGAAAGCTTAAGTTTTGCTTCCGTCATTATTTAATTGCCTTTTCTTCCCTGTCTATTGTGAATTCGTATATTCTTAATTACAATGTAAAATAAATGTGGAAGATTAAGACAAAGTCTTAATTAGAAACGATAAATAGAATATTGCTATAGGAGAGAATAATAAATCAGAATAAGGGATTTTCAGAAATAAAATCTTGCTATTAGCTCTAAACCGGAAACTAGTTATAATTGAAACGAAAAAGTAAAGATTTCACACAAGAAAGCACTTCAGAGCGAACGTTAACTTTAGAAATATTTGTGAAATATAAATTGGCATAAACGCATGAAATAACTCGGCTAATATAATTAATATTGCATAAGTATGCTAATTATTATTTGTAGTTTCCTTGTAGTGAATTATCAGAAAACAATTAAGTTCGAAAATGAAGATCATTATTTTTTAATTTTAGTAAGTGTCACTGTCATGAGTAATATAATAAAATAGTTCGTTACTATGTTTTAGGAATTACAATTAAATCAATTTATCCTTCACTTTAAATTACATTAAATGGCATCATTAGGCCTTGCAGTTTTTCGGCCTTGCTAATTCTCAATGCGGTGACTACTAATGTGTACTATAGTGTTCGGCTTTTATAATATTTTACATAAAAACAGCTGAGACACAATTGCAAATACTACGTTCCAAATTAGAAATCTCATTAGATAGTACAGATGATAGGAGAAACTATTAGAAAGGGAAGTATTAAAACTGATATGTCATAAGCATTATTCAGGCTGTTACAAAGTGTTTTCGTTCAACCAAAGTCTACCTGCTGTCATGTTAACACATAGCAAATATTCTAAACGGCTACAGGAGCATGTAACACAGTTTTACACTCGAGCACCTGCAGCACTGACCTTTTCCATCGGTACTTTATGCTCTACATACCGCCACCTATAAAACGTGCACAAATGCATTTCGACCAGGCTTTAGAGTCGTGTTTACTAACAAACATAGGTTCTGCATTTTTAGCAAATATAAAAACAATTTAAATATTGTTTTACGACAAAAACTTTCAGAGTCTAGCTCTGCCTAGGAGAAGATTCTACATATTTCTATCAAATATTCGGTATATTAGGATTATCGCCTTCATACAACCCTTATCTGGTGTCATACCTTATCTGTTAAAGTAAATACTTGCAAATGTAACTTTCGCTCCGCTGTGTTCACTTGTTCAAATATAACTGCATAAAGAAGACTATGTGTAGAAGATGGTAACATGTTCAAAATGGAGTATGAAGCTGTTATTAAGCTCTTCACAAAAAAGGACTTACTCCAAGTGAATATAAAACAGCGATTCGACGGTGTATATGGGGAAGCATCCCCATCATATTCTACATTAAAAGAACAGGCCAAACTTTTTCGAATGGGTTGAGAACGCATTGAAGACGAAGAGCGTGCAAGTCGCTCCTTGGAGGTGTTCACTCCTGAAAATATCACTCTTGTGGAAGACCGGCGACTCAAAGTTACAGAAACAGCAGCAAGGTTGTGCCTTTCTAAAACATCAGTCCTTTGAACTATTCATGAACATTTAAACATGAATAAGGTTAGTGCAAGATGGGTGCCTAGACTTCTTTCCTCAGCCCAAAAGCAGCGACGAGTCATCTGTTTTCAGGCATTTTTGGAGCTCTGTCGTGGCAACGAGAGAGAGAGAAGCTCTGCAAACCATTGTTACAGGAGATGAAACTATGATCCTGTACTGTGATCCCTTGTCCAATCCAAAAGAGAATCAATGGAGTGACGTAAACCTGGCGAAGCACCGCTTCTAAAGGCCAAGGTCACTCAGTAAACTAAGAAGGTCATGGCCACAATATTTTGAAGGAATGCTCTTCATTAACTTCAAGTAACTGGGGACTACTATGTACTATGCTGGCCTACGTGCTTCCATCAAAGCGAAAAGGCGAAGAAAGCTGAGTGGTGATGTGTGCGTTCTTCATGACAACGCGCCTGTGCACACACAGCTCTTTTGCAAAGGAAGCTGTGAAGAAAATGCGACTTCAAGGAGATAGACCATATACCCTACAGCCCAGATATAGCTCCCAGTGACTATTTTCTCTTCTCAAAACTTAGGAAGGATCTTCGAGGAAGGAAAATTTTAAGTGTGATGAAGAAGTGGCGAATGCTGTATATGCCCATTGTGCAGATAAGACTTCTGACTATTGGGGGGGGGGTTGAAATGTTAATTCAAAGATGTGGGAAGTGAATTGCAATAAAAGGTAACTATACTGAAAAGTGGAATATAGTTTCCGTCTTTATCATACCCAGAAAATGGATAGGCCGGAAACTTATGGACCTACACTCGTAAATCAAGTTGCCCATTCATTAAAGGCTCCATTAAGGAACCAGGGAAGTGTCAATGAATTGTATTCAAATTTTTGTCTGTTCTTGTGAATCTAGAAGAGGATTTGCCTCAAACAAATTTACAATTTATCACTTATTATAGTCAGTCATTTTACCTTTCCTTCCTTTTTTAAAAAAATAAATATTTATCATAAACATAAATAACACAAAAAACAATATGTTTGTTTTTCTTTTCTTCAAAACTTTATTACAAGGGCTGAAATTTAAGAACGATTTCCTAAGATAAATTAATAAAATTGTAAACACTGTTTTTACCATATTTCTTGATGTAGAGAAGAAATAGTATAGTATCTCCCTTACTGCACGTGTTAATAAAAAAAGGTCTGTCTATATACGTATGTGGTAAAAGGTATTTTCATTTTTTTTTTTTTTTCAATTTTTTTCAAGGTGAAAGTCTTCATTTTCCAATCTTTGAACTCAGGTGCATGAATTTAGCATTATACCTGATAATAGGTAGCGAAAATAAGTTGGTAAAAAGTGTTCCTAAATGTTTTAAGCTGCTGCTAATTTTTAGTATAAGATAATGAAAATGAGCTATTGTAAGTGATACTTTATAGCAATGAAGAACTAGGTTTGGTAAATAACGGATGAAAATATTAATAAAACCCACTAGTTGTTTAAAAAAGTTACATATACATTACCTTTGAACTCTTCCCGGATCCCTTAATAATGTAATCTTACCAGTGATGGTACTGAAGAGACAATTACATTACACATACCTAATACTCATCGCTTGGATCTTTGCAAATCCTTCCCATGCGCATACTGTCATCAAGGTACTTAGCAGGGATCAAGTAAATGAAATACTACCCCTGAATAGGGAACGTTTGAACTGCGACTAAACATTATACGCTTAACAGATGCCATTGTGAGAAATTTACACACGTGCCTGAAAAGCATAGGGAGAAGAAACATTCACTCGAGAATTATCTTTCCGTTTATGAGCTGAACTGGTTTGAAGAATAACCTCGGGCCTAATATATATTTGAGACCAAAGTGCAAGAATCCATGCAAAATCATCCATCCAATTATCTGATTACCTAAGCCGCGTCAATGGTAGAAACACTAACTTCTAATGTACCTCAAAGATTGTAAAATGGAGTATAAATGTATCCCCTTATATACTCGGCTGACCTTTGAGGAAATTAATCAACATATGCGAGTCATCCAATTATCTGATGACTAAAGCGATAGTGGGGACTGCATTAGTATGAAACCATCGCTCAATGCCAGTCGAGCCACACGAGATGAGACAGACCAGGTTTATCGAAGTGTATGAGTACTTCGTTGGCCTTGAGTGAAAGTGTAAGAAACAACATGGATCTAATCCTAGAGAAAACCCTACTAAATATACTAAATGGCCTAAACATTCTATTCCACAATGAGAGCTTATCTATGTTTAGTATATCTGTACCGAGTTTGTTCATGATGTAAGGAAATTTGCAAGTTGTTGAGTTGAAAGTCGTGATGTATTCATAAATTCACTTCAATACAATTATTCACTAACTTAAGCAAACTAAAAGATAACATCCGTTAAGAGGCCAATTTAATTTCTCTAAGAATGAATGAACAGTGTTTAACGCCCGTTTTTGCTACAGAGGCACCACAGGCGGTGGACACTGATGATACATGAAATGAAATGATATATTGGGAAAGGAATTACTTTAAGGAAGGAATCGTTCCAGCTTAAGTTTAGGGTACCTCCCCGGCATTTGCCATTTATGAGAACTGAGGAAAACCTGGACAAAAAACTCAGTCAGGGAGGACGATCCTGGAGGTATTCGAACCCAGACTTCCCACTCACGAGTTCGCGCCTTAACGACCTCGGCCATATATGTAATACAATCGACATTTAAAAATGCTTCCGAAACATAACAAGCTCTTTAAATCTTGTTGACAGAACCGACTTGATCGTAGAAAGAAATAAGTTGTGGCAGCAGATGTTCACTAGATTTTCGTAAAAATAGTTAGCTTTAAGTTTTTCATTTCAAAAAATAATTTCATTTTCGTTTTAAGAAAATGTAACAGTAGAGTTATTGAAATTTTATTTCAGTTTGCTACACATCACAAAACTTTATTTTAATTTGTCTGATTAACAGAAATATGGTTTTTAGTTACATCGGGGTAAGTATTTATAAACTAATGTTTTGGTGATGTCGCCGACGTGAATATTTGCAATTCTCGCAGGGGGAGGAGTTTCTCCCTTTATCCTCCCCCCAGTGCATACTGTCATAGGACTCGGAGCCTATGATGCAAATATAGTTTGTAAAAATTTACGAAATACGCAACTCAAGTCCCTTAAATTATCATTTATTGTACTATTGATGCTGTTTACATAAATGGAATATTCTTACCCCTCGTGGTTAGCCCTCTCCGATACAGCGACAGATTTTTTTAATTTCAGAGCTGTGACAAATTAATCAAATTATAGCTGTAAAACTCGTCATTCCGCTTTTGATTGCATGGCACTATTTAAATATCAGTTATTAAATGAGCTGGGATACGATTTTACATAAATTAAAGTTGATAGGCAATTAACCTCGTGAAACTGTGTGCTCTAGTTACTTTGACTCGCTGAATGTGGAGCACATCGATCAAAGGAAGTATTGGCACTGTAATGACATCGTTCACAGTATGCTGGTGACATGTTACAGCTTGGAAACACAAAGCTCGGAGGTTTACCTGCTCTAAATTTCACATTTAAGTACTGAGCATAAGTTTTCCTTGCTCTTTTCGCTTATTGGATTCAGTAAAATGATCTCACATAAATGTAATCTAAAAGCGATCTTCGACATCAATTTTGACAATGGTTCAAACAGTGGAAAAGAACACACTAGACTCTGAGGAAGTAACAATGAGACATGAGAGCTTGATAAGAATAAAAATCATGCTCTTTAGTGCAATGAACCCTGAAAGGATGTTTTGTATGTTTTTCTTTTAAGTCTTTAAAAGAAGCCAAGAATCATGGAAACTGTCAAAACTCAGTGGTATGATAAATAATGCAAGGACACTGTAAATGAAACAAATTCTCTAAAGTTAAGTACCAGATGATATCCTTTATGAGACAAAATCTCGTCCAATCACCTTGTCTTTAGGATTAGGGTTATGTTATTTAAGGACACTCTTTTACATTGGCGTCCCGTTGAATTCATGGCGTGAAAGCTGCAGCAAGCTCCTTCCCCCCCCCCCCCCCCCGCTTTAGAGCTGGCAAATAGCCCACAGATCTGAGAGAGTGAAGAAAAACTCCCTAGTAATAGACATGGTTTTATAAGGGAAATACGAAACAAATTTGCAGTTAGGAAAGTTGTAAAAATAGTTTAAAACATATGTTTCCTAACAGGCGCCGATCTGATCGGCCTTCTGCTCGAATCATAGGAATAACTAAATTACTTGCTAGTGCACGAAAATTAATGAAACTGAAGATATATGAATTCGACATATAACACAATAAATTATACCTAATTATTAAGAATGCTTCTTCTAACCGCCATGGATGTCCGAGGTCATTAAAGCACGGACTCGTGAACGGGAGGTCTGAGGTTCGAATCCCACCAAGACTGTACTCCCTGACTGAGATTTTTTCCAGGTTTTTCTCGGTCCTCATAAATGGCAAATGCCGGGGAGGTACCCAAAACTTAGACTGGAAGGTTTCCTTCCTTAAAAATAAATCGTTTCCCAATATTTCATCTCATGTATCATCAGTGCCCATCGCCTATGGTGCCTCTGTAACAAAAACGGGTGTTAAACACCATTCTTTTTTTTCTTTAAGACTGCTTCTTAGTCGACTAATCCGATCGAGCCCTTCGCCAAAATGAATCATGAGAATTTCTAGCAGACTGTCAGATATTGATAGATTGAAACCGCCCTTGTTTTTATAGTAGTCATAGCATAGTTTGTTTATCGAATTCTTCCTGTTTATAAACAATGGAGGTTCAATATACCTGAAGATGTAAAGTGAGGAAACCACACGAAAATTTGGAACGGGATAAATAATAATAGAAGACAGCAGTTCCCTACATTACGATATCGCGAGGAAAGATCGAAATAACAGCTCAGTATTCCATTCTGAACATGTCACAATCTGAACATGGCGGAGCAGAAGTTACAGCTGCAATTATTTATTTAACAGATAAGGTATGACACCAGATAAGGGTTTTGTGAAGGCGACAATCTTTTTCGGCGATGCCGGAAACTTATATATGGACTATCCCTGTACATCTTCAAAACGGTAAAAGAATTGTTAGGTAACACATTTTGTCATCGCGTTATCATAGATCCTTGTCTGTAACTTGACGTGCAAGATTGTCAGATATTAGTTCAATGTATGAATGATTGTGAGAATTTCTGAAGAAAATAGCAACACTAAGACATTTTTTGAGGTGAACTCTATCACATACATTGTAGTAGATATTCGAGAACACAACTCAAAGCTTCTGTGTACAACAATGAAGATTGGTTGTTACTGGCACAAGAAAAATGGTGGACATATATAATATTTACAATGAAGCTATGATAATGGGTGACAATGTAAACAATCCCATTTGTTGTGAAATAAACTAGTGCTAGATTTTTAAAGGTTGCGTGGAAAATGAAGCAAATAAGAGCAATTTAAGTCAAATTAACTTTTGATTAAGCTAGTATATCACAATCAACAGATTTTATACAACGAAACTTGTCTCGCGTGTATATGCTGTAAAAGTCTGAAGTTTTCACTTTCTTATGAAGGTAATCATTCAGCCACGTGTCGCTTTCAAGTCAGTTCCAGACTTGTTGGACATCCTATAGATAAGCTAAGTTTTAAATTCCTACATAATGTGCAGTTTTATTTCCTTGGCAACTATAAAAAACAAAAACATCAACTTCGAAAGGGATATAGAAGTAAAGAACCGTATCATTATTGCTGTTTACATTGTAGTTCCCACACTTTCAACAAAAGAGATCTGTGAGATGAAAGGTATACACTTTTTACTGTCTGCAACCCCTCCAGGGCTACATTCAACAGATAGAGAGAGAGAGAGGGACGTGCACACCTTGTTATCGGGAACACACAAAGCAGGAGATAGGACGAGGCACGGAAATAGCAGCAACAACAAATGAGAGCAGAACATCCGGGCGGTTATTTTGTACAGGAAATTGGTCTCTCTGAAATATCCTGTGGCACCTCGGCGGTATTGCAGCATGTACAAGAGAAACTCTACAGCGATAAAGATGAAACTTTCAACACTTGCCGACAACGAAGTTGCAACAACTTAGATCGCAGAAACCCATAATCTTATATGTCATTTTTATTATTTTTCTAAAACAAAACAGCGTTCTACAGTTTCCAAATGCTACAATTAAAGGAAAGTGCAATACCAGCTACACCCCTGATCTATTCAAGGGGCGGTAGCATCAAACGACAGTAACATAATCTATATATCGTTCACAATGAAACGTTTTAACCTCCTATAACAATAAAAGGAATAACTAAATGTTATCAGTGAATCTACAATAGAGAAAAATGAAAATAATCCAAAATATTTTCGCTTAGATAACTCTTTGTCATTCTGTGCATCATCCAATTCTCCTCCTTCCATTACTTCCTCCATTGTTTTGCCTTCCATTTATCAAGATATGTGCTTTCGTCGTCCCTCTATCTCATAAGGCATTCCTATAACAGAATTTAACTTCTGCAAGTTAAATGCAACACCACAATTTTTTCTTTTCGCATAATCTATCCCATGTTTTTATATCATGGTATTTCTAACACTTTCTTGAAACTTGGGGAGAATTATTATAATAATGTCATTTCCACATTCCACTATAATGGCCAGATTTCCACGCAAAGTGTTTAAGCTATTCACTTCAATAGTATATATTCTAATATTATAGATTCATTATACAGAGCGGACATTCATTTTTCCATCCATTTTCATGAAATAGTTTATAGAAAATCCATTTTATAACGTATTCAGTTGCGGTATATGTGCATAGACTCAAATGCAGAAACATAAAATTGCATTCATTACAGAAGTGTTATTTCACAATGAACAAGTTGTTCAGAACTTTTGAAGGAAATACAAAATGATAAAACACATTTAGATATTTCCAGCCGAAGCTCTTTTATTCAAGAAGAATTAATAAATTCTTTTTTTTCAAACTGATAAATGCTGATAGACCATACCATAACATTAAATGACAAAGTCCAAGAGATAAATATGTAAGGTAGCCGTTAGATTAGTAAAATCAACGAACAATGGCTTCTTTATTTAAAAGTACTTAATGATGTGATATCACTTTATAATAGGGCCACGTTTTTTAAAGAACTTTAAAAGGATAGGATAATTGTTACAGCAATGGCCTGTCTTGTTTGAATACGCTTCAAAATCCGGCTATATCGATTTTAAGACATCAAAACAATAAAAATATCATATTCATGCAGAATGATATATATCCCGTCTGATGAAATGATACAGATTTCAGGTGAGAGCACTTACATATGCCAGTGATTAACGCTTCCTGAAATAATTCTGTAGATACTTCCAGCTGTTTAGGTATTTCTAGCGTAATATTTTTGTCTTCGTTTAAGAATTACACTTATCCATAAAACACTTTTTTATCCATAAAACATTGTCAATACAGTATAATGCATTTTTAATGGTTCAATTTAAGAAAAACTTCTTTCTATAAATATAAGTATTTACACGTGTTGTTAATGGCTACATTGTATTAATTAGACAGATCATAGAGGAGTCTTAAACAAAAAAAATAAGAAATAAGAAATCTATGGTCGTCCTGTTCGAAATTCAAAATGTATTAATGAAGCTTGCATTCGAAATGGTACCACATAAAAAACGTTTGACGCCGTCGTTGTAAAGTAAGTATTGATACTGAGTTCCAGTGTTTTAATTTTTTTTTTCTTTTCGGTGTTATGTCTATGGATGAACATATTTCGTTATTAAATAAAAAACAAGTAACCTACTCCACAGGACTCGAACCTACAACCTTCCAAACCACTGTCTGCCTCAACAGAGTAAACTCCTTCTTGCAGATCACGCTACATAACACGATAAATCAGTTTAGTGTCATCTGTCAAATGATTAATGCAAGATATTAAGATATTTAATACTAATTCTTGAAAGTGCTGATGATGAATTAGTAAAAAATCCTAATCCTTTCGTTTGCAAAGTAGCTTTAAATACATTCTAAGAAGTTTTGTACTTCATTTCGCTTTAACATCGACTTATCGGCATTTAAATTCATTTCTTTATGACCATATAACTCATTGTTTTCTTCCTAAACCGTAAATTCCCTATCCCAAATTGCTGGTCTAAGATTTCTTTACATTGCAGTCTAGTTTATTAACACCTGGTGCATGAAGTAAAGCAAAATTTAGAGTGCTTAAATGTTCAAGAGCGTTGACTGCCGATAAGCAAGCAGTACTGGCTAAGGCATAACCAGGCGCTGAAGCGGAACAAAACAATTTCCGGGAACATACACAAAAATAATGAACAAAACTTACAGAATTACAGAACGTGCTAGACTGAAGAAAAACGTTATACCGTGAGCAGATATTTCCTTTATTCTCTGTAATTCACACTTTAAAATCTTCAGTTCGTGTTGTGTAAGGACTGAGTTTATACTTTCAACCTATAACATATAAAGATTGAGTGGCAGTGATTTTAAGCCTTTATGTTTAGCAAAATTCGTAATAAAACTCGTGTTTCAGGAATATATTCAGGGAACTCCCTTCTCCTCTAATAGAATAATTCTTAATCTATTATAATGTATAACTCTACTATGAAATGTATAAAAATAATAAAAAACAAAAGTATTTGTCACATTAATATTTCCCATTGTGCTCGCTTGAATTAATCAGCAGTTGAAGGGACGATGACCTAAGTCAAGAATAAAAAGATAACTACATAAAAAAAATTAATACATTCCTAGTTTCCGATAAACAGAACTTTACAGTCGCTAAGTAAGCGAAATTATTAAATCTAGTTTACATATCATTTCTGGTAACCCTTGAGCGTAGAATAGAAAATGAAATTCGTTTCAATTATTTAAGAGTAAGAAAAGAAAATAGTGCGATTAATTTTACACACGCACGCACGCACGCGCGCGCGCACGCACACACACACACACGCCCCTTGAACTATTCAACAACTAACTAAATAAATCAAACTTACATTTGCAAATGTTTGTGACCATCTGAATAGCATATTAAAAGTGAAAACGTTTGGTAAATGAATCCCACCTGAGTTAAACAAGTATCAAAAAATGCAGTAGGTTTGAAGTCTGTTTTCGCAACAAAAGTGATCCCGTTTTGAACTGTATTGTGATCTGTGCTGAAAGTTTGATACTGTTCAAACAGTTGGCATGATGACTGAATCGAGGCGAAACACTGAAACACTTCGCAAAAACAAAACTATACCAGGAATGTTACGGCGACTTTATGGCGGTATATGTCTGGTTTAATACACTAAACTTTCCCGCATAGTGACAAAACAGTTGTTTCGGAGAAGTACTATTGAGAAATTGACAAGTGCATTAGAAACTGCAGGAAAACAGTCCACTCAAGTAAATAGCCAAGGCCATGTTATTATTGATAATGCCTTATACGGCCACACAACTCACAAAGAATGCTTCAGAAACTGAATGAACTGCTGTGAAACTTGACATCATCGTGCCATCATCTAATCTTTCACTTGCTTATTAACTTATTTAAGTACAATCTCCTGAGTAATAATCTCTTCAATAACCAAGAAAAAATTTAAAAATTTAACCTCTCTAAGCTACAATTGTTATGGAAATCGAACAAATAACGTGCTACTAATTAGCAAAAATGTGGTAGTAATTTTTATTTATAAAGTTTTAATTCGTTGATACTTCATTGAAGTTTAAATCATAAAACTGCCATTAATTTCCTAATCAACAAATAGTAAATAATAATAATAATAATAATAATAACAACAATAATAATAATAACGGTAAATGTCCTAAATGCCAGACAATTGTAGCTGAGGAAAGGCTACTTGTAGGGAAATACATTTGAGACATCATGAGATATCAATATGATTTTAGAATATTGATTTATTTATCAAATAAAATATCGTATGAAATGGCAGAAGAGTATATAAACAAACAAAAATAAAATAAAATAGAAAATCCAAATACCAAAAATCGTATATTCCTCTAGAAGATACCAGAGAACCAGAAAAAGGCAAGGAGGACATTAACAAGAAGAGTAAGTTCAAAAACGAGAAGATGAATAATATAATATTCAAAATGAACCAGAAGAAGGGAGCAGAATTAACAGAAGAAGAGAATAATGGCAGTCTTAGGGTGGAAAGAAGGCAGCTGAGAGAAGAAGTAGATCGAGAACAAAAGGAAATAGAAGGTATGTATGGAAATGTGGAAGAGGAAGAAGGACAAAAATAAAAAGCACCAACGACCATCCAAATCTATGTAAACATAAAAGATGAAAAGTAGAACAAGGTGAAGGAAAAATAGAAGAGAAGGAAACTGCACTGTCAACACACCATGGTCCAGTATAGCTGCTGCTTGAGACCGGCAGCAATCTCATCGATGTCCAGGTCCTGTTACCTGGAATTCCAGTGGGGAGCAGCCCGGATACCGAGCGTTAGCAGAAAAGAGTTTAAATTGAAAATTATATAAAAGTGTAAATTAATTAATTGTAAAAGTTAAGATATATAAAAAAGTACATTGCTTGAAATATAAATGAAGTGTAACAAAGTATTGTATTGGGTACCACTAGCAATTGTAGGTTTAATTAAACGTAATAGTTAAAATATCCGTAGTTTCCAGCACCAGTTTAGTTATAGCATTAGTACTATATATTTTAAATTGCATTGATAAATGTAAAAGAGAAATATATAAAAATTAATCTGAAACATTATGTACCGACACAGAATCAAGTTATCGGGATACCGCCACGGATGGCCGAGGTCGTAAAGGCGCGGACTCATGAACGGAAAGTCTGGGGTACGAATCCCGCCAGGACCGTCTGACTGAGGTTTTATTCAGGTTTTCCTCAGTCATCATAATGGCAAATGCCCTTCCTAAAAAAACCCTTTTCCAATTTATCATTTCATGTATCATCAGTGTCCACCGCCTGTGGTGCCTCAGTAGTAAAAACGGACGTTAAACACCATTAAAAAAAAAGTTATCAGGATATAAGCATTGCAGAGTAAAATTAAATTAAATGACGGAAAAAATGTACATATTTTAATAAAAAGTTATGTTACAATTATTCTTATATAGATTAGATTGTGGAGCATAGAAAATAAACGACTAAAACGGTAAAGGAGCATCATTTTTGACAAAAAAGAAAAAAAGACGGCTTCCTTCGGAAGGGAGGAAAGACCGAGGGTCCCGATCGTAGATTTACGTCACCAAAAAGAACCTCGAGCCTGAAAGAAGAGGCCTCTGAACAAAATTTGACGACGTTTCACACCTTGAATTGAATGGGACGCTGAAGACCTGAGATGTTAAAGAGCGTCCGTAAATAAACCACCTCCCCCCAAAAAAACCGAATGACCAGTATTGCATATTTAAGTTGATGCAAAAGGTACCATAACCGTTTATATATCTTAATATATGAAGGAAATATACCAGACATAATTTTGAATCATCGCCTACAACTATGAAAGGAAACATCGGAGCAACTTTAAAACAGGTGTTATGTTCAATGATACACTTATTTATTAACGATGATAAGATACATAATCAAGTGAAACATTATTTTCTATAGGTAACTCTGTCTGTTAACCAAGAACAATTTTCACCTTCTGCTTCTCACAGAGAAATAACATCTGGACTGAATTCTTGTGCCTACCACAAAAAAGACGGGGTGATCTGTTTACACCTGCATCTCTTTCCTCTTAATTACCACATGCCTCTGGTCAACATACTTTTTGTGAGTTGCAGATGCAGTAATTATGAATTAAAACGTATGGTGGTAGTCGCAGAATATATTGTGAAAACAAGAACTATAAATGCTCTTCGCTAACCCAGATATTACCATGTGAATCAATATGCGGGAGTAGTCGACACTCAAGAGTGTGTGTGGCTTTAATTAACATCCAGCAGGAGTCGGGGCACTACGTGCACTGCTTGGAAGATTTGTTTTGTCGTGTTCGCACAGAGTGCTGAACAGAAAATAAGGTTAAGCATAGTGTAACAAGCAATGTCTAGAAAATTATACCTAACAAAATGCATGTTTTCTTTCGCAAAGAGCTGTTAAATTCTTTAGCGCCAGCAACGATTGTAATAATGTTAATTAACTCACGGCAGTTATAAAACGTTAAATTTGATTTTTCATCTAGCATTAACCATATTTAAGAGTAATGCTATAAGATTGTATCAACGGATACTTAAATTTAATAAGTTTATATCAATGGTTTCATTTTTATTTCGGACGTTTAAAATTTTTCTAAAGAAAACTTTTATTTTTGCCTTTAATATTAGGACAATAAAATTTAATTATGTGATATTTTTAAATGTAAAGAAAAATAATTATAAAAGTCAAACTTAAAAAACAAGCTTGCACTATATTTTTAAAAAAAAATATTTTATTTTAGACATAGGACGTACAATGTCCGGTACAACGAACTTCTGAAGGAAAAAATATAACGACTTTGCAAGGCATAGAGATTAAATTTGTATACAGCTTAACTGGATGTAAAACTTTCATAAAATCAGTTAAATATTTTACATTTAAAATAATAATTGGTTTACTATGAAAAAATTAAAATTTAAAGCATTGACTATCTTGAGCAGATATGCGAGTTGGAAAAAACGGATGTTTAGTAATAGGGAAAATAAATATTTTATCTTGAAACGTGTGGCAACGCTGTTTATTGTTCTGCAGCGGTTAACGTACAGTAAATTTAGAACGCATTAATTGCAGATACTCAGTAAATATTTGTTAGCATAACCTTGATGTGAAAACAAGTTAACGCATCTCATTTTTAACCTATTTTAACATCAATGCTACGACATTAATATTAAGCTCAGTGGTGCCCAATTTAATTTTGTTAAGCCAAATGATTCACATACAAAATTTAAAGAGAATTTACGTCAAAGCGCCTCTAGTTAAGGAAAAAATAGTTTAAGATATTTGTTCAATTTCTCTTTGTCTATGCATTATAATCGAAATCGATAATTACAACGTACAAACGTATTACAGCACTCAGAAATAATTTTGTTTTGTCAAAATCAAAAGATTTGTAGAAACATTTTTTCCCATTTATAGCTCGGATTCTACACACAAATTTATAGCGCTGAATTCCCTTCCACTGTGTATATCCATTTTCAAAACATATTTACTAGGAAACTTGGTAACAAATGTTAATATATTATTAATTTAACTATAGAGTATAATTTAAGATATTCTTTAATACTTCAAAAGAATTACTAATTCAAGCGCTAATTATTTTAAAGGTATAAAGGAAGGGTGGGAGGGAGGGAGGGAGGGAGGGAGGGAGGGAGGGAGGAAGGAAGGAAGGAAGGAAGGAAGGAAGGAAGGAAGGAAGGAAGGAAGGAAGGAAAAGTATATGCGTGTTTGCTTCCTTTTAGTCTATTCTTGCAGTGAGAATATTTAATGAATTGGAACTTTTGACCAGAATTAATTCTAAACATGACTTCTGTTACTATTATATTAAGCGTAGCGTGTACTAGTTAAGAATTTATGCCTCCTCAAAGTAATAGAGGTATTGACCAATATTATCTTCTGTATTTTAAAAGCATGCTTTTGGCTCCAAAGGTGCTGTTATATTATTATGGTTTTGGTTTTGTGTTTTGATAATTTTGGCTAGAAATTCAGTTATACTCTCTTTAATCCGAAGAATAGTGCAAAGTAAAGTGGGTTTCATACAATTTTCTAATATTCATAAATAAATTATTTTTACAGGTTCTATGTAGCTGGAAATGCATTTGTAGAGGCGGGGGAAAAAAGTGCTGCTTGAAAAAAAGTTGTTGCTTTGAGCTAGCTTTTCACTTCTGTTGCCGAGAGATCAGCTAGCAATAGTGTGCTTTGTGAATGGAGTGAATTAACTAGAAAGGAGAGAGAGACATGAACAAACTCAGAGACGTTCGAGTGAGAATACGATGAACTTTGATCAGAAATACAGCACAAGAAATAACCACATACATTACCAAAAAGTAACTTTATATTTTATATGCAACATTTATATTTCCTATATTTGTTCTAAATCTAAAAATGCAGACAATGAAATAAAAAGTCTTCATTAAAGTGGAAAGGAAAACAAAAATCACATTAACAGCAATGTAAAATAAAAACATTATAGACAAAATAGCACAAGAACCTGCATTATAATATAAAAAAAACTGTAGAAAATAAATTATCTTAGGTGCATTAAGAAAATATGTCGATAAAATTACGAAATAAAATAAAATAAAATGTTTTCTTCCAAGAAGAAAAGTATATTATGGGTATTAGGAAATTAAAATTAAATAAAATTAAAAGATGAAAATAATAAGTTTTCTTCTAAAATAAAAGAAACAAAACACAATTTAATAAACTTTATAAGTAAAAAATACATACATCGTTATCTAAGACTCGTTTAGTCCCTTTGGAAATGATTAGACAAAGGAACTACAATATCGAGGTTTCCTTCCAAATATTTTGGATGTGGTCCCTAAGGACCTCTGCTGAACATATTGTCAGACTCCAATAATGTTATATTGGGTTCAGGTCACTCGCAACGCCTCGGGTGGCCGAGGTCGTTTAGGCGCGGACTCGTGAGTGGGAGATCCGAGTTTCGAATCCCGCCAGGACCATCCTACTTGGCTGAGTTTTTGTCTAGGTTTTCCTCAGTCCTCATAACTGACAAACTCCGGGGAGATACCCCAAATTTAGGCCTTGAACATTTCCTTACTTAAAAAACCTTTCCCAATATATCATTTCTTCTCATATATCATCAGTGTCCATCGCCTGTGGTGCTTCAGTAGTAAAAACGGGCGTTAAACACTATTCAGGTCACTCGCTACTGCTTCACATCGACTTTATGGATGGTCTTCTATGCACCTCTGTCACACCACTGATGTAAACGACAAGAGTTATCCTGCATAAAACTGGTGATTGGCAATTCGCTAGCAAGATACAATGCATGAACAATAGGAATTATTCTCCCAGAACATCGACATATTATTCGAAATAGTCCTACAAGAGGCATTGTTGAGTTTTGTTTGTCTGCAGTGTTAATTCAATCCCAGAAGGCCAGTTAATGAGACAGTTTCTAGTAGTGGAGATATTTTTGGGGCGAAGAAAGAAGACCACACCAAAAAAAAAAAAAAAAATAATAATAATAATTCCACACTTCCTCTCGAATAAGAGTATTCAAAACAAAGACGATAATTAAGGTATTTAGAATAAGTGGATTCTAGAATAATGGAGGTAGCTGCTGACAGGGAAATGCTGGCACAAAATGTTAGCAGGTGGAAATGGATAAACTGCTTTGTTTTCCAATATTGCTTCTTATTGCTCCACGGTTAATTTCCTGGGACGACCTAACTTAGAATTTATCTTCAAACCCTCTTCTTCTTGGAAACTGGCAATTCAATTGAATACAGTCTTTCGATCTGCATTGCCAATATAGGGAATAAAACGATTGCATTACCACACCACCACAATTCGTCCTATAGTTATAATTTGGTAGTCAATGACTTAATGCCAGTTCTCTTGAGCAACAAATAAGCCATGCCGACCTAATCTATTTCAAGACCATCGGCGAGTTATCAAATAGAAATGTTATTGCGTTTTCTAAGCCTGAACAATTCGCCCCATCCTCCCTTCAATTGCCTCAGATTCAAATGTAACTAAATATTGAAAATTTGCCAATGAAAGGAGTGTTAATGCAATGAAGCTTAAGAAAATTATGAAGCTATATGAATATTTTATTTACGTAAAGGTCTAATAGCTTGTTTTGCTGTGGTTAATTTGCTTAATATATCATTTCTAAATATTCTGGTTATTAAAATACTATATATAGTAGTGTTACTACAAAATAAAAGCTAATTGAGTTAACACCATTGTGAAGATTTGATGCTTTAAATCTATACTTTTATAACGATACTACATTTAAACAAATCATTAAATGTGTTATAATACATTGAAAACGTTTGCATGTATTATTATTTACACTTAATAATAATGAATTCTGTTGTAACTTAATAAATGCTCTTTAGTTTATTTGCAAAATAAAGCTCAAAAGTACATACTGTGAGTAGTTCGTATCAAACCCCCCCCCCTCCTCCTCGTGAGCCTTAAAACCAGTCGATTTTGAAAGTAAAAGGTTGAGCAAAATTTTCACTGTAGCTTTTATTTTTAAATTCAAGGATTCTTTCTTCCCTAATTGTACAAAACATTCTTTGACAGAGTTTCATTTCGGTTTAAGTCCCTGTTTTAAAGGGTTTTCAGAGTCTGCAAGATTTAAGCAATGTTTTTGTGCTGTTTACAATGTCTAAACATTTTCTGCTTATTAATTTCTTTTTCTTCATTTTATTGCTGATATCTCTATGAGAGTTATTGAGGTTTTGCCTCAACTTGAGATGGCTTAAATTAATAACAGAGTGAGGTTCTTGAAGATTAACCGGAATTAGAAGAGAAACGTCAACTGTTATTGTCCTAAAGGCCTTTGGTAATTATGGTAAGCCTATAATTTCAATAATTATTTAAAAATAAGCATATCATAAAATTATATTTATAAATGTTGCTTTAATTCGAGATTTTGTGTACCAGCATTATATGCTAATATTTTATATTTATTTTTTTTATCAAAAAATGCGACGGTGGGATTTAAACCTGGACGATTTAGAAAATTGACTTTGTAGTTATTGCGGGATTTTTTTTACTAGGGTGGTACATTTATGAAATTACAAACGACTTACCCCATTGTAATGTAGGCATTTTTCCAACAATTTACTAAATGATCCTATTATTATGTTAGTGTATTATTATTATTATTATTATTATTATTATTATTATTTTGCAAAAATAAACCATTAGTGAAAGTTTTTTATTATTTGTTTATTTACGGACGCTCTTTAACATCTCAGGTCATCAGCGTCCCATTCTTTTCAGGGCGTGAAAGGCCGACAAATTTTGCACAGATGCCTCTTCTTTCAGGCTTGAGGTTCTTTTTCGTGCCGTAAATGTACGACACGGGACCCACGGCCTTATTTCCCTCCCGGAGGAAGCCATACTTAGGATTTTTACGACCGAAAAAATTCATCGATTCTGACCGGGTTTGAACCCGAGATCTTGGGTTTAGAAGGCAAGTATGGCTACCACTACACCACCAGGACCGACTAATTAGTGAAAGTAAAACAGCATAGAGTCATGTAATGAAATATTTGCAAAATAAATATTAAGGAAATTAGAGTTTAAGTTGTTAAGGTTTAAAATACTTGCTTGTGATGTATTCATTTTAAAAATTGTTGTTGAATCTTCATTCCATTTAGTACTCGGCACACCCTCCTAAAGACCATTTTTAGACATTTTTGTATCATTTAATAATGTTTCGTCTAAAATGTCCATCGTTTTGCATACTTAAAACTTATTGCTTTGTTAGCCGCTTTGTATTGCGGTACGACCACAAATCGATAACTATGTGCAGTAAGAGGGAAATGACATTTGCGCGACCTAAAACCAACACTAAACATCTGCCTAAATTGACAGGGAGGGTAAAGCAGCGTTAACTACACTGAACGGGCAGTCGCGCAGAACCAACGCGATAGCGTGTTTGGGAGGGAGGTGTGGAGGGGGATCGACAGCTGTGATGGATGTAATCCTTTCGGATTTTGAAACAAAGTACCTGGTGATTTAGCAGTAGGTACAATTTTCCGACAGTGAAATTTTAGCTTTTATGACTTGGATTAGAATTTCAAAATGTTATTTGTAGCAGTTTGTAAAGCGTTAGACCACGGAAGGCTAGATGTCAGGGGCACTCAGAAACTTTCCGGATATTGACCATATAAAAAAGCTAATTTGAAACCTTCTCCTACATCTTCTCAAACTATTCCCCTCAACCTCTGTACAACTGCTACATCATTTTCTAACCGCCAATGACCGCCACGAGTGGCCGACGTCGTTAAGTAGCAGACTCTGGGCGGGAGGTCTGGTGTTCGAATTTTGCCAGAACCGTCCTCCCTGACTGAGGTTTTTTCCAGATTTTCCTCAGTCTTCATAAATGGCAAATACCTGGGAGGTACCCTAAACTTAAGCCCAGAACTTTTACTTCCTAAAAAATCTTTTCCAAATGTCTCATTTCATCTCATGTATCGTCAGTGTCCACTGCCCTTGATGCCTCAGTAGTAAAAAGGGCCGCCACTGGTCGCCGAGGTGCTAAGACGCGGATTTGTGAGTGGGAGGTCTGGGGTACGATTCCCCAGGACTGTCCTTCCTGACTGAGGTTTTTTTTTCAGGTTTTTCTCAGTCTTCATAAGTGGCCAATGCCGGGGAAGTACCTTAAGCTTAGGCCTGGAACGTTTCCTTTCTTTTAAAAAAATCTTTTCCACTTTATCATTGGTGCCCCCGACTCGCTTCCCCAGCAATCGGGTCCTTCACGAAATCGGGCAGGAAGAAGTTAGGACTGCATTTTTTTTTTTTTTTTGTTTATTTACGGACGCTCTTTAACATCTCAGGTCATCAGCATCCCATTCAATTCCGGGCGTGAAACGGCCGACAAATTTTGCTCAGAGGCTTCTTTTTTCAGGTTTGAGGTTCCTTTTCGTGCCCTAATTGTACACATGGCGCCCACGGCTAAACTTCCCTTCTGAAGGAAGCTATACTTAAAACTTTTATGCCCGAAAAGATCCATCGATCCTGCCCGGAGGATTGCAATGAAGATGGGCGGCATGTTTCACAATGGTACGCTGTAGAAATTTAAGAGTTAACACTGGCAGTGATGGAACCTGATGCCTCTAAGTCCGATTTTTGACAGTTTTTAACATACCAATTGAAAATGTTCTGGGGGAAAAATGCATCACTCTGGATAATAGTCCTTGGATTTTCAAGGGTAACTGTAGCACATGACAGCTCCAAGATCGTGGGTTCAATCGAATGGATTTTTTAAGTAAAGCCGTGGATCTCATGTCGTAGATTTACGGTACGTAAAAGAATCTCAAGCCTGAAAGAAGAGGCCTCTGAGTAAAATTTATCGATCGTTTCACGCCCTGAATAGAATCGGGTGCTGAAGATCTGAGATATCGAAGAGCGTCCATAAATAAACCAAATAAATAAATAAGCTTGACAGCTAATGGAGAATAATGGTACTGCAATTTCTTCCTACCACAATCCTCTCTCGCTTTAATTGGATTGTCGTGTGGAAAGATCCAAGTTAATAACTTAAGCTTTGTTTCTGAATCATATTAATCGCATTTCTTCATCACCTGTTGTGATTTCACAAACATGAAGAGTGTTCCGCTTTATTACATCTTTGGAGTTTTTTGTGGCACATTCCATTGAGCGATCTTCTCTCTTTCACTGCGGTTCTGAGCCATCCAGTGGAAAGAAAGTTTACTGACCTTATATAATCATGTACTGTTTTTGAGATTCTTCCTGATGCAACGAATGCCTCCAATCTTTAAAGGTCATGCCACTTCTTCCTGTAACATCTCTGAGTCCCCCACGAAAATAAGGTCTATACATCACAATACATGGACTTTAACTTGTTAGTTATTAGCGGAATTCTATTCCATAAAGGTTTCAGCTACACTTGTACTTTAAATCTCCATATTTACTAGCGTACAAGTGATTTTTCGTTGCTTTGTTCCTCGAAGTATGAGTCATAGGCGTGCACTTGTAACATGTAAAAAATTTCTCTACAAGTGTAGGAATGTTGTACATGCAAATACAAATACAGGTGCAAATTTTAATATATTTTAATAATTTTTGGAATCATATGACCTAAATATGAGAAGTAATGGCGAAAATGATTGTGATGAGAGTAGGAATATGTATAAGAAGAAAGAATAATTCAGTATTTGGTATATAGAGAATATTAAAGTGAGACTTATGACCCTTATTGCCATTTCCTATTTCAAATCATATTTCAGCCCAGCGTCTAAGTTTAGGTATTTATTAAGGTTATTGTACATGCCACGAAAATAATTTCCTTCTATTTCTCATCCTCTTTAATGTTCTTTAACACTATTCCCCCCCCCCATTTTTTTTTGCTTAAAATGAAAATGTGACTGAGGAACAATATAAGCAATTTTATATAAATTATCAAAAAGACTAATAAAATAAATGACCGAGCGTAGTCGAGAAGCTGGAGTTTTGTGCTATCTCTCGACGATTGAAATTGCTGCCGTTTTGTATTTATATTGATCTTCATTTCAAGTAGACTATTAGATTTGAATATTGACAAATGCATAATAAAGTATTTAAATAATAATTATTTCTGAGAACATATTAGCAGGAATAAATAGAAATTTATTACTAAGGAGTGGACATAGCTTTATTCAAGGTATGGCGATGTGTGGCAAACAGCTGTTCTTCCAGTTTGTTCTTATATCACGCCACTTACCACCTTTTTACTAATAATTTTCAAGTGTTGTGCATTTTTTTAATGATGTTTAACATCCGTTTTTACTACTGAGGTACCACAGTTGCCAGTTTGTTATTTTCCAACAAATACAAAAAAGAAAAAGATATTTAAGTGCCTCTGCACATTATTTTAGACAACTTTTTATGTCCATATTTATACACATTAGATGATGGTGGAAAATATTATATTGCATGTGTGAAAATACAGTTTTAAGGAGAATTCTAGTGTAAGAAAACCCTCTCGATTTAAAATGTGCCGAATAATACTCAAGAGAGCATGTTCAGAACCTAAAACTCCAGCCAAAGAATACTGGAGAAAGAAGTTCAATTCATTACACAAAAACAGTACACCGTACTTAAAATTTATCATGCCAGAGGTCTGAACATTCCCAAAAAATCAGGTCGAAATACTACTAATGGGAAAACCAGACTGGTACATATAAATAAAAAGTGTTTATAACACATCAAGTATGCTTATATTAAACGCTTAGCTTGGAGCAGCCTTTTACCAAGAAATTAATGTGAAACAAAACAACAATAAACTATTTAAAGTCATGATGTTTACTTCACTAGCTGAGCGGGATGGGTGAGGCATAGCGCTTTGGAGGTCCTTGGTTATACTCTTAAAACGGACTAATCTGAGTGTTTTAACGATTTTTTCCTTAGTATATTTTCAGAAAAGGCAAAGGATGATTTAATGTTTCTCTGCCACGGATTCGCCTTCTATTTAATCATTCATGGTTATTGTTGTTGTCGTCGTCGTTAGTCCCAAGTTGGCTCCAAATTATGAAGCTGTTTAGTAGACTCCGGCTATGTAACCCAGGTTGGGCACCAATTTTGAAGCAATTTGTTATCGATATCGAGTGGCCTCACGTTGTGATGTCAATTTTGAAGTATTTTATAGATTATTGATCGCTTCGGTGTTGTTGCCCAAGCTTCAATGACAACAATCTCTTAGGGGAAATTAACGCTATTTTGTTGACTTGTACTCAACAAGACTGGGAGAGGATAGCAGGCAAAGTAACATTATATATTGGTTCTTCATTATGTCCAAAATTTCGCATCCTCTGGTGTTTTGCGTATGATGGACTTAGCTACGCCAAAACAAACTTAGTTGCCGCGTGTGAAGCTTACAGATGAGTGCCGTTGCGCTTGAAACTGAAATTTGAACTTATGAGTAAATCGAACTGCGTGTATCTTGCCGCGTGTATATATTATAACTGCCTATCTGAATCGAACTGATTTCCCCAGCCCAGCAAACGCTCCCTTATGTATTAAATTCAAATCAAGTCATCGTTGGTTTTAACGATTGTCACGGAGTTAAACAGACGCGCAATCTTCGCACCTATCTTTAAAGTTCAAACAATTTTCCATTGACTGGTTTAAGTTCACCTGCTACACGTTCCATTCGCTATTTTTGAAAGTTTAAAACATTTTGACATTGGGTATTTTAAAGGCTGCTAGTATAACGGCCTGTCCGGGTCCAAGCCCCAAACGGTTTAAAAAGCCTTTAGTTTATTAACCTTGTAAGAGGAGTACATTTATAAAAAGAAAGAGGCTTTACACGCGACTCTTTTTCCTTTGTGTAGATTTATGACCCTATTGAGCTTCCAAGCATCCGTAACAAACATCAGAGGCTTTTTCTTTGGTAAAATTCTTGCAATGCAGTTAAAGCTTATGACACACATATATGCATAATACTTATATTACTAATTACAATGCCAAAATACGATTAGACTTATGTGCTTATAATTATATTTCAGTGGGGATGGAACGGAGGAATTGTTACAATGTATATGTCTGCAGCCTCTGCTTGTGACATGTTCATGAGATTGTACTGATAGCTATTCAGGGTGTTTTATATGTACTACGTGTGTGTGTGTGTGTGTGTGTGTGTGTGTTGCCATAGATAATTGGCTCAAGAGACTGACCTGGGCATTACTTGTAAGTCTCAAGAGGTGCAAATCCTAACATCGGAAGAGGGTAAACAGCTAAAAAAAAAGTACTTCACTATCTGAAAATTATGGATTTGAAGGCTAAAAGAAACTGTTTCCTTTTTTACCCCTGGCTGATGTCAACATTACATGAATACTTGATTAGAATAAACAAAAACAAACCAGTAGCAGCCAGTTGTTTACCATAAACTTCACAACAAAAACAGTGCACGATAATAATTCATGCAAAGTAATCAGGACAAGCTGCGACCTGAATAAATGAGGTCGCCTTATCCAAATGTTCCTGAGTGTTTGGTTATCGCAAAAGTGCCTTCGTTTACAACACGGAATTAGTTAGTCGAGTTCAAAGAAAAAACGTCTTAGAGAAACCAGTCAAACATCAATACAACACTAAAAAACTCGTCTTTAACATATTTTTTCCTCTGTTACCAAAAACTTCTCTTAATAACAGATGATATTTTACATTTACAGTTACAAATTCTGGGTGGAAGCAAGCATGTATTGCCTATTTCACTTCAAATGTGGGTCTGTCCGATTATCCATTAAACAACAATGTTACAAAGTAGATACATTTCGATCCATTCAAAAGTTGAAAAAAAAAAAAAAATAATAATAATAATAATAATAATAATAATAATAATAATAATAATGAAGTTAAAACGTTTCGAAAATATATACTGCTATCTGTTAACTACGATCCGCTGGCAGATGATTGAATAGGATGTTAAAATATATGCAAATTCACAGCATTCTTGTTTTCTCCAGTAATATTATATCGTTTGCTGTAGGCCAATCTCCGACTTTTTATTATGTTTGCTAAATTTAGGGTGTTTATCCTATATTCACTAGCTAGTTTACGCTTTGGTATTTTTGGATATAGATATATTTAAATCAATAATAATGCATTATAATTTGACGTCTTCAGTTATCGAAGACGAAGAGCGTTCAGGTCGGCCCTTGGAGCTGCTCCTTCCCGAAAACATCGCTCTTGTGGAAGGAGAAATTATGGAAGACCGGCGGCTCAAAGTCACATAAATAGCAGCAAAGTTGGGCCTTTCTAAAAAAAGACTCCTTGGAATTATTCATGAACATTTAAACATGAATAAGGTTAGTGCAAGATGGGTGCCTAGACTTCTTTACTCAGTCCAAAAGCAGCAACGAGTCATCTGTTGTCGGGTATTTTTGGAGTTCTGCCTTGGTAACAAGAGAGCATTCTGCAAACCATTGTTACAGGAGATGAAATTATGGTCCTTTACGTGCTCCCTTATGTCCAAAAGAGAATCAATGGAGTAGCATAAACATGCCGAAGCATCACCTCTAAAGGCCAAGGTTACTCATTTAACCAAGAAGACCATGATCACAATGTTTAGGGACTGTGAAGGAATACTCTTCATTAGCTTCATGGAGAGGAACACCACAGCAAATGCGGAGTACTATGCTGGCCTAAAGCACAGACTACGTGCTTCCATCAAAGAGAAAAGGTGAGGAAAGCTGAGTGGTAGTGTGCGCCTTCTTCACGACAACGCGCCTGTGCACACAGCTCTTGTTGCAAAGGAAACTGTGAAGAAATGTGACTTCAAGGAGATCGACCATCTTCCCTACAGCTCAGATCTATCTCCCAGTGACTATTTCCTCTTCTCAAAACTCAAGAAGGAACTTCGAGGATGGAAGTTTAAGTGTGACGAAGAATTGATAGATGTTGTTTATGCCCATTTTGCATACAAGACTTCTGATTATTTGGAGGGAGGGGGTTGAAATGTTAATTCAAAGATGTGAGAAGTGTATTGCAATAAAGGGTAACTATATTTTACATGTTTAACATTTACAATAATTTTCATCTAAAGGAACAAGCATAGTCGCTCGTCGCTGTCAATTTTAACCAGCTCAGTTTACTATTCCACTTATATTATGAAAGCAGCTTTACAGACAAAGAAAACACTCCATTTTTACACAAAGCATGTATCATTACTATCTGGTTCCAGAAATAATTCAAATTTGAATACGGTCGGTGATACTCCGTAAATGATTCGTTTTCGTTCACTAATCTCACTTAAAGAGTTCTTTTCGACCAGTAGATAGGGGAAGGGGTGATAGCGTCCATACTGTTATAATATTTTCACTCAAAATAGGCGAATCAAGATCACGGATTCTTTCTCTCCGTGCATCCTTTCCCTTCTGCCAGCGCTGAGCATGTGGGCGCTTTCCTTTCCTCTCCCTAGCCATACCAATCCGGCTTGTTATGCGACTGGTTGAGAGGAAATAGTAGTAACAATACGTTGCAAACAAAGCTGGGCAAATGGCTTTGAACGGTCTATTTTGAAGAAAATATTATAGTAATATTAGCCACACTGCTAAAATACTGGTCAAAATACTGTGAAAGGATAGTATGTGTGAACATGACGTTGCACGCTGTGACGAAGTGGATTTTAACATTCAGTCGAACCATTTTTTTTTTTTTGTCTTAAGGTGCACACATTAGTATACATAAACATTATAATTAAACTACCCATAATTACTTTTACGCATTGATAACAAAGTCTTACTTGACTTACTCCCGCCCAACCGCCATGACATGCATAAATTGCATCAGGTATCCACCTAGCCGTTCAAACTTAGGTTGACAGTCAACTGTCATTCAGAAGGGGGATAATTATGCTTTACTTGTTTCAGCTAAATTTGACGTTGAGCTTGGGGCCGCTAATGTAGTTGTTGATAAGATAGTGTGGGAGACGGGCGGCGGGAGCGAATAGTGTGGTATAGTCGCGTCACAATGTTACGAGCAATGTGCAGCTCGAATAGTATTAGGGAAATAGTATCACTGTATGCACGTGTGTCACTCATTAGCATCGAAGAATATACTTGCGCGATATAACGATTTTAATGCCTTAGAAGCTATGTTTAATGTATAAAACCCCAATGAGACGACAATCGTACTTAATTAGTGGTTTCTTTAATTATTTAATTTTTACTCGATGACTATACAGAATATCAGTATGACACAGCTGTTAGTCATCGATAAAGTAAGCATAAACGAATTTTAGTCATTCCAAATATTTTGCAATTTGCTTATCTGTTTTCAGCGTTTAGTTTGTTATATATACATGAACTTCCTGTTTATGTAACTTTAATTGTCTTATTCTAAACGAGTGATTTTATGTATAAACAGATTGTATCTTTATAACGAACAACCTACAAGGCTACAGCGCTCTTGTGGGTGTAAAACACTTTTTTTCTAGCCGCTCTGCGTCTTTATTTTATTATTACTTGCATCATTTCAAGCCTATTTACCAACGCAAACATTAAAACAAATAAATGTAAAGCACTCTCAACTGTCAATTGGTGCTCTGGATTACGAAACTGAGACAGTTGTCTTTTAACAGTATAAGCCTTAATGCCCTCCTTGGTCTAGTAGTTAGCGTTGCTGACTGCTGGCCGGAAGGCTCGGGTTCGCTTCCCGGTACTTACTTAGGAATTTTTTTTAGGTTCGGGAATTCTGGAACGGGGTCACCTAGCCTCGTGAGGACAACTGGGAAGCTGTCTGATGAAGAGGCGGCGATCTAGTGTGTGCTGATCACATACCCTCCTGCAATACTGCACTCTACATGTGATGGAGGTAGAAGACGCGGCGGTGTCGCGGTGAGTCGAAGGCCCATATGGGGCTGTAGGAAACCAGGGTTAGAAGAAGAAGAAGAAGAAGAAGCCTTAATACCTAAAACTCTTTAAAACAAAGCTTTATATTGTTCGACCTAAAACCAGAGATGGATCAATAATGTCCTCTTATAGCACTCAGGTGTTGTTCATCGTCCGCTGATGATGCCAACCGCAGTAGTTGGTGAAAGCTATGGTAACATATTAAACCATGGACCAGGGCAAAACAGCTCCGAATGTTTTAATTGTTTTAATTATAACACCGGCCATGAAAGCTTAAAAAGTGTTATAATAAAACTCTGCAATATAAATAGGACAATATCAGCTTCTAATGTAACATGTCACATTAAATTAAGACCAACGTCTTGAAACAACGTTAGGAATCTTCATAATCTGCTAACAACTTTTAACGGGCTTGTGCCCTGGCATGTCACTGTTTGAGCAAACAATTGAATCAGTGATGTAATAGTAACATACGGTTTAAACAGCTGGGGACGTGTTTGCTCTTCCTGGACCAAGTCAAGTACGTGATGCAAGGTTAACAGTGGTGCAGCTGTTTGTTCCGAACGGTTATTTTAAGACAATCGTGTACCATAGAGCTACAAATTCGATTTAATTTAGAACTTTAGATTTTGTTGGTTTTTTTTCAATATATTCGTAAATATACTACATACCCAAAGCATCATAAAAACGTTGAGCTACAGATACTGCCAAATTAACACAACTAAAATAATGACTAATATTATGTTAAATTTAAACAGGCTTTTCCATGATTCAGCGTCTGTACTTCAACCCAAAATGCTACTTTCCACTTCTTCTACCTTTTCTATATTCCATATTCTTTTGTTAGTCCCTTATTTATTATACTTCATACTTATCTTTCTTTGTTCTTTAGGAAACACTTTTTCTTTACTATCTTTGGAGTTTCATCACAACATTGAGGTCATTGTATGAACGCACAACTACTCGCTGACAAAGCCTCCCTCAAACTAACTACAATCTACGTCCTGCACATGCATTATAGGCCTTGACGACTGATTCTCCCAGAATGCAGCCGTGCTCTGTTGGCACATAACTCAAATAACCTCACTGTATTTGTTGGATTTAATGCTCACGTTTACGGTATATGTACTTTCACACACTGATATTTAGATTTCTGTTGTACAATAGGAAACATGCTATTATTCCGCTCCTTCATTAACTCGTTTGTGTGTGTGTGTGTTTTGAGATGTAACTTTAATATGTTCATTGTATGTCGTAAAAAGACAAGTTCTCTGATGTAACTGCGTACGGTAGCCCAGTCAGAAATTGGGCAGAGTCCATGGTGCCATAAACCGCTATACAAAGGGAAGGGACCAGTGCTATGCCACTTCTGAAAATACCTTCCGTTGGCGAAGTTTAATAAAGTCCAGCTTTCGAACACTTTAGGGCAATGAATACGCTAGCCGGTTATACAGTTAACTTTAAACCAACCAATGTAAATAAATGTTTTAAACGTTCAAATAGTAGCGGGTGGCATACTGGATATTGAACCATACTGGATATGTATATGTATATTTTGAATTTTTAAAGCAAGGCCCAAAACTTGCTCGTGCTTGTGTCCCCCGTGCGTCGGCTTGGTGATGCCAACATTTAGTTACTTTGCATCCAGTATATAAGGTGTTTGACCCGCTGGGGCATCAGTTGAGATAACCAGACGACCAGTTCAAACACATCATTGCGGCATCTGACATCAGTCAGAGATGTCACATCAGTTCAGTTACACATAATAAGCTCTACAATCAACGCGGGCACTACAATAAGTTCTAATTCGGACGCAGTTCTCAGTTGGTATCATTGGGAGTCCCGGCAGCTAAATTTATGCTCGATCTAGTTAAATTCTACCGTACTCAGAACACCAGAGGACGCGAAAGATCTTGCGCATAACAAATTGCCATGCATATTCAGACCTACTCATTGCGTGATTTTAACACAGTTGACATCCTCTCCCAGTCTTGTTGAGCACGAGTCACAAAATAACGAAACAAATCCCTGAGATATTGTCATGAAACGTGGGAAACAATACCAAAACGATCAATATTCAATTAGCGATACGCCGCTAAAGAATATGGCGATCAGCAACTAAATCGCTTCATAATTGGCAACCAACCTGTTGCCTCCGAACAAATGGCTTCAAAATTGGCGCCCAACGTCGACCACTCTACGTCGAGAATAAACCGCTTTATATTATTAACTCCCTTTGAGAAATTAAATCCACATATTGATGATGTTATCCTTTACTTCGTCTAGAACATGTGAATATTACTAATGTACATGGATCGCATTACAACTTGGAATTCTTATCACCTGGGTATTTCTCTCCAAATAATTTCCTGAGAGCACGAGCGGACTCCGTAGGGACATTTTATTCCTAAATAAAAATTCGTGGAATAGAATACTAGGTCTATTTTTGTCATTTAGTATTCTTAGTAATTTAACTCTAGGATTAGATAAGGGTCGTTTCTTTCGCAGTTCAAACGAAAGTGGCGTGAGGCTCAAGGTAAACGTAGCAGTACAATAAATTCCAATTCATCTACTCCGGCTGACCCGGCAGTTACCGCGCCGGTCATCAGATAATTGGATCACCTGATATAAATCTTTAATAACTGAATTAATATTTTTCATTATTAATGGCGATCAAAAGTTCCTTACCAAAAGCGCCTACTTGCCTTCCTTTATCTTATACGGTCTTAGTAATTACAATGCACCTAAAGAACTGTATGTAAGTCGAAAATATCTTATTTCATTAACAATTCTTTTACAGTCGCGAATCCTTTGGAGCAGTAGAAATGAATATTTGCTTTTATAAAAGAAAAGGTTAATTGCTAAGTCTTATTCGCTCCACTTCTCTTACATCTACTATATCACAGAGAAACTGCTGAGCCTTTCGAAACGGGAAGATAAACATGATGATTAGCAAGTGCTACTATAACAAAGTACCAGAATTGCACAGTAATAAAGACAAATGTTTCTTAATACTCTCGCCAGTTGGATACCTCGATACTGAAGAACTAAACCAGCTCAATGTTTTGTTAGTTTTTAAATACATGAGTATTTTCTTAATTATGTTGCAATTAGCACATTTTAAACTAATAACTGAAATAACCGTGAGATTCTGAGCCACAGCCGCAGTGGCTCCTTTCCGTATATTTCTGCAGACGGTAGTATTTCTGAGGCACAGATGTGTTTAACAATCACGCACCAGAGCAGTAAAAGTGTTTAAATGCAATTTAAAGTAGATGTTTTTGAACGCACAGTTTCTAGTATTTTTGTCCCAATTTTCGATAATAAGGAAAAAAGACGACTTGCCTACAAATTAACCCCAATTCTGAGTTTGTCCAATAATAAAAGAGGTCTTTGGTAAGTATTTCATGTGATCCGTTAAACTGCTATCACAAGTAACAACAAATATAACAATATTCTACTTAGCATCTTTAGCATGAAACTTGGTTTTACAGTAGTACCTTTTGTTGTTTTCAAGTAAATTTTTACTTTGAGGCTACAGAGACGGTCATTTTCACGGTTTCCCTTTTTCTGAAAATGTGGGTGAAGTTTATAACTATTTTCAGTAAGATCCTATAAGTGATAAATGAACCATTTTCCGCATTTGTAAAAAAGCACTTGCGAGACCTAAAGAAACATATTATCTCAGTTCATAAAATTGTTTTTATTGAAATGTTCCAACTCGGTAAGTAAAGAAATTCAGATCGTTTCATGATATACCGTGACCTCAGTTTTCTACGCAATCGAGTTTGTACACATTAATGGAAACTAAAAACTGTTGACTTTCAGTGAACGTGCGCTTCCCGATAAGTAGCTGGAGTTCAAATTCCGCTGATGCAGGCAAATGAGCTTGCTCAGCCCTGTTTATCACGGCAGCAGTTTTTGTACATTTCTGTAAAAAGTGCAAGTTTGACTTTCGTATACCAAGAATAAGATATACTCTACAGAAAAGTTTAAAAAAATATTATTATTGTAATATGCAAACGAAATCTTACAGGTGGGTACTGTAGGGGAGAATTCCGTACTAAATTTCTAAAAGTAACATTTTCATTGGGAAGTGCGTTTTCAGACTGGCGAAAGTTCGAATTCAAGGTATTTTCATTGACAAGAAACCGAGACTAAAAACAGGGTTTTAACAGAGGAGAAACTTGATGAAATAGGCTGTTGTAAGATATGTTTCCTCTAAATGATTAGTACAGCAAATTAGTGTATATGTCGGCAGTGAGTATAAAGACACTCAGCTGCTGCTACATCATCCATAAAAAATTTCTGCTGGCGCTGTAAACAGGCAATGTTGTTTACAATAATCGGGAGGAGGGATTTCGGCGAGAATTTCATTATATTTTTCGAAAGATTCAGGCATTTCTCATAGCCAAGGGCAGGTTTTTGAGCATCTGATATGATGGTGAGTACGATATTAAATATTATGAACTCATTATAAGTGACTAAAACAAAAAATGCGCGCCATGAGCCCCTACGATTTTCCTCGGCAGGTGGTGAGACCAATAGGCAGTAATTTTCCTCTGCAAAATCAATTCCAAATTGCGTAGTGAAATGAGGACTCTATATTAATACGCTAAAAATGTGTTTTATTTGTTAAATAATATGATATAATTGAATATCGAGACTAAAACTTATATACATAGGGGTCAATTATCATATCGACAGAAGTTGGTATCGACCCATCTTTGTAATGAAATATTCCGTTAAAAGGAAAGTAAATAAGCACCTAGCGCTCCATTTACTCCTCCTCAATATTTGAAAATAAAACACTAATTTAAAACAGCGTACATAGAAACAAAGCAAGGAATAGAGTAATGAGATATCTTACGTTTTTTAAGCCCATGCACTTACCAAAGAGCATACCACAGGATCATCTTAATAAAAATTGCATAGTCTCATTTGGATTGGCCTAGAAACTGGCGCCTAACATGTGGCTTAATATGACAGAAGGCATATCGTAGCGGTACGAGAGAAACGGCAAGTGCAAACAGCCCATAACTGGTGGAATAGCACTTGCAGGGTTAGAGCACGTAACAGAGGCGATCCCTCAGGTCGTCTAGACTGAATGGATCACGTTACCGACCTAAATACTCAAGCTATTTGTGCGTGATGAAATCGGAGTGAGTACTTAGCTAACACTAGAGATAAACCTCAATCCCTGTGTACGTTTTCCACGATGTAGCATATATATCGAAAAAATAGGGTAATATAACATCAGCATCATCAATTAAAATGTAAAGAGTTATATATTATCTAGTAATCTTTCATCTTTTAAGAATACACCCGAAAAGCAAACACAATTTTTTGAAAGAAACAGAACTAGAAGAGTACGGCGATTGTTGGAAGAATTTGATAAAAGGACAAGTTAAACATTTTTTAAAAACACCGATCCATTTTTAATATAGTGTCCGTGGCTTTAGACTTGGTCCAGAAAGTATCCAATTTTTTCCTCAAATTGTGGAACAGGAGAGATCTCTACAGGCTAACTCAGGAAAAAAGGGTGGATGGTGAACTGATTAGAACTCCAGTTCGTGCACTTTGTCATTGTGTGTGGGATAATCGAGTTCTATAAGCCAATCTTGGTCATTTTCCTTTCATTCATCTTTGAAAAGTTCCAACAATGTGGCATAAGTCATATATATAAAAGAAAAAGAAACATAAAGTAACACTATTAACAATGTAACAAATTAACAGTAATTATAATAGTACAAAAGGATAAAACACTAAGAAAAAGTCACATTTGAGATCGCTATATTTTGGACTCGTGGAGTCCTATGGCAAGAGGATAAGTGTTTTATCCTTTTGTACTGTTATATATATATATATATATATATATATATATATTTCATAATTTCGAAATATTCTGTCAGAATTATTCCTGGAGAATCCCAAAGGAACCATCTTCCAAGCTAACAAAACGGTTCGCATTCTTCAGAGCACTTGTACTAGACGTCCATTGCGTTAATTGCTGTTTCGACTAACAACAAAAGCCAACATCATAACTTGGTTATAAACAGTTTACTTTCCTCTGAGTTTAATGGTGATATTAGTTGATAGTTGACGAGTACCTAAAGTGCCACTTTGAAGCATACGATATAGACACATGTACAATCTCAAGAAATGTAGCAGAAGTCCAGAAAAAGGTAACTAAAAGGATCTTCCAGTGAGAAACTGCGGCTTTTTAAAGAAACAAATATTGAATTCAGATATAAGAAAATTACCTATAGCTGAATTTTGGTGAGATTTTATTTGTTCCAACCTGAGATGTATGATGGTGGCCACGAATCAGCGCTAAAAATTCTGCGGAGTATTTTAAACATCACCAAACACTTCTCTGCAAAGTACCTTCGAGGACGTTCTTGGTTCAGAGTTAACCACCGCGCCACCCGTAGTGCACATAGCTTTTTCCTATGCACTCATTTATCTGATATCCTATACCCTCAGCTATATCGTACAATATACTTTTCTGTTATGATAACATTTTTTTTCAATGCCTTTCTTAAGTGTAATCTTAAATGAATGCCTGGAGTGCGCTTCATGTTCAGTGCATGTACGGCTAAGCATAAGCTCATTAATATAAATAAAATAGTCCTCATACAGAGTTTCCTCGATTTTATCTGTGCGGTCGTCCAATTTTTCAAAATAAATTATAATCATTACACGAAAGATTTCCCCATTGTTTTTACAGCATATGAGTTAGAGATAGGTTCAGATAACTTTGCAAAATGTCTGACTGAAACTGCAATAGACCATTACAAGATCGTTGTTTTCCTACAATGACATCACTTAGCAATTTTGGACTATTTCATTGAGTTTACTCGAGTATTAAATTTTATCTATAATAGTAATAACTTTTTCATATGTTGTAGCAAGTTTTAACTTTTTTTTTTTTTTTTTTTTTTTACCCAGTCGTTTAACAGCGAGAGTATGCATATATAACTGATTTTATGTGTTAGTGACTTCTTATTTACCATATACGAGTATTATTTTAAATTCATTTCTCTTGTGTCTTAGAACTGTTACACATGTTAGTAGTGCTTATGATCTCTTAAAATTTATTACAGTTGTATAAACAAAGTTTCTTTGATTGCCAAGAAAGAATTGAAGAAAAACGGTGAAATATTAAGTAACATTGAAGATTACTTTGTTTAATATTGAAATTTTAGTTTACTAGTCGGTCCTGGTGGTGTAGTGGTAACTATACTTGCCTTCTAAACCCAAAATCGCGGGTTCAAACCCGGCCAGGACCGATGGATTTTTTCGGGCGTAAAAATCCTATGTATGGCTTCCTTCGGAAGGAAGGTAAAGCTGTAGGTCCCGTGTCGTACATTTACGGCACGATAAAGAACCTCAAGCCTGAAAGAAGAGGCATCTGAGCAAAATTTGTCGGCCGTTTCAGGCCCTGAATTGAATGGGACGCTGATGACCTGAGATGTTAAAGAGAATCCGTAAATAAACCAAATCAACAATTTTAATTTAATATTTACCTTCGGCATGATCAATATACTGTCGTTTTTCAGTTCTATTTTTGTATTGTTGATTTCAAAAAAAGAAAAGAAAAATTCTGAAATCATAATAATCAACTTATTTCTACAGTAAAGCGCTTGCGGCTAAATTGTTAAACTGCGTCTTTTAAAAAGGAAATTATTATACTATCTATGGCAAGCTGTCACAAACGAATCCCATATTAGTTCTAGTCAGGGGTATCACAGGAAAATGCAGAACAATGTGGAGGTTTCTTTCAAACCAAATAAGATATTAACAGCCACAAAGTCCTTTGCATCAGATCTTCACCAGAATTTCAGCAGAATAAAATACTAAATAATTCAGAATAACCGGTGATCAATGGGCCAGACATTTCAACACCAACACAAAATTATACTCCCCCAAGAATCATAAGAGCTTAAAATTTACGAAACAGATAGCCGAAGATGTTTTTGATTCATATATATATTTATACATATATATGATTTCTCTACTTTTTAGGAGCTATTATTAATGCCTTCCAGGCCCTAAGCATTTCCCCCAAAGTATAATGAAGCTCGTAACAAAAATCGAACATCCAATAAACGCAGGACATAAAAATAGTCGTAATCCACAAGAGCAAATCAGCGAGATGGTGAAAGAAGGAAAAACAGAAACAACAATTGCTATTTTATATTAGAGGTGCAAAGACACACGACAGGTTCACAAAACTATAAATAAAACTTTTAAGATATAAAATAATAAAATGTACTATTTTTACAACGATTTTTTCACGAGGCACAATCGAGAAATAAGTGTATCCTTCTAAAATAGTCGATGTCTATCGAGGTGTGCTAGATGACGTAACGACCAACTTGAGGAAATTAATAAATAAAATAATATCTATAACACCAGGGGTACCATATTTAATTTCAGAACATAGAAGTCATTGATCTCATGGTGGAAACGCTTGGTACTATTCCGCTGCACTTTTTGACCACCTGGAAAAGATTTAATTTACAGAAGAAAAAAAAAACAAGATAAAAGAAATGGTGCTTGCTGTTCTACATGGATATTTATCTACTTTGCCTCCACCTGTACGGCAATCAAGAATCTTTATAGTGCAATTTTAAATTGGCTCTCCTTTTCCTATTCACATTTCTTTTTTCTGTGTTTCTTTGATTACAATTCGTTATCATTTTCTTTAATTTAATGTATAGTTATGTAAATTATTCAATTATACTCTATCCATTGTGACAGCCTGCAATTGCGGGGAGTCGCTATTGTATTGTCATATAAACAAATAACAATAAACAATAAAGCTTAGTAAACGTGTAAATGGTTAGAATTTAAATAGGTAACAAACCTTGCACTCAGGAACAATTTAATCCTCCAAATATTTACCCATTTAAACATGTTAAAATAATCTTTAAAACTTTCAAAATATAAATTGGTTTACTTGCTAAGCACTTTACAAATTCTTCTTTCAAATCTTTGATTATTAATGTAAGAACTTAAAAAGTATATTACAGAAATTGCTATTGTTACAAAATTAACCAAGTATTTATGATAACATTAAAATGTTACAATGTTACAATTCTATTAAAACTAGCAAAGCCCTTTAATACCTCGATTACTCGGTCAGGCTAACGTAGAGAGCAGCCGCCCTAACAATTAAGTGCATTCAGCCAAACGTGTCCCACCCCGGTAAAACCGAAGCCCTTGCTGTGAGCAAAGAACGGGAAGAGAACGGTCCACGCTAGAAGTAATGATGTCACATTAGTTCTAGAACTTATCTCGTGTATCCCAACTAACAGAAACAAGAGAGCGTTAACAAAAGTTTCCAACGTGTACACGAGGGTAAGGAAAGGGAGAGGGTGTTAAGTTTAAGGGTGGACAGGATTGGGTGTAATGACTAGATTTGTTTCTCAAGCAGTGCATATGGAAACTTTAAAAAAATTCATGCTTTGGCTAAAAGTGCAAATTCTGTTATCGCAAAAAAGCATAGTGTAGCAATGTTGTCCATTTCGAAGGTTTTTAGAAGCTAACAAAGTGCTGAACGGAATGTTCTAAAATGTAACAGAATCATCTTTAGGATAAATAATTACCTTTCGAGTAAGTTTTTTATTTATTTAATAGTGCGTTGAAATTACTGGGGGAAATTGAATCTTTTAAGTAAACAAGGATTTTGTGCCAACGTCTTTATTAGATAACAATCCGAAATGGGCTGCATTTAAAGTCCAACCTGAGACTAAAATAAATAAATAAACAAATTCTGTTATTAATAACACTTTTACAACTTGAAAATTGGACATTTTCAAATATGATTTTTACCTTGCCCTCATTACGCCACGCAATCATGTTAAGACTTTATACTGTGTATTTGTTTATTGTAAAGTATGGCGAGTGTGATATACTTTAGAACAAAGAGTATGTTGATTTTCATGTGCAAAAGAAGTCTTATAATATAGGTAAGATTTTTCGTACCCAATTTCCACGAGAAACATCTGCATCGAGAAGTGAAATTTTCGAATTGGCGAGCCAATTTACAACCCAATTGTTTTCATTGACAAGAAGCCCAGATAAACAATATCAGAATGGATTACCGATTAGAAACTTCTTCTCAAAAGTCTTTAACACGATTAGCCCAGCAAGTTTGTGCATTTTTCGGCAGTGCGTACAAAGCCACTCAGCTGTTGCATCTTCATCCACATTAAATTACTGCTGTATCTGATATAAAATCCATTGAAGAGTTGAAATAAAACATTCGTTAGGCAGTTTACAATATTCGAAAATAAGATTTGCAGCGAATGTCTAAAAATATTTTCAAAAGGATTCAGGTATATCTCTCGGCGAAGGGAAATCACTCCAAGCAGTTGTTATGACTGTGAATACAAAATTTACTTCTATTTCTACTAATAAATAACAAAATAAACAAAAAATGCGCGCTGTGACTTCCGGCTTGATCTGATTTCCTTCGGTTACGTAGTTAACTTCCCGTCGGCATAATCAATTTTCGATTGCATAGCTGAACGAGAATTTCGTATAACTTAAATATAATGTTTAGTAATGTTTCAGTGAAACTCTTAATAGTGGTTGTACGTTGAAAAATGATTGCAGTTTTGTTTCTTCGTCAATTAAATTTCTTCCTCACCGTTTGACACTAAGTATATGAATGTATCGCCACATGAAGTTATATTTTACATAGTAAATTTTCGTTGCGTAAAAATAACGATTCGTAGAGTGCGATCTATAATTTATTCCAGTAAGAGGACACGTTTTCAGAAAGAATCCTGCAGTCGAAGTGAAAACTATCCATGCAAAAAATAAGATTCAGAAATGTCTGTCTTTAATTCTTGTTTGAGCCTTGTACTAGTTCCCCCACTACACGCCTTTTTAATAGTATTTTATGTATAAAGTCAATTTTTTATAATACTTACTATTACATCATTGACATGTTTCAATAAAAAGCTCTATCTGTAGTTGTGAGTACTGTAAACCTTTCAAAACGTAACTAATTCCCGTTGCTTCTTTTTCTAGCACTAAGATATTTCATTGCTGCATACTGAAAATTCCTTTTATTTTGGCTTTTGACTTCCTGGCCATCATTTTTCACCATGTTAACGACGGTATAAATGAATTCAAAGTCCAAAATCTAACGAAGCACTCTTTTTAAGAAAGGAAAATTGCGGAAGAAACCTCAAATGGAAATAAATTTGGTTTTTAAAATCTCTGAGGCGGAAAATTTTGAATTATACTTGGGCATTAGGATAGTTACGTTCTAGCGGATTCCAAGTAACATGGACTTTCTGGGTGCTTCTCGGAGAAGCTATACGCTGAAGATCCTTATAACAAAATTCGGGTCAACCACCGTTATCAATTGACACTGTTATTGAAAGAGGTTTTTGTTTTGTTTTGTATTTTTTTTTGCATGTTATATAAATATTTACGTCCCTAGGTACTGAATAAGTTTGTTAAATCAGAAATGTATTAGTCGCTAAATTTATCTGTACAAGCCAGTAATTGAACTGTTACAGTGCCGCTTTTGAAATCATTAATATAAGTACCTTGCAAACTAACCTAATAAATTATTACACTACTCTCGTCTCTTTCCAGTGTATAAACCGAATTAATTAGAAATACCTCATTTTGACCGAATAAATTAATTAACAAAGACAGGAATAATTTCATAATCTAAATTAGATGAACTATGTTAACTATAATAACATTAACCAGAGTCAAGCATGTCGATTTAGAATTAATCAGCTATGAAATGCAGGATGAGGTCTAGAGCAGTAAAAATCAGCGAGTGCTGCCAATGAGCTTAGCTTGACAATGATATGCTGACTAGTTGCTATTGTTTGTTTAAAACCAAAATAACCGCATATGATTAGGTAGAACAGAAAATGAACTATAAAATAATTAAAATAATGCGTAATATTCCTGTCAGTAAGACTAAATCATGCTTTCATATTTTTTGTTTTTGTGCTGAAGATGTGAAACTATAATTAAGTTAATTATATTATTTTTGTCAATGTCTCATTCTTAATATCTGTCAAGTACGAATCGACCTTCTTCCTTTCGGATCCATTTTCTGAAGTAATATTTCTGGCTTAAGTAACTCAATGAAATAAACGGTGTCAGTTTATCTACCCCAATACGAAAACCAAACCTAACGAAGAACTCGCCTTATTATTGTGCACTCCTTAACTTACACATAATTGGTCAGCTTCGACTTCACCGCCACGGGTGGCCGAGGTCGTTAAGGCATGGACTCGTGAGCGGGAGGTCTGCGGTTCGAATCCCGCCAGGACCGTCCTCCCTGACTGGGGTTTTTTCCAGGTTTTCCTCAGTCTTCATGACTGGCAAATGCCGGGGAGGTACCTAAACTTAGGCCTGGAACGCTTCCTTCCTTTAAAAAAAATATCCTTTCCCAATATATCATTTCATTTCATGTATCATCAGTGTCCACCGCCTGTGGTGCCTCAGTAGTAAAAACGGGCGTTAAACACTACTCAAAAAAAAAAAAAAAAAAAAAAAGCTTCGACTTCGGTGACTTAATCTCTTCGAAATGTAAGAATATGTCTTGGTCCTTCAACCTAAGCATTGTCCCCTCCTTCATCGATTGAATAGCTCCATCCACGAAATAGTGAAAAGAGAGCACTCTCTGAGAACCATACCTAGACTAAAGGTACCAAGTACTAACCATTCTTGACAACACTATGTACTTTTTGGGATTAGAGGCGAGATGCATTTTCGCGTATTGCCCGCGGTCACTTTTCCATTTCGTTTCTCTTCGATGACCTCATAACTTTTTGTAGAGGCGCAGGTTTCTCCGTTGATAGAATACTCAAAAATGGTTATTATAACGTTTTTGGTACACTGACGCCAACGGAGTTGGACAGCCCTTACACTTCCATTGCATAGCCTCTTGTTTGATTTCTGGGTCTGTTTTTACGAGGGTATGTCCATAAGTTTCCGGCCTCGCCGAGGTGTTCACTCCTAAAAACATCGATCTTGTAGAAGGAGAAATTATGGAGGACCGGCGGTTCATAGTTACAGAAATAGCAGCAAGGTTGAGCCTTTCTAAAACAATTCCTTCGAATTATTCATGAACATTTAAAAACGAATAAGGTTATTGCCTAGACCTTCCTCAGTCCAAAAGCAGCAACGAGTCATCTGTTGTCAGACATTTTTGAAGATCTGCCGTGGCAACGAGAAATTCTGTAAACCATTGTTACAGGAGATGAAACAATGGTCCTCTACTATGATCCCTTGTCCAAAAGAGAATCAATGGAGTGGCGTAAACCTGGCGAAGCACCGCCTCTAAAGGCCAAGGTCACTCAGCCAAGAAGATCGTGGCCACAATCTTTTGAAACTGTGAAGGAACGCTCTTCATTGACTTCAATGAGAGGAACACCACAGTAAATGGGGAGTACTATGCTGGCCTACTGCACAGAATACGTGCTTCCATCAAAGAGAAAGGACGAGGCGAGGAAAGTTGAGTGGTGGTGTGCGCCTTCTTCACGACAATGCGCCTGTGCACACAGCTCTTGTTGCAAAGAAAGCTGTGAAGAAATGTGACTTAAAAGAGATCGATCATCCACCCTACAGCCCAGATCTAGCTCCCAGTGTCTAGTTCCTCTTCTCAAAACTCAAGAAGGACCTTCCAGGAAGTAAATTTAAGTGAGACGAAGAAGTGATGGATGCTGTTTATGCCCATTTTGTAGACAAAATGGGGGGGGGTGCTGAAATGTTAATTCAAAGATGTGAGAAGTGTGTTGCAATAAAGAGTAACTATATTGCAAAGTGAAATATAGTTTTTGTCTTTATCATACCCAGAAAACGGTTAGGCCGGAAACTTATGAACCTACCCTCGCATGGAGCATAAATTCTAACAGCAGTGGACTCTCTGTACCCCACCCCCAAATAGTTACGCTAACGGAGTTGGACAGCCCTTATGCTTCCATTGCATAGCCTTGTGTTTGAGTACTGGGTCATGTTTTTATCTCCAGTAGCATTTGAGGAAAGAGTAGACAGAATTTTCCTGGAAGAGATTCTTATTTGCAATATTAAATTCCTGTTGACATGCCTTCTGCTATGTTGTAAGAATGCGGGGTACTCGTTAGCAACTGACTTTTTGACATCATCAGATGGAGATTAATGATTTCAAATCGTGGCATCAAGGATGACTGTATCGTCCTTGACAGGGTCACCTTGCATAACCATAGCTTCCGCTTTTTAATACATTTCTTAGGAAGATGCTTTCGTGTGGAAGTTATCCTCAATGTACTCTGGGCTCTCTTCCAATTGCTAGGCCTAAAAGCTTATTTGGCAGCTTAAAGGTGTCATTAACATATTACATCATTAATGCTCCCATGGATTTCTTTAAGCTTCTTCTGGTCTGTTGAGAGGAATAAATCACTGAACGAAATTTCAAATCACTCACTTTTACTGTAGACCCGAAAAGCAATGTATTTGCCATTCTCTCATTTCCAGCGCTTGTTCCAGACTGGTTTATAACTATGTTTCTCAACCTGCAGGCGCAAATCCAGCTCTCCAACAATGACATCACATACCGGGATAGATAATAAATTATGGTAATATTATTTTCAGCATATTTGTCAGACTAAAGTGAATTCCCCTTACAGTGTAAAGATGCTTTTGAGCGGTGAAAAATTACATATTTTATATTTGACAGTATATTTGTGACAGTATAGTAATGGTAGTCGCGGTTAAACATTTCCAGCTTACAAAACTTCTGCAGTCTAATATGTAACACAATTCAGAAATTGAGATTTTATGTAGAAACTCAGCACAACTCAAAATGACAGGCCTAAAAGTCAATATAGTATTTAAGTGCATTCATCTGTTTCCCTCCAAAATGTTTTAAATGTAACCGAGCATTGTTTTCATTCCTATTCATGATTTTTAAAAAAATTTAATAAACAAATTAAACAAAACTAATAAAATAAACAAACTGCGTATATTTATACCGTATCTAGGCGAACTAGTGGTTTCTTTTTAGGTTACAATTCAAACACAAATAGGCTGAAAAGCATGTTTGAACTGTTTTCATTAATAAGGTGTAGATTTAATGTTTCATTAGTCCTATTTTTGTTGTTATTTGAAAGAGAATATCGCATCATTAACAATTATAAATGTTACAGGAAGGAGTGTTAATTGTTTATCGTTCCTTGTGAACAACAATACTTCTCGCATAAAATAACACACCTCAGCAGCAAGGTTTGTAGATCTGACGATTTTTTTCCCAGATTAGACTACTAGAGAAGCAGGTAAGTCTAATTTTAAATGGAAACCTGCGTATTATTTTCTTACCCGTATTAAAAACACATATAAAGCTACACAAACGAAATATACGGGTGGCTCTACCGTTACCATCATTCGAGGCATAACGGACTTTTATTTTACGATAAAAGCAATGTGAGTCACTGAGATTATTGCGAAAATATCGATAAAAATGTCGAATGTTTGGACATGTGATACTCTAAGTAGCACTCTCAAACACAAATAATACGACTGGCTACCTACTACTACTTACTACTATTATCTCTTCTTTTCCTACAATGTATAAGCATTAAATTGTTAATGTCATTTTCGATACGACGTGGTATATTGTTGCTCAGTTCATTATCGTTAGAACTTCATTTTAAAACAGTTGTAGCTAAAGCTTTACAGTAATTGATGCATGATGGGGAATAGGAGAAAAAAATACAAGAAAAGTCGGAAAAGTACCTTTAAGGTTAGTAAGATATTTTTATATTGCAGTGCAGAATTACTGATATACCAAATGTAATAATTATCATGACAGACATTTAAAAATTAAAATATGGAATCGTTTCACTCAGAAAAACAAACGCAAGTTGCAATCGCGTTGTTTTGATCTCCCCATTTATATGCGGGCCGATCTATTAGTTTTCCAGAACAGTACTATTAATTGTATAAGAATGGCCGGAACCGCGTTGTCGAAAATACAGAGAAAATTTAAGTTTTTGTGTAACTGCTGAATCATAATGTTGTAACTCCTATTTTCGTAAAAGTGTATAATAATGTCAGGAAGTATTGACAATTAGACTTCAAAGACAAGAACTGCCATGTGGAAGACTAATAAATGCAGTTACCCTTTCTTTATTGTAATACACTTCTCACAACTTTGAATTAACATTTCAACCCCTGCCCCTCAAAAATAGTCAAAAGTCTTGTCTGCAAAATGGGCATAAACACAGTATCCATCACTTCTTCGTCACACTTAAATTTCCAACCTAGAAGGTCCTTCCTGAGTTTTGAGAAGAGGAAATAGCCCTAGGAGCTAGATCTAGGCTATAGGGTGGATGGTTGATCACCTTGAAGTCATATTTCTTCACAGTCACCTTTACAACAAGAGCTGTGTGCATAGGCGCATTGTCGTGAAGGAGCGCAACACCACTCAGCTTTCCTCGCCTTTTCTCTTTGATGGAAGCACGTAGTCTGTGCAGTAGGCCAGCATAGTACTCTCTGTGGTGTTCCTCTACTTGAAGTCAATGAAGAGTATTCCTTCAAAGTCCCAAAAGATTGTGGCCACGATCTTCTTGGTTGACTGAGTGACCTTGGCCTTTAGAGGCGGTGCTTCGCCAGGTTTACACCACTCCATTGATTCTCTTTTGGGCAAGAGATCACAATATAGGGCCATAGTTTCATCTCCTGTAAGAATGGTTTACAGAACTTCTCTCTCCTCGCCAAGGCAGAGCTCCAAAAATGCCTGACAACAGATAGATGACTTGTTGCTACTTTTGTAGTGAGGAAAGAAGTCTAGGCACCCATCTTGCACTAACCTTATTCGTGTTTAAATGTTAATGTCATGAATAATTCGAAGGATTGTTGTTTCAGAAAGGCCCAACCTTGATGCTATTTCTGTAACTTTGAGCCGCCGGTCTTCCATAATTTCTCCTTCCACAAGAGCGATGTTTTCAGGAGTGAGTACCTCCAAGGGCCGACCTGCACGCTCTTCGTCTTCAATGCTTTCTCAACCCACTTGAAAAAGTTTGGCCCATTCTTTTACAGTAGAATATGAGGGGGATACTTCCCCATATACACCGCCCAATCGCTGTTTAATTTCATTTGGAGTAAGTCCTTCTTTTGTGAAGAACTTAATAACAGATCAAGGCTCAATTTTGAACATGTCACAATCTTCTACACATAGTCTTCTTTATGCAGCTATATCTCAACAACTGAATACAGCGGAAGTTAAAACTGCAATTATTTACTTAACAGATAAGGATGACACCAGATAAGGATTTTGTGAAGGCGATGATCCTTATCGGCGAGGCCGGAAACTTATGGACCTACCCTCGTATATGGTGGGTATGGTTGTATGTAAAAAGATAGTAAAGCTCAAAATCTCATTTGAACTACCTCGCCAGTGAGCTAAACTAATTATAACTCACAGGAGACCTTCACCCACAAGGGATTTATACGGTATTCTTATTCTTAATATTGAACAATTTAAATAACATTTCAGCTTGAGGCGAATCTTACTGAAAACTTGGGAACCTCTTTCACTAATTGCTGTAGAAACTAACTTTTCACTTTTTTTCTTTCACATTTAAGCATTGTATAGCAACACTTACCACAGAAAATAATAATTAATAAAATTCTAAGAAGTAAAGATGCCCGGGTCATTCAATATTTTTTTTTCAAAGCATGGATCAAATGATTAGAATTGCTCATGCACCTGACCCGGAAGAGTGGATTCTACAATATGTTATCGATGACGCACGCATCAGTGCAAGGCATTTATTGACAGCAGCATTTTATGTATGCAATATGACCTTTTGGAGAATAATTCATGAACATACAGTCCCCTAGTAAAAGCAATTAATCGCATGAATATGTTACATTACACTTCCAAACCCCAACATATATTTTTATCCCCTCACTCACCAAGCCATTCCATACAAATGCATAATGAAAAAGTCCACTTGCTTAGCTAAGCAGCATTGATTCCTAAAATGTGTACAGATGTTTCATGTTAGATTTGTTGAAAATATTTTGTTCCAAAAAAATAAATTTCAAATGCCAATTGTTCTCCTTCCACTGTTTTATCTTTGTAAGATGTTAAAAGCTCCATTTCGCTTTAAAATTATATAAAAAAGATATATGCTTCAACAAAATTTAGTTTGTTTAAAGCCTATAGCTTAACTGCTTCACGATTCTGCATTGAATATTTCGTTTTCTGAAACTTAATTTTCAACCAAGACTTATATACTTCTATACATATATTTAGGATATTAAGACAGTAAAAACTTTATAAATAGTAAATAAAACTAACAAATAGAAATTCAGGAAGTATTTCCCGATGAAAACTATGAATATACTATCATAGAGCTAATAAAACATAAAAGAGAATATAAAACAATAGGCAATTTATTTTAATGCAATTTTGGTACGCTAAATTTTAGCATAACGTCAAAGTCTAAAAGGGTTTTTACTATGGCATTGATTATGGAATATTTTACCCGTTAAGTTGCAAAATGAGGTGTACAGAATTTTCTGTTACCAAACGTAGATAAACATAATAGCTTGAACACCGATACGTTCAACGCTTTTTGACTCTTGACCACCTCCTGACACACTCAGTTATTGACTGTGGTTGTTAGTCATGTTTTTTTAATAGTGTTTAACGCCCATTTTTACTACTGAGGCACCGCCACAGGCGGTGGACACTGATGATAATGGGAAAAGATTTTTTTTAATAAAGGAAACGTTCCAGGCCTAAGTTTAGGGTGTCTCCCCGGCATTTGCCATTTATGAGTACTGAGGAAAATCTGGAAATAACCTCAGTTAGGGAAGGCGGTCCTGGCGGGATTCGAACACCAGATCTCCCGCTCACGCGGTCACCCCTGACTGTAGACTCAATGTAAATTTGAAATTTGGTTGTCAACAGCTTGCAGAAGCTTGGCAAAGAAAGTAAAGGAGTGGATTAGAGTTCTAAATATAACAAGTTTATAATAAAGAAAACTGCCGCACTAAATATAAATATTTGCCGCACGTTAGTAAGCGAACCTATTCATGAACTATTCGATTTATCTATTCTTTGATGACTATAAAACATAAATCCGAAATGATAGCATTTTAAAATCGAATATATAACTGTTCTAGGCATTTATGAATGTAATAGCCACTATATAATTAATGTTCACTGCTCCAAATATCACGAAATGCAAAATAACGTAAAACACTGCAAAAAGTAACAGTGTGGAGTTTTAAAAATAAAATCTCCAATAGGGTTACATTTTCTGGGTTGATTTCCTAAACATACCTCACTTTCCTATCTTAAATATCACTGGTGACATGTAACAAAACTTTCGTCAAAACGCTCTAAATAAACCTTTCAAACAATTAACCTGAAATCTATTATTTAAGAATGGCGCTAAGCGGATGAGAAGGAAATGTCAAACTTGAGTATAAGTCAGCCTGGCTGGTGTTGCGAGCATATTCTTCCAGTTGGGTTTAACTGCTATGTAGAATGAAAAATGCAGAATAATTAGGATGCAAAATGTAAAGAGGAAAGCATTTTGGAATCGCTCTAGGTTCAATGAAAATACACCCACTTATTTTACTTTTCTTTTATATGTTTCAACACTTCTTAAATAATAGGCACCCCCATCAGGTCCTTTAGATTAATATTACTTATTGACATAAAGTTAGGAAATAAAATATAAGTACTACAATATTAATTAACTGTTTAAGTTTCTATAATATCACCGCATAAGCGCCACATGTCGTTATCTTTACGAATCGACATTAACAAAGAAATAACCACCAGTTATAAGCAATAACACGTGTATCAGCTCTGATGTTAGTTCGCTTTTAAGCAACACATTTCTAACATGAACAGCTTTAAGCCTTAGTGAATAGATAACTGTCGTCGGGAAACGTGAGCTATTTGTCTTTCATCGCATTTAGCAAAAATTCCTGAATAGACTACTACTAAAAAATAAAATAAAATATGCAATACGCCGTCCCGGCACCTTGTTGCCTATACTGGAACGTGCATTTTCAAATTTTATCCTTTATTAATTTTTTCTTTTCCCACGAAACAGAATATTTCTACAGAATAAATGTATAATTATATAAACATTATATAAACAAATCATTGAAATTAAATTTAAAATTTCACCACTAAAAACTACATTAAACAGAATTACAAAACTACAAAAATTACAAAATAAAACAAAATTACAATTCTACTGGAAGTCAGTGTACATAACCAATAACTAGTACCCTACACTAAAATGTTCCATCGGTAACCAAACGGTAAGGTACTGGTAACCAGCACTTTCCTCACCCTAACTCTATCTAACATATCTACCAGCTCATTTAATCTTCTACGATATACTTTTACTATCCCATCATTTCTTCTTCTTCTTCTTCTTCTTCTTCTTCTTCTTCTTCTTCTTCTTCTTCTTCTTCTCCTCCTCCTCCTCCATCGTTGCACTCTTCTCTATTTTCTTCTATCCCCTGTCTGTTATTTGTCTCTTCCGTTTCTCTTCTCCTATACTCGTCCAAAATTTCTCTTGCAATTTGCATAATTTTTCGTTTTCACCACCTATAGGTAAAAATATTCTCCTTTCTCCCCATTCTATTCTTCCAATTGTAGTCCAAATATATCTGCTTCTATTATAAGTTTAAATATCTTCCTCTCTTTCATCGCTCCTTTCTTCCTCACCATCTTCTCCTCTGCCAGTCTCTTCCTGTTGATTAATAAAGTTATCTTGTATATTTTCTATTCTTGCTAAATAAGTTGCGTTTTGGAATTGTCTTTGTATGTGTATGCGTTCTGATCTTGTTGTTGTTGTTGTTGTTCTTCTTCTTCTTCTTCTTCTTCTTCTTCTTCTTCTTCTTCTTCGTTAATTCTTATTACCTGTTCTTGTGGTATCATCTCTTCCCGTGCTAGATTACTTTTTTGAGTGCAATCTGCTCAAGGGATTTATAAAGGCCCTTATTTCTAAGTATATGTGCCACCTGGTGGCCACTTAACATTTCTCCTTCTCTCACCTGCTCTAGATAGCGTGTACATTCACTAACATAGGTTAGTACCAATGTAATTTAATTTCAGGACGAAAATATTTTATATCATAACGCTGTTATAGCACTCTGATAATATCCGTTCCTTTATTTTCCGCGCTAAGCATCTACAAAGTGTTGACAACCATATTTCAAATTGATGTAGAAGCTAATAACGGATAAACATTGAGTGCAGTCAGGAACCGAAAAGAGTTATACGTACCTGTTAACCTGTTATATTTATTTATGTTTGGTAATGGAAAATTAATAAACTTCGTTTTGTCACATAAATTAAATAACCCGTGAAGTAATTCCATAAGAAAATAATAAAGAGCTTTCAGACTTTAATGGTTTAGTAGTTTTAAAAACACCTAATAGCACCCTATGTTTAAGTTGAAGAAGATTACAATAGGTTCAAAAGGTTGCGCCATTTACGTGACTTTTTGTATTTCATTAATTTCTGTTTCTCTAGTTATTTTAGCTGTATTGTCCTTTTCGAGGTACTTTATTTTTTATTTTAGTATACATATATAAATAAATTAAATATTTTAATGAAAAAAAAATATAAAATGCACAAAAAGTGGTGTGCTTTCCAGTTGTAAAACAGCAAATACACTGACTGAAACCAACTGCAGAAAAACTACCTACATTTAGGAACGCGGCCTAAACTCCCAGCATTTCTATATAGAAATAATTTTTACAGTGGAAGCTAGAATGTGATTAGATTGTTTTCGCAGATACGAGTATTTCAGCTCAGAGCGTTTCACGTTCGCTTGCCAGCTGAGTTACAAAGTGACCTCGAGTCGTGGCATTCCAGGTTGATATTGATTTCCACAGGGCAAGGTGCCTCTCGCTGGCACCTTGGGGTATTCCAAGACAATTCGGAGCAAAAGGGAAATCTTTCCTTTCCCGTATCGCGGTGTACTGAATGCATATGACCAACTTTAGATGCCTGACTTTTTTAATACTTTTTTGGGGGTGGGGGTAGAGGTTTTTACACTTTTGTCATCGACATGCATCCAGCTCGCCAGTGTTATCTTAAGTGATCTCATGCTCAATCTTTCTCCTCTACTTTTTTTCTTCTTTTATGCTACGTAGAATAGGTTTATTAGCTTATACTCTTAATAAAATATATGAGCTTGCAACAAAAGTAACTATGCAAAGAATAAAGTACTACATAATGTATCATTCGAGAGTATATACCTCAAAACAGCAGAAAATAATGCCACCTAACTCTTAAGAGATGTACTATATATGTTTTTTACATTTAGGTCTAAAACTAATATTCGTGACTTTTATATTAGGTTGGCAGTTAGCTATGCGTGTCAATTTATATTTTCTATGTCTAATTCTTGTCTGTTATCACTGCTTATGATAATTATGGTCCATTCATGTATTCGTAAGAATTTCATTACTGATGTTTCTATTTTCTTTTGTTTTATTTTAATAGTCTAAGTTACACTATCATTTACGCACTCATGTGAAGATAATTTATACAATTTTAATTTATATTATTAACATTATATAATTTTGTTTTGTTTTTATTTTCTTTATCTATATTTGCTAAATAAATGTTCCCAAATATTGAAACTGGGATACATATTCGATAATTAAGCATTATGTTTGCATTTTTAATCCAATAATGCCCTTGGGCACTTTATTGATATGCTCAGGTTAACTTTTTAGCTAGGGTGTTTAATTTAAGCCATTCGCTGCGTTTTTGAAGATGCCTTTAAGCACTATATCTGCAAAAATTAAAATATTTATAATAGATATACATATTGCTTCGTCATCTATAGTATTTTTCCACTTTGATAATAGAGCGTTTAAATAAATATTAAATATGGTACCTGCTAAGACATATCCTTGCTTAAACAATTGATTTTTTATTGTTTTCCACATTTTTTAAAAGCTCATGAATACTTGCTGATCTAGAATAATTTATAATTTTCTTATTACTCGATCAAAATCATTTTTTTTCCTTCTATATATAACGTCCAAAAGGAACCAAAACCAGCAAGTTTGATTGGAAGCTTTGAGATGACATTTCATCAACGATCTTACTGCTATATAACAGGTTGAGTGCCTGTTCGAGAACAATTCAACTCAAAAGCGAAAGAAAAACAATACCCCAAACATTAATATTAAAGTATATACAAGTGAAAATTGGGAGTACCGCAAAAAATCAAGTAGATAAAAATAAGATTAAAAATAAACTGCAGATATAAGAACTCTGAGGATAAAATAACACAAGGTAAAATGAAATTTTGAAATATATGGTCCTTTTCATAAATAATAAAGAAACAAAGCTATGAATCACATATACAGAATAAGAAAAGATATATCACAATCCTTTAAAGGTTACAAAAGACAGAATAATGTCAGACGACCCAAAAAATATTGTTAGGAACAAGTTATGCAGTCCATTACAAACAGAGGTGTGTAATAGTAATAGGGGAGAATAAGTTCCGGCCAGAGGTACAGGAGACTGCTGTAATCTTTTTCTTTATGCCGGTGCCTTATAAGTTATAACTTTAAACCAATCAACTGTTTCCAGAGAAAGTACATACATTACTTACATACATGCTCAGACGCCGCTACCAGTACCACTGATGGAGTGACCTAATTTAGCGTCAGTCTCGTAGTTTTGCAAACTGGTAACCCAGAGAAAACACAACTTCGCCACTGTGTACTCAATGTAAGAGTTTCGGAAATACACTGGCCAGAACGAATCCGGGAGGAAAGTTAGCTTTGCTATTTTTAGTATTGTTAGATGCACCACGAGCGATTTGGGTCCGCCGTGCTCATATTAAGGCATAGCAATAAATCACAGAAATGTATCATGTAAGAAAGAAGTGCCAAGTTGTGCTGAGTGGTACAACTCTATAGAAGAGCTGAAATAATTCCATTGCCAAACATGGAATTTGTCGTGGACCGCGCGGTATCTAACAGTACCTCCCTTCCTCTGGTATTCATTCCCTCAACTATCCCATCATCAATATAATCATAATTCTACTACCTTCAATAGAGCGGAGAGTATTCCGACATCCTCCAGGTGTCTCATTGCGGATTTACCGGAACCAAGCACTCTTGTATCTCTGACATAGAGCTACATCGAATCCAACAGCTGACCCTCTCAAAAGGTAGTCGCCGGATAGTAACAGAACATTTTAAATTCAGTTTATATGTATAAGGTGAATATCTATGAATAGTTTACCCAGGAAAGAATCACGTTTAGTATAACACATGAGTTCTTAATGGGATCTCGCTACTAAGTTATCCTGTTCTGAAGAGTACTATAATTGGTATAGAATATTTACATTTCAGAAACATTTTAGGCCGAGTTCGTAGCTATGTAGTAAGGATCAACCACGAAAGAGAATTAATACTATGAAGAGGGAATAATTTCTATATGAACTTGAGAACTAAAAGCACTAAAGCTGGCCAAGAACTAAAGAAACTTTCCGGTTAAACGCCTTGGCCAAGCAGCATAACCCAAAAGAATGTATCTACCTCCAATTTGGCAACTGGTATCGAGCATTTCTTCGAGAAAACTGATTGGGCTGAATTTTTATCCATAAAATGACTGTAAAAAGTATTTTATGTGGAAATTCACGTATACTGGAATCAAAAAAGCTTAATCGCATTGGTGAAAAGTCCTTGCTGAGAAAGTTCACATATGATGTGGCATAAACATTTTTACTTTTATTTTAATTCACCCTCAGCAAATTCAGTTTTCGTGTCATTAAAAGTTTATGAATCTTTTGAGGATGATAATACGTGCCTTTATCCAATCCCTAACTAAGTTTCACGTATTTATAATTAGTGCAAAAAAAATTAAAAGATGAAGATTTTTGATTTATTTTTGCTTTATTTATAGACGCTCTTTAACATCTCAGGTCATCAACGTCCCATTCAATTCAAGGCATGAAACGGCCGATAAATTTTGCTCATAGGTCTCTTCTTTCAGGCTTAAGGTTCCTTTACATGCCGTAAATCTACAACATGGGATCCACGACTTTACTTCCCTTCTGAAGGAAGTCACACAGGAATTTTACGTCCGAACCTGGCGGAAATTGAACCCGAGACCTTGGGTCTACGAGGTAAGTCACAAAATCAGGACCGACAAGATGAAGAGTATGTACAGAAATCCTCACAAAGTAAACTTTTATTTGTTTCTCAAAGGAAGGGGATTTAGTGTATCAGCAAATTTTAAATGTGATTGAAAACTTAAATTTAATGATTTCAGCATTCACTTGCTTGGATGGAATTAGGCAGATCGTTGTTATAATAATAATTTATAATGAAATCGGTTGATGTACTCTTGAGATGTCTTCGTCGCCAGTAGCTATTGTTGGTGTCGTTCAAGAATGAATAGTTTGCTACAGAGGCACCACAGGCGATGCACACTAATGATACACGAGATGAAATGATATATTGGGAAAAGATTTATCCTTAAGGAAGGAATCGTTCCAGGCCTAAGTTTAGGGTACCTCCCCGGCATTTGCTATTTACGAGGACTGAGGAAAACTTTCTCAGTCAGGGAGGACGGTCCTGGCAGTATTTGAACCACAGACCTCCCGCTCACGAGTCCGCGACTTAACGACCTCGGCTACCCGTGGCGGTGTGGTGTCGTTCAGCTGTGGACTATCGGTTGTATGAGGTTAGGATCAGTATGCGGTTAATTAATGTTCAAATAAAGAACATTTATGCTCCATTTATTGCCAGTTTCATTCTTAATAGATATCTATTGCCTAAAGTGATACGTACATTTATTAAATGCTATTAAAATGTTTAAAATATGTGGCAAACTTAATTCTTAGGAAACGTCAAATGAAAGAAAGGTTTAAACGTGTTTTATACTTCTACTCATAGTCAAAGTTACTCAGCTACAAATATCAATAATTTTTCAATGTATTTAGACCATGAACGTAGTTTTTTTAGAAGAAAATAATTTGAATTTCATTATTACAATGAGAAAATGCAGCTTTAAAGAAATTTACATATAACCGTTTATTGATTTCAACATAACAAAGTTAGAGCTCGATTTACTTTCAAAAATACAAATCATTTTGAAACATTTATCTGATTTTATCTTTGCGTGAAATAAAAATATATAACAAGAAATACGCAAAATGAAGTGAAATAAAGCTATAAATAAACAATAATTTTGAAAAGAGGGTTTGTTTTTATTTGAATATAAATTAACTTAAATAGTTTAAATAAAAATTATGATTTCTCTTAGGGAAATTTTCATTTACACTGAAATAATGGTTATGCAATTCAATCTAGCTTGATATAAATGATTTTATAGTTATCAACACATTATAATATACCGAGGGTGCCAAAAAATGTATACACACTTTTACAATAGATATTTGTTTAATATATTTCAAAGTTGAACCGAAAAACAACAGTAATGTGTAGTATGATGTTCTGTAAACATATGTGACTCACATACATTATGATAGCGTTGCTACGTGACAGGTAAATCAACAATGAACAAATGAAGCCAAGATTATCGTATGATGATCTGTAAACAGATGTGACTCGCATTACATTATGCTATCGTTGCTACAACAAAATGGAGCCAAGATTATCGTTTGAACAGCGGAAAGCATTTTGAAGTGGTATTGGAAAACCGAGAATGTTGTTGTGAAGTTCAAAAGCAATGGAGATGTGTACAGAACAGAATCACCAACGCGAGTAACGATTCCGTCTTATCCGCCATTCATACTCTCTATGGAAATGAAGAACTTTACTCACAACAAGATGGTGCACCACCACATTACCACCGAGATGTACGTGCGTATCTTGATGACAATTTTCAAAGGCACTGGGTAGGACGAAGGGGTCCGATTGAGTTTCCACCGCGTTCTCCGTATCTAACTCCGCTGGACTTCTACCTATCGGGAACTTTTAAGAATGTTATATACCGTAGAAAACTAGATACACTGGCAGCACTTCGGGAAGAAATTGAAACGGCATGTGCTGTAATCGCTGAGGACACTTTCGCAACCGTTGCTCAATCAGTAGCTCAACATACTCAGGAGTGTGTCGACGCCGATGGTGGACATTTTAAGCAACTGTTGTAACTGTAAAAGTCTAAGATGATTAGTGCTCATCATTTTCTGTTTGGGTGAATTCAGTTTTGTTATGTTAACACAGTTTTTTCTTTGCTTGAAGTGTGTATACATTTTGGCACTCTCTGTATTTATATTATTTTATTATGCCGTACACATTATGCACCCAAAATTTACACTGAATGTGCATGCATTTAACATTAATAAAAATGAATCCATTTGTATACATGATTCTCTATGAGTCATTCTTACAGTAACAGTTTAAAAATATATTTTGCCTTTACTTTTAATTTCTCTCTTGTTGACAAGGCTGCCAATACAACACGTAATAGATCATTAATTTTGTCGTAGATTGTAAAACACCTTTCATATTTTCAGTAAAAATAAGCAGTGCTATATACATAGGTATAAAAATTATAAATGTGATCAATCTTTTGAAAATACTGCTTTATGTGATTTTATAAATAATTAATACTTTAATGAAAACTACACCTTCCAGAAGTTCGCACCATTGTTTGTCTTAGTTTTACCGTTGACAGAAAACGTCTTATTAATTTATATGTGCATTTTTTCTATGATTTATGCCTGTGATTTGTTTCAGTCTATAATTAAAATAGTATTAACTGCAAGTTAAAACTAGCAGTGGTTTAAAAAAAATACTTTCAACGACTCAAGTCAGTATACTTTATCCGTTTAAGTTCTGTTAATATTACAAGGTCTCTATGTGCAGCTGAATGCCTCATTCGCGCAGATAAGAGACACACACTCCCTGGACGTCTAGCGTCTTCATTTCCTTGTTTTCACATTCGATTCTTTTGTCTTGTGCTCTGGCCACAGCGCATGTCTGCCAACCCCTACGGGTTGCCCGTTAAGTCTTCAACACCGTTTGATTTTTTTTTTATTTGGTTTATTTACGAACGTTCTTTAACGTCTCAGGTCATCAGCGACCTAGTCAAATCAGAGCGTGAAACGGTCGGCAAATTTACTCAGAGCACTCTTTTTTCAAACTTGAAGTTCTTTATCGTGCCGTAAAAATATCCATCGGTCCTGGCCGGGATTGAACCCACGATCTTGGGCTTACGAGACAAGTATAGTTACCACAACACCACCAGGACCGACTTCAACACCGTATGATTGTTGGAATTTGGATAAAACAACAAATTTGTGAACATGGTGTATTGAGCTTTATTTTTAAAAACTTTTAAATACAGTGTTGAAATGTTAAAGAGATTCATTAGAAATGAGTCACTGTAAGTTCATTACTTTGTACAGTTAATTTCATATGCAATGTACACTTCCGAAATTGTTTGAATAAAGTTGATTTTTAATGACCAATAAGGTACAGAAAATTATCTTTGTTCTTAATAAACTCACATACAAAGGGATAAAGTGTTAACTCTGGCGAATTTGGTTGTGGACCTTTGATAGTATAAACTATGTCTATAAAGGAATGAACCTCAAAACTCATTGAACATGCATTGTCTGGCAAGACAAGGTTGAATTTTCTGAGGTATTTCTATAATATGGAAGGGACTCTCATGCAATCTACATTTAGAAACAATTCACTCCATATGTTAACTGTTGTACTTGCCCTTTCAAACTCATAGAAGAATTTCTTCTACACGAGGCAGGAATATGTGCCTATTCTTCTATCAATATAAATATTTTACTGTAAATAATATTTGTTATAAAATCAATATTTTTCATCATGCAGAATATCGACGCATAAGGCCTATATGTAGTATTTGAAAAGTTTTAGATATATTTGCCAAACAAGCTGACAGCTTATAAAAAGCTCAAGTATCTCCAATGACATTAACTCCTTAATAAAAACCGCTGCTTTCCTTTCACATAGAAACATGTTCGGCAACTATTGCTATTCTGTCTAATGAAAATAAAATCTGTCTGTTTGCAGGAGTGTGTTGGAAGAAAGCGTCCCAGATCTCATTTTTAGGTATTTCTCCGGCATCTGAACGAGGAAAGTCTAGAAAAGAAACTTAATTAGAGAGGAATTTCTTGGCGAAAATTGAACCACAGATTTCGCTTCATTATTCCGTGACTTAGTGACCTCAACCATCGGAGGATATAATTTGGAGCATGAAACATATCATACAAATAATTAAATTCACAAGGATATCAAGTGTAACATATTAAACATGTATATTCCTCCTGCTGTTTATTTAGATTAGCGAATGCCATTATTCACGATTCATGTTCATGTTTTATTTCGTTTATTTATCCAATCTTCTACACATTAGCATAAATTCAGGAGCACTTAATGTAACTTCACTTATATTATAAACAGACTATAGTAAATAACACGACTGAAGTGTTTAATTTAAAATCATGCATTTTTGTGTGTCAGATCTTGTGTATATTAAAAGTTAGGTTACATTAAATTACCTCAGAAATTCTTTAAATAAGTGTTACCATTAGCAAAATGGTCTTAATCTTAATAAATGGAGGTTAAACAACAATAAAGTTTAAGAACTACTTTGGAAGCTCTAGTCTTAAGAGAGAATTTTAAGCATGTCTGATAATCTTTACGATATAAGCAATAAATCCTGCAACAAATCTATCACAACCATTAGATATTAACACTTTAAAATAAAATAAAATAAAACAAAACCTTGTTTTTTTATAATTAGAGAGCGTTTAACAAGAAATTGCTTCTTCAGAGAGATTTTCACAATGGGACATTTTAGAACAGAAGGTCGCACATGCGCTGAAGTTCTCTCTCTGTGTGGCTAAGTGCAATCAAGATGGAAGTTTAGCTAGCTATACATTCATAAGCTTTCATTTTGAGTGGCTTGTCCCTAAACGGATATTAAAAGGCTTCTGTTTACTTGTGCTGTATTGGATTATAAGGTTCAGGATATTTGACCTTGCGTTTACGGCGAACTGCTATACTAATTACGTTTGTTCCTTTCATGTTACAGTAATTCTAAAAAGTATAGTTTATCACGAAAGGCTCTGAAAGCTCAGATCTTCCAGTGATATTTATTAGAACTATTTCACAAATAAAATAAGAATTTAAATATAATTCCTCTAAACTTGGCTTACAAAATTGCGTATTTTTACTTAATCTTTTTCAAGCAATCTTGCGACAGAAGAATGCCGATTATCAGTAATGCCAATAGAGAAGAGCAAAATATTAGTTTGAGACTATTTCATGAATAGATTAAAAATAAAAGTGATATATATTTGAAATTCGCGCACATAATATTAACACGTGTATAAAATGTTATACTTGTAAATACCTATTCTATTCTGAAACCGTGAGACTGAAATAGATAAGTCGACTATTACAATTGCTACGTTCTATTTTACAATACCAGCTGAGGGGAAAAAAAAAAAGATAACATTCATTGTCTGTATTTTTCTTTGTATTCTGTGGTTTGAAATTCCTAATAATAAAATCAATTTGCACAATTGACACATCAAAAAACGCTTTGAAGAACCCTCCATTTTGCATTATGATTATCATTGTCCATGCTTTTGTTGCTATCAAGCTCCCCACCGCCTCTTGCTAAAGTGATCAGTGATGCGTGTTCAGGAATTATAGAGTTGGCTACACTGACCACAAGACAAATACACGTCGCATGATAAAACGGATTTGATACTTTTTTTTCGATAATTGCACTCCGTAATCCGACTGTTATTGGCCAGAATTCAACAGATTGTTTCGTTTCATTGGTGTATTTTAAGATATTTTTATTTGGTTTTTTTATAGACGCTCTTTAACATCTCAGACCAACAGCATCCCATTCAAATCAGGACGCCAAACGACCGACAAATTTTACTCAGAGGCCTCTTCTTTTAGGCTTGAGATTCTTTTACGTGCGGCAAATGTACGACATGGGACCCAATTTTCCTCCCTTCCCTTACGCATGAAAAAATGAACCCACGATGGTTACCGCTACACCACCATGATTTTAAAATGACGTCACATGAGTGAAAAAGTCTGTTTAATTCACTTCGCTCACAGGCCAAACATTAAAATCAAGATTAGAACTATTGGTCAAGAAATGAACGAAAAGAACTGAATGGGTTCAAGATCTTTTCAATTGCTAACATATGGTAATTCAAATACATTACTAACTGCTCGCTATTGTTCTAAATTATAGCTTGAATTCAGTGATTAATTGTATTTACTTTCATGCAATATTCTTTCACATTAGCACAGGTATAGTGCAACTAACGTTCCCTTACTTTCTTCATTGAAGTAGCTAACATTAGAGAGACGAGAAACTGTTGCACTGTCTGTTGCCCTCCCGGTAACAAGCTCAATCCTGCTCCACACCGAGTAAAGCTGTTCAAGTTGTGCATTTCGGTTAATGGCTTACATTGTGGTAGTACGAGTATTAATTAATCAAAAATAAATATAACCAACGCTTCCATGTTCAATTACGAGCTTTTAGTGCTTGCTAGTCTCAGGGAGTTGTGACAGGCTCATGGCAGGTGTTTCTGAAAAGCATAACGACCCTCCATGTTAACGAGCAGTTTGAGAAACGTGACGTGACATATCTTGACATCTCCCAAGCGCTCCAGCTCTGCAAGAGGATTGATTTTCCCCAATCGATGACTATAAGGCATCTCCAAACATTCTAGAATCTGAGACTGAGCTTGTCTACTCACTCCATTTTCAAAGGCTTTCACCTTCACAATAAATCTTTGCTGCGTTGAGTTTCGCTGCAGATACATGTGAACTCGAGTTAACTGATGGTACAAAAATAAACTAGAAGACAATTGAAAGAGCTTGAATCTATTTAACAAACTAATAAATGATTCTTCTTTCCCAATACAAATCAAATACTTCTTTAAAATCAAATCCTTTTGCCCATTCTTCTCGTTCTGATCGATTTATTATCTTTCGCTTCCTTTATTGATAGCAGTTTATCATATCCAAGTCAATTCAATTATTGAATGCACACATTTTCTATTTACCATGAAAAATAACTCTTTTTTTTATAAAAATAGAAAAAAATATTATCTGCGGCAGAAATTAAATCTTTAACACTTATAATAAATAAAAGTATTTGTTGAAAATGAATAGCACATTATTGAAAAATTACCAAAACGTGTGGAATTACAAATTGGGAAGATAAATTGTAACCTCAAATCTTGTGTTATCATTTCTGCGAATCAAGATACTGCCGTCTACTTAATAGAACAATAGGGCTATTGGTTTAAAATTTTTTTTTTTACTGTTTCATATATTACCTAGTCTTAGACTAAGGATAAGTGAAAATGATGAACAATATGCAAACGTAAAATCCTAACCACGTTATTTGTGTGCAGAAATACATAATCATTGTTCCTGGCATACAAATTGCGCGATGCAATGTTTGCACATGATTTGTATTTATATTTCTGAACAATTACAAAGAGGTCTTTATCCTTTGCACGGACGATAGCGCAATCTCTTACCCGGGCTTATCAACAGCGTAGGCCGGTTTGTTCGCCTACCGTCTTACGGATAAAACCAACATCTTGTTATTTTAGGGTGTTATTTGCTCTTGAAGATAAATCAAAACTTCGTCGGTGAAATAAATTAATTTCAGATCAGTTTTTCCTCTACTAATTCGATTAAAATAGACTTACAAAAAAGTAAGTATGCCGGCGTGTTCATGCTGTTGTAATAGCTGTATTGCCGAGATTCTGTGTGGATTTAATTTAAGAGGTTTTGAAGCTACTCTTGCTGAGTTTTTGATATTCCTGTTTTTTGTAACAAACGCCTGAGAGAACTCTGTAAGTGGGCTATTCCGTTCCAATAATATTTTTTCTTAAGAGTACATAAGGGATTTTATTTTTTAACTATATGTCTATACATGTACATAATATAGTATAGTATAAAATGTGTTTCTATACAGTATATTTCGCTACCAACATTTAACACACAACAAAAATTACAATCGCTATGCATATAGTATATCATACGAAACTACGTGAGAGATCGGATAACTGTACGTTGACTCTTGTTTTTAACCGCATACTCAACTTTGAGCATATCAGACGACAAGCATGTGATAGACCGAGGGAGTTATTAAAAACATGCTTGCGAAACATAAAAAGCACGCTGTATTTCAAATGAAACAGTACGACAAGCCTACTAAGGTAAGGGGAATATATCAGCATTTTAACCTATGCATATCCAAGTTTACTTTGCTTGCTTTTGTTTTACAGGTAGCTTTCTTAAGTTTTCTAAATTTTTACTGTGGTAATAGTTCAATTTATTACATTATATTGTATTGTTTCACAATTATTTTATTTGAATGGGAAATAAATATACATTGTTTTATACTGCCACGAGTGGCCGAAGTCGTTAAGGTGCGAACTCGTGATCGGGAAGTCTGGGGTTCGAATCCCACCAGGACCGTCCTCCCTGACTGAAGTTTTTTCCAGGTTTTCCTTATTCCTCAAAACTGGTAAATGCCGTGGAGGTACCCTAAACTTAGGCCTGGAACGTTTCCTTCCTTAAAAAAACACCCTTTCCCAATTTATCATTTCATTTTATGTATCATCAGTGTTCACCGCCTGTTGCCACAGTAGTAAAAACGGGCGTTAAACACCATAAAAAATTATTTTATAGTAAGCTACAATTTTATAAAATATATGACCCTTACAGCAAACGAAATATTGAATTATAATTTATATATGTATCATACAGAGCAGAAATCATTGTTTATATTAACCTTTCTCAAGTATAAGGAAAATGCACAAGTGTGAGAAGATAAAATTGTCGCTAATGTGTCATAGTTATTTCAAAGATTCAGTGTAACGTGATCAGCAAGTTTAACTATGTTAAACTATTTAAGACGAGAGGCACCGGTTTGTCCAATATTTTGGAGGATACCCTAAATGATCCAGTCACAATTGTCATTTCCATCGCCTGAATCAATTATATTTCATAGTTCAATAGTTCGAGGGAAATGAATAAAAAAAAAGAGATAGTATGAATTATTCTTTCATAATCAGTCGGTTCTGGTAGTGTAGTGGTAACCATACTTGACTCCTAAACCCAAGATCACGGGTTCGACCCCGGCTGGGACCGATGGGTTTTTTGGGGGGGGCGTAAAAATCGCAAGTATGGCTTCCTTCGGAAGGGAAGTGAAGCCGTGGGTCCCGTGTCGTATATTTACGGCACAATAAAGAACCTCAAGATTTCAAGCCTAAAAAAAGAGCCCTCTGAGCAAAATTTGTCGGCCGTTTCATGCCCTGAATTGAATGGGACGCTGATGACCTGAGATGTTAAACCTTGTCCGTAATTAAACCAAATCCAACAATAGTAATAATAATAATAATAATAATAATAATAAAAAAACTATAAGGTATCATCTCGACCACAGTATTATAAAACACGAAAACAGCTCATTTAAGTTTTTACAATAAATTCTAAGTGCACAAACATTAATATTTTAGCGATACATGCATTGTAGGTTGTTAGTAAATTTAATGCCGCCTACCTTGATTATAAAACTATTTCAGTACTCTAAAAAATACCATTAGTCTATATTATTTACGACTGCTCGCCTATACTAAAATGTTAATATAACCATTACCGTCACGAAACCTACCCACGCAGTAATTATTTGTCTTCCTACACAGATGTTTTATATCATTTGTCTGCTCCCCAACAGACGAGTCTTCTATAACAACTTTGATAGTAACGATTTCGTTCCGGATGCAGTTTATATAGCCATACACCTTAATCGAGCTCTGATGTAAACAGCAAAGATGTAATTTTAAACTTCCAATAATATGAGATTCAAATTATTACTGGAACTACCATAGAAACCTGGAGAAAAGTTCCTAGAATTAAAATACTAGTAGGTTATGATTCATATTCACCCGTAACAATGATATATGTGCGTATTAGTGCAACCAAAACATGGCTAAAACTTCGAGCAGAGATAATGAATAGTTTTTATAACAGTGAGGACGTTAAACCAAGCGAAATTCATTTTAGGATGAAATGGCAATACGCTGAGCATGTTTATCATACAGTAAGGGGAGGCATTCCTTGCTAGGTTGTATCTAAATAAGGTTTTCAAGTAAAATACAAGCAACACCACAAAACAGGATTATTTTCGTTGGCTGCAAGAAGACAGGAAACTGTACTGAAAAACTACATGTGATATTTATTTATAACGCTGTTTGAAAACCTCCTTTTATTTATCTTCTTAGTTGAGTACAGGCATTAGAAACGCGATCCTGCTAAATCGAATGTTATTTTATTTTAGTTACTTGATGTCACCTTTGTTTAAATGCTCTGAAAATAAATTTAATGTAGGCTAAGGGGGTAATGGGTGAGAATTCTACTCTTTACAAATTTTGAACTCGAAATTTCAATTAGTGAAATATTATGATCAAACACATTTCGATGGGAAAACGTAATTTATATATTCAGAATATTAATACATTGGAAACACTTCCTATAATTTGTAACATAACTCATAAGTAGAAAATAAGTGTACGAGTAAATAGAGCAGGCCATGAAGCTAACGTAATACTGACATAAATCAACAGTAGCTCAATTTTCATTGTTGAGCTGAAAATGGTTCCTGTTTTTTTTTTTTTCTTTCTTTCTGAAAAGGAATATTGTTTATGGGGACTGAAAGAGAAAGTAGTAAGAAGGGCGTGGTTTATTTAACGAATTTTAACAAAATAAAAGCTTAACGGAATAAACAAGCTCGAAAATAATAAAGTTCATTGAAAAAGGAAATGTACAAAATAAGTCAAAATCTGGAAAATCTAGTTACATATGCGGAAAATGTATTTTATATGATGATGTTCATTGAAGAATATCCTTAACTTCAATTGAGAGTGAGTCAAATATCTGCATAGAAATTATTGAAATTTCAGAAGTGCCATGCTTAAAAAAATGAAAAAAAAAGTTTTAGCTAGAGTTCAGTGAGAACTATTTAAACAGAGGAATAAGTTTTGTAAAACCTTAACTGAAAATATTAATAACAATCAAACTTTTTGGAGACGCATAATATTTTGGAAATAACTTTCAGTTTAACAGGCTGCATTAATCGCTATAATTGTAAAATATTATCATGTCACAACCCCTCTGCAACGTACACACAGCGTCCTCATAACGTGCTTATGTAAGCAGGTTTAATGGGAAAATAAATAATTGGTCCAATTTGCATAGAGGTAAAGTTAAAACTCTGGCAAGAACCTACAAATTTCATACATTGGTTTTACCAAGATGGTGCACCTTCACATTATGGTAGAACGGTAGAACTATGAACTAGAGTTCCGTGATAAATGGATTGGAAAAAAGGACAGGTTGAAGAGCTGGATCCCCTGGTCTCAACCCCCTGGATTTCTTCCAATAAAGTTCACGGTTTATTAAGATAAACCACAGAATATTGACGTCCTGAAAGGAAGAACGGAGGTAATCTGGAACTGAAATTTTGTGTCCGTCCTGGTGGTTTATTTATTAATTTTTATTTAGTTTATTTACAGATGCTCTTTAATATGTCAAGTCATCAGCGTCCATTCAAATAAGGGCGTGAAACGGCCGATAAATATTTTCAGAGGCCTCTTCTTTCAGGCTTGAGGTTCTTTATCGTTCCGTAAATGTACGACACGGGACCCATGGCTTTACTTCCCTTCCGAAGGAAGTCATATTTAGGATTTTTCGGGCTTAAAAATTCCAAGCATGACTTTCTTAGGAAAGGAAGTAAAGCCGTGGGTCCTGTGTTGTAGATTCACGGCACGTAAAGGAACCTCAAGCCTGAAAGACGAGGCCTCTGAACAAAATTTATCGGTCATTTCATGCTCTGAATTGAATGGGACGCTGATGACCTGAAGTGTTTACGAACATCCTTAAAAAAAATAATACTTTACAGTTTATGGAGGCGTTGCCTGATAGCTCATATTTCATATGTTGTATTTTAAAAGTTCTGTGAAAGCGTTCTTTTTATGCTTGTAGTTTATTAGTTTAATGGTCTACTCTAGATATGTTTTTATTTTTCTTTTAACTCTTATTAATGACATTTTTTTGAAAACTGAAATCAAAAACACTATGAACAATTTTCCATGTTTAAATAACAAACACCTTATATATGTATATCGAAATTACCTTTTTAATCTTGCGGTAATTTTATGATTTAATTTATGTAAATATAGGGTTTTAAGGTGTGGCTTTTTTATTTTATTGGATAATTATTCTTAAAAGTGAAAGAATCTCTTGCTTAATAAAAATTTATTCAGGCATAATTGATAACTTTAGTCTTTCAGATATCCGCTCAAACATTATGTGTAAATGATTTTACAATTCATTTTGTTTAGGAAATTCTCCAGTATCACTTAGGATATTTTATGGCTGTAGGGAAAACATAACAAAAACGCCTCAAATGAATATGTAAGTTTTGCAGTGCCTGTATTTATCCCTTATAAAGCTATTACGTGAGTTAATGATTATAAATGGAGAATATCAGAAAAACATTATGAGTGTTTTGATATCTGGCTGAACAATCACATTTTTTGTGTTGCCTACTAAAAACGAGAGTGACAGGCGATGTTCACACACTATAGAGCTTTAAATAATTAGAAGACTCTTTCCAATAAGAGTATTTTTTATAATTAAAAACGGAACTTGTGGGTTGAATTAACAGCAGATACTCTTGCAGATTGTGAGAGCAATATGCTAAGGACTCCGAACATTCTCATTGATTTACATTTACATAAATGGGCAGTAGAATTCTTCAAGCAGATTAAATAACATTTGCCTCAATTGAGCTTGAAAAGGCGGTCCGAGGATCAAGGAAATAAAATGTCAATCATTAGCTTATTAAAGCTATGGAAAGTTCTGTTGAATTATGAACTAAAAGTAATATAAAATATATGTATGCAGAAAGGCAAATATAAAAACAATATTAACTATAATAATTCTAGCTAAATCATTAAATACATACAGCATTGAACAAGGAAGTAATCAATCTTGTGAGCAATGAATAACATTTCCAATCCCTATATACGCAGTCATAATGTAGAAGATAAAAATACAAATATAAATTCAACTCCATAGTGAAACTGACCAAAATTGTAAACTCTAGTGAGGATTCTAGTAGCTTCTTCAAACTTCACTCTCTCGCCAAGATATCCCTTTAGGTTACCAAGATATTTAGAATGAGATGGAAGAAATTTGAGGTATTCTGTATATGTCGAAAAATAAAATAATTCGAATTTCGACATTTATTTCTAAATTTCCTATGTGATTCTCCATATACTAAGTCTTGCCTACATATGACTTAGTTCCGAAGAACAATATCCAAATAATTATATATTTAAGCTTGTATGTCCCATTTTGACTGCCTCATCTTAACAATAAATAAAGAAATGAATTTATGGACGTTTAGGAACTTAATCGGGTACAAAAAAGTTTCTAAAAAGGTTGCTACAAGTGGGGGGAGGTACAGCAAATTGTGGGATTCTTGAAGAGTTTGGTGTTTCTAACAAAAGTGTGAATTTAAAAATAAGAACAATTAAATACTGGGTAAGGATAATATGAGGGAATCAAGCTCTTCTTCGAGCAGTTTGTCTAAGTGAGCAAATACGGGATGGGCATGAAAAGTAAGGAAAGGCTTAGACAAAATTGGATTGGGGTATATTTGGTTAAGGGAGAGGACATTACACGAAATAGTTGGGAAATAGTTAACAGACGTTTGCGAGATAGACAAAATATTGAGTCTCAATGCGCAGAAAAAGTATCGCTTAGCCTGTAGGCTCAAATATATCCGGTGTTGGGGAGATGACATTATTTAGATATCTGTGGCAGAGAAGAAAGAAGTGGTCTCGCATGGTTCAGATCAGGGGCTTGGAAAGGAAACAAAACAGTTAATGTTCTCGGAGGAAAAAGTTGTCCATTGTGCGGAGAAAGCGATACCTGGAGGCATATTTTGGCAGAATACAGGAAAACGGAGATTTCAAGAAGTGAGTGAGCATTTATCACCGCAATTTTTAAATGCTAATAGAAATTTGAACATTTGCCGGGAAATGTTGGTGCATGCGAGATACTCATACAATTTGGGAATATTTCTAGAGAAGACCTGACAAAAGAGGTTAATGACCATAATGAAGAGGGGGAAGTTGGAGAGATGTGATAAACGGAAGGGGGGCTCAACAGTAAGGGTTCCATTCATGTTTATGTATTTGTATATAAAATTATCAATAGAAAACGTAAATGTATCGAAGTATTTGTATATTTGTATGGATGTATGTATATGTATGGCATTTTGATTGTTATAAGGACAATATTAGCATGTACAGCTGTAAGGCCCATGCGACAGTTGCATTTATTTGAATGTATTCTAAAACTTATACAATAAAACGTCCATTACTACTACTGCTTGTAATTTTGATAAACTATGGACAAATATTTGAGTTAATACTATAAGATAAGTTGCCCAAATAACGACTCTTCCAAACTTAACTTGCTATAGGTCTAGAAATTGAGTGTATAAGAACAATAAAATTAAGACAAAAACACTTTAATCTTATCTTTAGGCAACAGCATAATAGCTAAGATATATATGAACAACAAATGGCGGAAACATTGTTCAATGGTAAATGATGCCGGATTTCCATTATCTCACCTCATCAATTGATAAAATTCGAATACCGGCCCCTGTAGTGCATTGCAGCAATCTGGTATCGTTTCCAGAATTAGTTTATTGGCGTTAAAGATATATATGGCGTTATTTACTGAATCATCTTACAATTTTCGTATTTGAGATTCTATATTGTTATCTCGGTATTTAATTATCGGATCACAGATAAACGAAAACATGTTGAGGTTAAAATGCTGGACTACTAAAGGAATACATAATTTAAAAACCGAAAATTGTTTCAGAACAAGTTAAAACCTGTACATAGTGCTGACAATACATTAAATTCTGCATTAAAATTAATAGATTTGCAGAACTAAGCTTAAATAAATGAAAGAGTTTGCAGACCAGAAATAAGAAGTCTGGATGTCTTAAAAGTATTAATATTATGGTATATTTATTGTTTAAGTAATAAAATAATATTTTAATTTCATTAGTAATGCAATTTTATTGTTAATTTCAATAAATAACCACACCCTTCATTTTCTTAACCCCAATAAAAAGTAGGAACTTAAAACACCTGTCATACAGAGTCTTTCAAAACGATTGCCCTGTTTTAAATGGATAGAATTTCATAATTATTAATCATATATTGATTTGCATTCACAAAACGACAAAAAACACTTAACACATTTTATAAAAAATGTACAAGCTAAGCTTTCAGGTTACAAGCGCTCTATGCGACTTCCCTGGTTACACAAAACCGGTAGTCGAGTTCCGCATTAACTGAACTCCCAGCTGTGACAAGGCGATATCTATGCTTATGAAAATCGTAGCCAATGGTGACACTCCTGATATGGCGTAGGAGCCGGTGACCTCGGGAGTCAGCTGTGAAGATATGAGGACAGTTGCACGGTGTTTACTGATTGCTGCTTTTAAAAATGCAGTTCGGAGAATGCCTTTGCTGTAGAGTTAGTCTTTTCTCTAGATAAATAAAATTAGCTAAATAAAATACTTTAATGAACGTCAGCGTAAAAACATCCATGAACAACTATCTGTCACTTAGAACGAATTAACAACACTTCGTAATGGCCGTCTAAACTTGGAAATTTTCTTCTCCATAGATCTATGCAAAATTAATACTATATGGTTGATAGATGCAGAACTATACCCAAAATCAGGGTTAGCATTTTGAAAGATTCTGTATTTATTATGCCTATTTAAATGTGAAGAGGAAAAGGAATGAGAGATGAAGGCTAGAAAAGTGAATGAGTTCGAACAGGACTACTTTTAAAAAAAATTAAAAAGAATGTACTTGTAAAAAACAAACAGACTAAAGAATTATTGCGTGGAAAGAAAAATGTAAGAAAATTTTTTCTGATAAACAGATCTCTAAAGATTTACCCATATAGCTTTCGATTAGCTATATCGAAATACCACATTAGATTCTTGATAATACAGGCGCATTTCTTAAGTCATACGCATCTGAAAATCTTTTGTCCATGCCATAGTTTCTGAAACTTAATGTATGTGCGATTTATACTGTTTTATAAAATACATAATCTTCCCTCTTTCTCCACAATACCAGTTTTACATGTTACACGATTATCTCCAATAATTTATTACTACTTTTTATGGTAGCATTAGTCGACTTTTTCATTTCGTCACTCTTAAAAACTCAGCAAGCTTAAGAGATCACTGCATAAAAGCGATTTTCAATTAGTTTGGAAATGCCAGCTTGACATATCTCTCGAGTTTTATTTCAAGCTCTTGAGAAATATTAAACTTTTTTCAAATACTTGAACACACACACAAAAACTATGAGTACAACTAGCAGCGTTTCCCTGTTCACGTTATTACAAATTGTTATAACCTATCCTCTGGATGAAAGCCTGAGATATCAAGCATGAACACAGAATGGTGACTTCAATAAATAGGGCCTAAAAGCTGATATATACCTCTTTAAAATGTCTAATTGGGAAGAATATAATATGAAACGCGAAAGCCTACATAGGTTACTAGGCAATATGAAAAAAATATGGAAAGTTCTGCAAGATAAAAATGCTGATAAGAGTATAATCAAGTGAAATGTTCCCCTGTCCATCTTACTCTTTTCAAGTATAAGCCTTGAGTATCATTTATCATGGCGAGCAGGTTTTAAAGGATCTTCAAGAAAATGAACAGACTATCATGTTTGAAAATCTACAAATAACTAGTCTTTACTTTCACACCCCTTTAATTTTTCTGGGCGTTTTAATTTGTTTTGTCGGTTTTTAGTAGGAAAATCTGATTTTCAACAAGTTTGATAATTATTACTACTATTATGCCAAAATGGTTATGTAGCACACTAAACCATGTATAGAATACTTAAATTTATTTTCTCTATTATAAACTTCGAGCACTTAATAAGTGAAATAAAGAAAATAAAGGCACAACATTAGCTCTATAGATAAATTTACAATAGCGATTTAAAAAGATCCGTTAATAGCTGGGTGGTAGCCACTTGAGTGCCATATTAATTTAAAAAGTTTTATAATAAAGAGTCATCGAGAAATCGCTCCGTAGTCATTGTGTAACCGAGATTTCACTAGGGGAGCGAATTCGGGGGGAGGAGGGCAGCACCGACCGAGCACGAGGGCATAGTTCACTCAACCACCAAGGCAAGCACACAATCCGAAGTCCAAACCTTAGCAAAGGTAGTCAGATTACCTACTAAAACCGATTTCGAAGGAATGTACCAACTTTCTCCTGTGCAATGCAAATCGCCCGAGTGCGAGGAACTTGTTGATGACCCCTTACCTACTAATTCATGGGTATTTTTTAAAATGTATTTTACTATTAATTAGATTTATTTAAATGGTTTTATAATTAAGCATTATAGTGTTTATAGACCAAGAGCATCCTGAAAACTACAATGTTTGTGTTTATATTACAAACATTAGAACTTTATAGTTCTTTACTCTTATCTAGATATTACCCAAATGTACAGGGATATGTTGTAAAGCATATTAATTTTGTTACTTGTTACTTATTTGGATAGCTGTTATTAAACGTTTAATAATTTACAGTACATTTATAAAAAAGTAAGCAAACCAAAAGCAAAAATAATTTTTCTACTTACCTATTTGATTTCAATTTGGTAGAATTTAACTATTTACATTATTTGCGATTTAATGTTATAACTTGAATATATGTATCGATTTTTTAAACTAATGGCATGAAATAACATGACACTATGGTGACAATAAAATGTTGTTTGAAGAATATAGTGACCTGATTGTTAAAATATAGACTCCAGTTGTCCGTTAAACGTTTACTAGCTATCTTTCTTTGATTCTATGTCTTTTCTATTCTTTATCTTCTTTGCCTACATTAATATAGTCTACAGAATAAACGCACAGGAAGTAAAGAAATGACAAAAGTATTCAACAAAATTATTAAAAATATGTTTATGAGTTCGTAAAATTTCATATTTTTAAAAAAATCAATAAAATATTACCTAGAATATAATATGCTTACCAGTTTGAAATGACACATAATTAATTTTTAATTTAACTAACTAGGAACATAAATTATATGCAACCAACCATAAAAAGCCAGTGTATTATACCTTTCAGTTTTCACGTAAAGTGTGAATGGTGTTTCACGCCCGTTTTTACTACTGAGGCACCACAGGCAGTGAACACTGGTGATACATGAAAGGAAAGGATTATTTTAAGGAAGGAAATGTTCCAAACCTAAGTTTAGGGTACCTCCCCGGCACTTGCCAGTTATGAGGACTGAGGAAATCCTGAAAAAAAACCTGTCAGGGAGGATGGTGCTGGTGGGATTCGAACCCCTAGACCTCCCGCTCACGAATCCGCGCCTTACTGACCTCGGCCACCCGAGGCGGTTCCACGTAAAGTGAATGTTATTTGCAACATATGATTGACAGAACAGCGTTAAGGATTAAATTTACGCCTAGGAGATTCGGATTCAGTCAATAAGGAAACAAACCTTCCCCATCAAAACAGAGCCATACATAGTTAAATTTGTAAATACAACTGTCGCCATTGTTGATTTTACCACAGTTTTAAATTAAAAATGAAACTGTCAACATTCTGTAGCGGTTTTCTGTAGCAATTTTAGCATAATAGTTCACTTCCACAGTGGCAAAATGTAGAAATTTTCTTACAAATGTTGATATGAATCTATGTATTTTGTTCATTAAAAAAATTATTGTACTTTATACATTTAACAATACTAAAGACTTAAAATGCAAAAGGCACAATTATAGTTTATACATTTTTATATTCTCTATTATGATTTTTGGAAAGATGAATAAGAAAGCATATTTTAAATGCCCCTATAAAATTTCATCAGTTCAAATGCACCAACTGGTATATTTTCAATAATTTCAGTATTCCGTTAAGAGCATGTATTCAACTTACATATATTAATGGACAAAGGAGTTTGAAAAGAGGTGAAACATGTCTTGCCTGTTTTAAAAATGAGTAGCAATAATTTATTTAATTAATGGACGAATAACTTAATCTCTTAATTAAATTATTCGTTTCGATGAAAATATAAACAAAGACCTCCATCCTCTTAATACAACCTTAAAAATTAGCGAAACATATTTCATTTCACTACAAATTTAACTCAATCATTGCAGAGAGGTAAAAGATCCAAAATAAAAAATGCCTTCTATTAGAGTTCCCCGTGCCTTTGCATATTTTAGAGAGAGAAAAATCTCGCTTATTTATACACTGCACATTTGTATCAACAAAAATAAAACCTTTTAAAGGATATTTCATTTTCTTTTTACGGCTCGCTATACAAAAACTCAATCAAATTGAAAATTTTCACCATCAATATCAATGCTACTAAGTATCACGAAATGTGTATTGTTGATTTGTTTTATTTACGGACGCTCTTTAACATCTCTGGTCATTCGCGTCCCATTCAATTCAGAGCGTGAAACGGCCGATAAATTTTGCTCAGAGGCCTCTTCTTTCAGGCGAAAGGTTCTTTGTCGTGCTGTAAATGTACGACACGGGATCCACGGCTTTACTTCCCTTCCGAAGTAAAGCCCGAAAAAATCCATCGACCCTGGCCGGGATTGAACCAGCAATCTTGGGTTTACGAGGCAGGTATGATTATCACTAGACCACCAGGACCGATGAAATGTCAACAAATTAGGTAGGTGTGCTTTGTACTTAGTAAGTAAATAAAAAGCTTAACACTAGGCAACCTATTTTTCACTTTTTATAGAACATAAAAATTATCAAGCATAACAATCGTTATTAGTTACAGAAAAATCATAGTTTTCACTGAAATAAAGGATGAACTTGATTAAATTTACCAATTCTAATTTAATGTACTTTGCTAGTCAATACTAACATTAGATAAACAATGGATTCCAGGGTACCTGCTGCTCATGTCAAAAACCTCTCCTGGAGAATGCGACAGTTTTTGAAAGTTAAGAATACAAAATACCAGAACTGTTGGACGGCTAACGTTATATCTGAAAAAAGCATGTTTTCTCCTCTTCAGCAAAGCAAAAACATATGCTTGCAAGTACTATATTAGGGTTTAAATGCCTCTCTCAAGTGAGAAAAAGCCCGCTGGAATATGAATGAAAATTCAATGCGACAGTCTCACGCTACAGAGGCCCACAGTAAACATTAATCAGTGAGAAAGGGAAAAGGCGAGCGACCTCTGACCTCAATGTTGCTGGCAGTGCGCTTGTTTGATCCTGCAGCAAGCATTGTTCGGAATCCGTGGGTGTAAAAGGCACATCCAAGTTTCTATATGCTTAAAATCCGCTTTAAGCAATTCATTAACGGAGGATGTTTGCACTACTGTCTCCAACATGCCAGGTTAGTTTTAATGAGTAATTGTTAATATGTAAGTTTCCTTGGAAAAGTTTTTTTCATAAAGCTAAGGTATCTATCAGCTATATGTTAATTTTGTGTAGATCAAAAGGAAAGACTTCCAAGTTTAGACGCTCATTACGAAGTCAAAATAGATTGTTCTTTATTTAATTTATATTTATAATGATTTTTGATGATCGAATTAAATATATATGTTTATTATTATTATTTGGGGGGGGGTTTCATTTCGAACACATCAGGACCATCCTCGCGATTGAATCATTTCCCCTTTAGTTTTTTTTTTTTTTTTTTTTTTTTTTTTTTTTTTTTTTTTTTTTTTGTCCTCGTTGGCTTGCAGAGAAATCCTAAACTTAGGCCCGAAACGCTTTCTTCTCAAAATTACTTTCTTTAATTTATTCTTTCATCTTCTGTTTCAGTAGAACTCTGTGTTTGCGACCGAAAAACTCCAAGCACTCCGCAACAGAGTAACTGTGCATGGAAATTGCCCGGCGGCAACTCAACCCTCTTACACATCTCTTCTGCAAGTAAAGTAATGGGAATAGGGGAGGCGACTTTGCAGTAGCTTGAACTGCCTTAAATCACCATGCTCTCCATTCAAGGCGAAGGTTCTATGATTTATGAACACCTAACATGTTTCCAAAGTGGCCAAAGGCAGACCACTAATTAGCATCCACCTCCTATGATGCCACAGTAATAAAACACTATCACCCCCACTTAAATATAAATATAATGTACCTAATCATCATATCTTGTGCATTATAATTAGGAGAGAGAGAGAGACTTTAATATGTTAAACTGTATGTCGGAAAAAGAGAAAGTTCTCTGGTGTGACTGTCTACGATAGCCCTGTCAGAAACAGGGCAGAGTAAATGATGCTATAAATCGCTATACAAAGGAAAGGAGCCAGTGCTATCACACTTTTTAAAATACCTTCCGTTGGCGAGGGTTAATAAAGTTCAGGATTTCGAATACGTTAGGGCAATGAACTCGCCAGCCGGTTATACAGTTAACTTTAACCCAACCAATGCAAATTTCAAATAGTAATGGGTGACATGCCTTGGCAGGTGAATTTGAACCAGCCAATGGTGGATGTATATTTTGAATTTTTAAAACAAGGCGCAAAACTTGCGCGTGCTTGTATGACCTCCGTGGGTTTGGTGAAGCCAACGACTAGTTAATTTAAATCGAATTTATAAGGAGGTGTTTGCTGCACCAGGGCATCAGTTATCAGATCAGTCAAATTGATCAGTTTATCAGTTTCCACAGATCATTTCAGAAATGCAGCTCATAGGAGCAGTTCAGATAGTCAGATAATCAGATAAAATTCGTTTCCTAGGAAATCGCGGCAGCTAAGTTTATATTCGATGTAGCCTAAGCTTTATCCTATGCAGAACACCAAAGGACGCGAAATATCTTGCGATTTATAAATTACCATATGTATATTATATCGCAATGTGTAATTATTTGCACAGTTGATATCCTCTCTCAGTCCTGTTGAATCACAAGTAATAAAATAGCGGAACAAAGCCCTGAGATATTGTTGTCATGAAGCGTGGGGCAATAACACCAATAGTCTATTAGCAATACAACATTACAAAATATTGCGATCAGCAACTAAGTCGTTTCATAACTGGCGACGAGCCTGTCTCCACCGACGAAACCGCTTCATGTTATAGAGAAAGAAAGCGGTTTGTCAGTAGCTGCGAACATAAAAAAATCAGTTAGAGCTATCACTAAACTATAACGCAAAAAGGAGTAGACGAGCTGATTTAACACTTTTGCTAAAATCCGCTTAGTCTGCTATTTAACATAAACATAACTGGATTTTCAGAGACGAATACAGTGAAATTCAAGCGTCTCGCATTGAAGTAGTGCTGAAGGCTCATTCTTTGAACAGAGAGCCACAGAGCCGGTCAACTAATAAAATGTTCCTTAAATAATAGACTCACCATCAGTTCGAACACGGATAAGAGCTACATGACATAAAACTACATTAATCACTTGCTCCATCAGAATCACTTTCAAATGTCATTGCGAAGAACTATGGCAATAGGCGTAAGATGCTACAGCTAGGATTGAAAAAATACTGATAGTTTCTATTAAGAGACACAGGCGTCCAGATAGGGCAATAATTTACTTAGCCTCGTATGTTGAATGCAAAGCCTGTTGCGTTCTGGTGGTTTAATGTCTTTATACTTGCTCTCATATTCCAAAAATCGATAAGCTGCCGCTTGTATTCCCAGATTAAGAACATTTATTTTTCCTGTAACCTTCCCTCTTTCATATCAAGATTTGTTTTCTTTATAAATATTCTGAATTATCTTTATAAAATTCTGACTTACTCCTTTCTTTCTCAGTTTAATCCAAAGTGTTTCTCTAGAAATGATGTCGAAAGCTTTTTGCAAGTCCAGAAACAACAAATAGATTGTATCTCTTTTGTTACTCAGATATTTATCGACTGATGTTCTAATTATAAAATATTGTCAACTGTTCTTTTATATTTCCTGAAGTCTGCTTGAAATACTGAACTTTTCTTTTCTTTCTCTGCCCATTCTTGTAATCTTTTTGCTAACACCCAAGTGAAAACTTTCCCAATAATGAAAGTAAGCTAATTCCTCTATAATTTGCTGGGTTCCTAATATCACCTTTACCTTTATAAATTGTTGTTACAATTCCCACTCTCCAATGTTTTTGGTGTTTTTCCTTCTCCAAAGATTAAGTACAGTAACAGCCCCAGTATGTTTAATCTGTTAAGGTCTTCTAACCAAGCTTTCCAACATTCCCCTTGTATTCCATCTATTACACATGCTTTTTAAGTCTTAAATTTTTAATTTGTTAACATATGTTCCAAAATATCACTTCACTTTGCTTCTTCGCTTGAAGTAATTTTGCTATCTAACAAGTCTATTTTCCGTAGATTATCAATAATCAAATTATCTTATTACTGTCAATAAAGCAGTATCGTTGGGTGCTTAATTCGTCTAAAACACTGTTAAATTCAATTGAATTAAGATGTAGTCATAATGGATTTATTTGCTACTAAAATTACTAAGATTGACTTTTAATTTTCAATTGCCTAAAAGCAGATTACTATAAAACTCTATTTCTGTTTATATTTTACAATTTGTGGGTAATTACAGTCCGTAAAATTAAAAAACTTAAGCAATATCGGTGAAATATTAGTAAATTGTTAATAATTTAATTCTTTGCACCCCATATGTTGTTAATACTATCTCATATAAACCACTTCCTTTCACCTCGTTTGGTTTGGTTTGGTTTGTATCTATCAATCTCAGCCTGATAGTTCCCCTTAAATAAGTCATGGGTTGCATCACGCGTACGTTAAGTTAGGGCAGCTTAATAACAAGCTAGGCACAAAAGGTGCATTTTTGGTGATAAATCAAAGTAAAGAACAAGAAAATTTCAAATAATCCATCTTTAATATGTAAATATTGTAAACCCTTCACTCTAGCACCAACTTTTACTTAATTAACACTATACCGGTTTCTACTTTATCATTAAAATTGTTTATTTATTTATGCGTTCATTTATTTACCGCAAGAGTTAAGGCCATAGGGCCCTCCCTTCCAGGCCAAAAATACCTGCGAAATACAGAGCACAATATAATAGTTATATAAAATACAGACACAAATTAAAAATATATACTGCATGTAAATATGACATATTTATAAAAAGTTACAGTTGAAAAAGACATTGTTAGAACTCCACTTGTTCTTCTATAATTTCTAGTTTAATAATTTCTAAATGTAAGGGAAGGAAGGAGGAGGAGTTAAGGAGGAGGACAAGAAGTGAAGACTTAACTATTGCGATACCTAGCGTTGAGGAGATAACATTTGATCTATTCTTAAATTGCTTAAATGTCCGGCAATCCCAGACCTTAGCAGGAAGGGAGTTCCGATTCCGGGAAATGGCACGCTGAATGAGGTTAGTAGAAATGTGTGAGGAATAGACAGTAAAGTGCGGATATTCCGAATCCGAGATAGACAGATACACAAAGCGAGATGCGAAATCTCACTGAGGGATGGGGGTATGGGAGATTTTAAAAGTAGCTTAAGGTAATCAGAAACCCTACGTTCTTTTAGAGGTAGCCATGACAGTTGATTTCATAGCGCCATCACATATCCAAATTTACGAGTAATAAAAACGAACACGGGCATTGTGAACACGTTGTAATCACTCGATTTGCCCAGTATTCAAATTAGAAAATACAAGTAATCACAATCACAGTGAGATATAACAATAAATTCTTTTTGAGATTGAGAGATAGATATTTGCTACATGTTTTATGTATAAATAAAATAAAACATTTTATTACGTGTGTGTTGTATGATTATGCAATTCTAGATCGGAGTCTATATAAAAACCTACGTTCCTTGCCGTGTTGTTATAATTAATGACGTTATTTATCACGATGGGTGGAAGGTCGTTTGAGTCTATTTGTTTGTCCCACTACTATAGCCCGCGTTGGTAATCACTGAATTCCATAAATACAGTGGCATTCGTATCTTTGGCCATGCTTGCAAAACATACTTTAAAATTTAAATAAAATATTTATAAATATAATACTTCGGAGTAAGCTTGTTGCTTTCACGTCAAAATAATAACTGAAAAAAGAATTAATGTACATTGGAAATGTACACATTAAAAGATGGGTTTACTGTCTATCTCGGTTTACTTATGAGTTTTATGACAAACACAAACCTTTAAATATAACATTTGTGTACAGAACACATGAAGATTTACAGAGATACTATCATCACAGATCTGCCTAAAAAGATATAACCATCCCCTGCCCCGTATTTTAATGTTTATTCAAATTAGAAGAACTCTCTAAATGGGTAGTCAGTCCAATATCAGGACCGCCTTGATGACATCACAAACACAGAAAGACGCATACACACATAGAGATGGATGATGAAATGGAATCCGTTGCAGAGAAATATTAACCCGGAAATTGCATTTTCTCAGAAAAGCCATGGAAAACCTCACTCAAGACTATCGGCGGCAGGATTTGAATCTCAAATACGTCCAAATACGAATCTCAAACATTACCGACCAAGCCAACTCCGTCGGTAATAACAGAGATATGTATAAGCATTAAATGAAGTATTGAAAGGGTTACCACTAAAATGTTGAAAGCAATTAAATATAAAATGTCACTAAATAATTATTAAAGAATTAAAGAGACTCTTTGCTAAATTAAAATAAAAAATAATCTGAATGGGTATTTAAACAAAACGACAGACGAATGCATTCCTTCTTTAAAACTACAGGAACTTAAAGCAACAAAGGAGCAATATGTCTTTTTTTATTATTATTTTTAATTATTCGCACGCATATTGGAAACCGAATTTTGAGTCATCGAAATTCGCTGCATTTTCTTTTTAACTCCTACATTGAGATAATGGTCTAGAGTAAAACGGATAGTCGAAAATGCTGTAATTAAAGCAGTGCGAACAGCTAGGTAACGCTATCAGCAAAACGGATTTCCCAAACACTTCCTTTTCCTCCGGATCGCAGTATATTTATCACAATGCGGCGAGTACATTATCTGTGGTTAACCAGAGAGAAAATTTCTGCTTCAGAAGCAGGTAAATCAGTACCTGTCTTAGGTAGATACGACTTGTTTATATTTATCGTTTTGTTTAATCTATTTAAACCTAAAATACTGGCCCAATCTATGGGCCCAACGCAGAATACGCCAAAAAGATGACCTGTTAGATTTCCACACAGCAATGCTGCGACTTCAGCGATATTATTTAGTTATATAACTTCCAGTAAATAAATATCAGTGCTAGGAGTTGACTTATAACCACAAAAGGTAGGTACAGATTGTGTTTTAAAATAAATGGGTCGGTTCTGGTGGTATAGTGGTAATCATACTTAGCTTCTAAACCCAAGATCGCGGGTTCGATCCCGGCCAGGATCGATGAATTTTTTCGGCATAAAAATTCCAAGTATGTCTTCCTTCGGAAGGGAGGTAACGCCGTGGGTCCCGTGTCATACATTTACGGCACAATAAAAGACTTCAAAGTCTGAAAGAAGAGGCCTCTGAGCAAAATTTGTCAGTTTTGAATGGGACGCTCATGACCTGATGTTAAAGAGCATCAGAAATTGGCCAAATAAAACATAAAAGAAATAAATGGGCAACTTCGATCACATAGCACTAATAACTTATAAAAAGACTGTCAAAAACTAAATCGGGAATTGAAACCAACCCATATACTCAATGCAATACTTCACTACTGTTTGAAAACTCATGTCCTTGTTTAATAATAGTGTACATCCATATTTTCATGATGAATAGAATTTTGATAATCAATAATTTTTATTTGTTTACTTACGGACGCTCTTTAACATCTCAGATCATCAGCGTCCCATTCAATTCAGGCGTGAAACGGCCGACAGATTTTGCTCAGAGAGCTATTTTTTCTGGCTTGGGGTTATTTATCGTGTCGTAAATGTACGACACGGGACCCATGGCTTTACTTCCCTTCCGAAGGAAGCCATACTTTACGCCCGAAAAAATTCATCCGTTCTGGCCGGGATCGAACCCGCGATCTTGGTTTAAAAGAATCAATAAATATATCCTTGGTGTATATATATGGACACTCGATCTGTATAAAATATCCATATGTTTGTTGCGTTTAAGATAAACTGCATATAAAAGTCAACCAAATTTTTAAACAAATGAAACTCAAAACTACACTTTTCGCTTATACACCGATAGAAAACAGCTATATACACAAACATTTATCTGATATATATAAACCTTGTTCAACATTACCTAAACGCGAGCTGAAGGAATACAGACCCCTGCCGCACACGGACAAATCAATAGAAATTGGACCAGTCCATACAAAAGTATGCGAACAACCTTACAAGAGAGGTTTATGTTGTTTACATTGCACTCCATTATGTTCTGCGAAGTGAAATGAATGTTGACTGATGCAAAGCCAGGGAAAGGGTGGTGGCGAATGCTTTGATCGAATGGGGTGTTTGAAGCAGGTCAGCGGTGTGCAGACACAAATGCCAAACCTAGACCACGTAATTATTCAGATTAATACACACAATTAGGTGAATTTAGTCAATACAAATATGGCTATGAATGTATTGCTGTTACATTATCTCAGTGGTCTGGATTCTCTTCTTGTAGTCATTAATAGAAGAAATTGTGTGCTATACAGAGTCTTTAAAACTATCACTTACAATCGCTTCAAATTAGTAAATTATCCTTTGTTATTGTTTGGAAAATAAACATACTTTAAATTCATCATAACAATAAAGTATTGTAGCAATTATGTTAAATGCTATACAACTTTGTTGTCTAATTAAGTAAAGCTTTGATATCAGAAATATTGTGGCAACGACGGTGCAACTTAATATATATTCTATTTCTGATCGCTAACGCAGAACCCCATCATTATATTCTTGCTTTCAAGAGATACATGTAAGGAGCTATTAAGCTATTGTTCTAGACACCATGATGAATTTCTAATTCTTCAGCATTTAGGAGAAATTACTGTAACTCCAGCACAAAAAAAATAAGTGGACATTAAAAATATATTGGTCATTTTTCGCTTTTAACAAAAGAATGTTTTAATTTCCAAATCACAGACAGTTACAGAAGATGTACACGTTTCAAAGATCAGTCAAAAATGATTTAATAATTACTGAGTATCTGTGGGATAAGTTTTGGTGTTTCAGTGCTGTTAGGAAAAAGAGCTTATATTTTGCCTTTTATAGTTTTATTGTTTCTTTTCTTTCTTATTACATTATGAGGTCAATGGGGGATATTGAGCTAAAGGAGTTTTAACTGGTATTTATTTTTAGTTATCAGAAAAGTGTTTGATTTAACTTAAATCTCAGTAGATATGTTCGTGGCCCACAATGAATGTCAAAAGTAAAACACTGAAGAAATTTAGTAACAGTGGCTTCCTAAAAGGTTTCATTAAAATGTCTAAGTAATAACAAACTTCTAGGAAAACAACTATTGGACAGAAGCTGTACCTTTGAAATTCTCATGTTGCTACAAGATCTTGAAGTTAACCTAACAATTTTGATGCCTAAAATAATGAAAAAAATAAAACAGTAATTTAACAAAGTTTCGTCACTATAGCGTATTTTTATGTATTTGTTTACCATAAACAAAGAAGTGACCTTCGTTCTCCTTGTCTGGGAAGGAACTTCGGCAAATATATCATTTCTGGGTAACATCTTATGCAACAAGTAACTTATATGATTTATTTATAGACCAAGTTGTAGGATTTTAAACCCCCACCCCGCGCACACACACACACACACACACACCAAATGTGCAAATCGTTATGTCTGGGGGGTAAGAAAACCATATCATCAGTCTTTTGTCCCTCCCTATACACTTTCAAGAAGAGAGACTTGCAGAAACTGTAGCAACAATAAAATGAATCTGAGATAGGAGGTGGCCTCTATAAACGTCTCTTCCCCCCCCCCTTTTCCCCTTTCTATGTAACTGTTTATCTTCACTTCGTCGAACCTGTTATAAAAGTAATTTTTTTTTTATTAACTCAAACGTATCAGGACTTTAAAATCATTAGCTGGTACACCCTGTGGTGGTATAGCTTTTCAAACTTTTTTCAATATGTCGAACTTCGATAGCAATGTTGACTTTATTTCTTGTTTTTTTTTTTTTTTATGCAAAGCGATTGTCTTAGCCTAAAAACCTGAAGTTCTTAGACCATTATAGTCATTCCATATCTACAGACTGATTTTTGTATTATTATTCGCTGAGTTAAACAGAAAATCAATGCTATTTTGAATGAAAGAAAGTAATATAAGCAGTTTCTACTTTCATTGTGCAAGCACTGCGTTGATATTATAGGGACTTTCAACACATTTACAAGTAACTTGAATGCATAATCTCACTGTGTTAGCTGTTGTCAAATTTAACATGTTTTGCTAACTTCCTTCTGGGCAATATAATACTGGCATGACCAACCGTTTATTTCATAAAATATTACTATCAAATAACAGCATCGTTCTTTTAAGGCTTAGTGCTTAACTTCTCTATCTTGTTCAGTAATAGATTTCCAAAACAAGAAATTTTCATTTTTTTAAAAAAAAAAGTTTATAATCTAGTGTTAGAACAGAGAAGTCTTCTAGAGTTCTGTAGGCACCAATCAGATTAGCTGTTCTATAAGTAACATTATGAATCTACATTAAAAGTAACTCCAATTTAGTTTGTTAAAAATCCAATGGTTGGAAGTGGAATTAATATATTTTCTATAGCTACATAGATATTAAACAACGCTTGTAGCTGATGGCCTTGAAAGAAAATTATTTTCCTACACATATAAAAGGACCTGTTCCTTTTACCTTATATTTAGTATTTTATAATATATTTTGTTACAGAGCAACTTTTGCTAAAACTGTTTAACATAATATTCTCCATGAAAAGTCTGTACCTGTTCTTAATACAGTAAGGCAGAAAGTTGCAAACTTTGATCTTTTGGAAGCATTAGTTCAATTCGATTTGTTACCGATATTTAAAACCTAAGTGCCGAATTTAACAGGATGACTTCATATATAATACATAATAGGATAATATCAGGACGCGACATAACTACCTAAATTAAGCTCTACATTAGTCTTGAGAACTGAGCGAAAGTTTGTTATACTATTATAACATTAATAGTAAATTAATTCAAATTTACATACGACGCAATCCTCCATGCTCTATATTCTACGGTTGTGCCTCAAGGTTGAGTGAAGTTTTACCCCAGTGGAAATAAAAAAAGCTCAAGTTTTAACATGCGAGGTCAAATAATATACGTATGACTCAAATTCACAAAAACATTGTGGTTTTCACTACAAAGAAAATAAATAAAAATAAAAAATAGGGGGATAAGCGAATAATTTGTACATTTCTTTTGTTTACTACTTGTTTGCTGCATAATTTTGCCTTTACTTACCAAATGCACAAGACCGATTAATGAATTAACCTGGTTTATAATCAGTAATGACATTTTCTCTGTTGGCGAAAGTTGCATGTTGGAACAAAGAATTTAATTCATTATTATAATCTATTCTGATACTGCCAACACTTTACATATGTACAAATGTTAAGTTCGTGTCACTTGCTTGAAAACTAGAAATCGTTTTTGGACTTACCTATGTTCCCTTTTCCAAGACACTGCCCAATTATGGAAATGCAGACGAAGATCCATATAAAGCCTTTAACCTTCATCTTCTTCTGCAGCAGAAGTGAGGTCTTATAGTTCATATGAAAACATATTTACCGTGGTGATGATCATTGTATCTTCAGAATGCAGCTACCCACACGAAAAGGATTTAAAATTAAGTAATACGCGACAAAGTAAAGAAAAGTGTTTACAGGTACTCTATTGGAGGTCTAATGTAAGGGCATGGTGTTTGAAAATGTAAAACAAAGTATTTAATGTGACGAGAGGGTGTGATTTAACACAAAAGTATCAAGAAGATTGTCGTAAATTCACTCGAATTACGGGGAAAGGGTTCAGGAATAAGAAACCGTCCAAAATTACTGGATTTCAAACTACCAGCTGTTTGCAACGCGAATGGAAGATACGGTGGCGGTTGCTTGTGGGGTTGTCAAGGGGGTGGAGGATGAAAGGGAGGGCGCTGTGAGCGAGAAGGAGGAGCGGTTGGGAAACTAGCGTGCGTGGGATTCGAAATCGATTTTTGGGCCGTCGCCGTTGCCGCCACCGTCGTCGCTGTTGACACCAGTGCCCTCGACCGACTCCAGAATAACCAACTGTTGGCGAACAGCGGTTTCCCCCACCCTCCTATGCCAAGTTGTTTTGCCTCGAGTAACACAGTCACACACGTCATGCAAACCATGCATACAAGTGGTATAACTTCAAACAATATCTTCCCCTGGAAACACGCGATATCTGCCGGCCGGCATGCCCCTCAGAGAAATTTGTTTATCGTCAAGCATGAAAGAGTTGGTGGGAGAGCCTAGGCACCAAACATGGCGACCAAGCTTGAAACTCGCTCTCTGCTTGAGTCGTATGACGTCATACTGATAAACGACACAGTTTCCAACCCTTACCTTACAGAATAGCGACTACCCATTGTTATAGAGGTTAAACACATACTTTAGTGTTTATACTGTAGAAATATGAAAGTCGTATGAGATCTTCAATCACAAAAAATCATAATTACCAATTGTGAAACAAAATAGAGAAGCATTAAGTGATTACATCATACAGGTTTCTGTTTCTTTCAAATGCGGTTCACTGAAATTCAGTGTTTTCTTCGTTAATCCCCATGCCACTTTCACCACTGATTTTTTTCCCGTCCTAAGGGAAAAATAACATAACTTGCACCTCTAGAACAATCAGCTAGAATTTCATATAAAAATATATTTATTTATACACATAAATAACTTTTCTATAAGACACTAGTACTTATTACCCTAGTTTTACTATTTTTCAAAATGTCAATAATATTTAAATGCGAATACACGATATTTCAAAATGTTGTTTACTACGGTTTAGATGTACAAAATATTTGGTTTCACTATTTACTATTTAGAGGGATATACTCAGAAATCGAGCTCTACTCACTAAACATAATTTCATTTCCAGGAAATGCGAGTTTACTAGGACTGTATTTTTTTAAGGAAAGGTAAATAAAAAAGCGAATATAGTTTAATTCAATTTATTTCTCCACGAAATGTTCATTCAGCTCGATACATTTTGCACAACAATATTTCAAAGTCATTACATTTTCTTTATAAAACGATTTGTTGACGTCTGGAAAGTGTCATTTAAAGCACTGCCATTTCACTATATCCAGAAAATTTTTCTTCTTCCAAGACGCTTCTATTTTTTTTAATCTCAATCTTGAATATATAAAAGTCGGAGAAGATTGAATCTGGAGAATAAACTGACTTATGTTCAATTTTTGCATTTGTTCAAATGGTGCAATTGATAAGCAAATTATTTACCAGAGGTGTATTTTCCATGCTCTAGATAGTCAAGTAAAACGACATCCTGTGAATCCCTAACACTGTAGCCACGACCTTTCAGGCAGATGGTGCAACATTTGAGTTATTCAGGATATGTTCTCACTTGTTGTCTACTGTTTCAGGAGTTTAGTCGGTCCTGGTGGTGTAGTGGTAGCCATGCTTGCCTCGTAAACCCAAGATCGTGGGTTCAAATCCGGCCAGAATAGATGGATTTTTTTTCGGTCGTAAAAATCCTAAGTATGACTTCCTTAGGAAGGGAAGTAAAGCCGTGGGTTCCGTGTCGTACATTTATGACACGAAAAGAACCTCAAGCCTGAAAAAAGAGGCCTCTAAGCAAAATTTGTCGGCCGTTTCTCGCCCTGAATTGAATGGGACGCTGATAACCTGAGATGTTAAAGAGCGACGTAAAATAAACCAAATCAATCATTCAGAAGTATAGCTATGGATCTATGTGTCCACAACCGTTAAAAACAGCTGTAAAAATTCGCTTGGCCTACATTTAAAACGCTCCAAATATTTAGCCTAGGCATTCTGATCCAGTGTGAGAAAAGTGGCATCCACAAGCACAACAACTCCTCATTACAAGGTGCTGTGAACACATTCAGTTGAGATCCCCATCATGTCTAATTGCAATTCTTAATCATCGAACGTTTTATACATATATAATCAATATATATAATCAATATACATACATACATACATGCATGCATGCATGCATACATACATACATACATACATACATACATACATACATACATACATACATACATACATACATACATACATACATACATACATACATACATACATACATACATACATACATACATACATACATACATACATACATACATACATACATACATACATACATACATACATACATACATACATACATACATACATACATACATACATACATACATACATACATACATACATACATACATACATACATACATACATACATACATACATACATACATACATACATACATACATACATACATACATACATACATACATACATACATACATACATACATACATACATACATACATACATACATACATACATACATACATACATACATACATACATACATACATACATACATACATACATACATACATACATACATACATACATACATACATACATACATACATACATACATACATACATACATACATACATACATACATACATACATACATACATACATACATACATACATACATACATACATACATACATACATACATACATACATACATACATACATACATACATACATACATACATACATACATACATACATACATACATACATACATACATACATACATACATACATACATACATACATACATACATACATACATACATACATACATACATACATACATACATACATACATACATACATACATACATACATACATACATACATACATACATACATACATACATACATACATACATACATACATACATACATACATACATACATACTACAGGAACCTTGCAGCACGGTTGATGCATTATGCTTCTCCATAAATAAGACGCATGTCGGCTAGCTCAGAGAACGTGAAATCAGCCAACAGAAACTGTGCCAGGGCCCTGTTTCACAAAAATATGGTCGAGTACACACAAGTGTATTAGTGTAGGTGCTTGTAAAGTATTGTCTTATTCCACTAAAGAAATGTTACACTGATAAAATATTAGTAAAAAGTTACAAGTGACGCCATATAAGAGTAAGACGGAGGAACAGCTGTTTGCCATACTTGAATTACGATGTGTCCACTCCTTAGTGGGTTTTAATATACAGAACGAATTATTGTCGTTCTTGCTAAATGGGTATTGTATTTTTTCTCAGATATAATGATAATTTGAATACCTTATTATATATTTCAAAATTCAAGAGTAATAATCCACTTTGAGACGACGGTTCCATAAGACTACATTAGAAGGTTCAATTTCAGTCGTCGAGAGATAGCAGAAGAATCGAGCTTCCCGATTGCTCTCGGACATTTATTTTATTAGTCCATTTGATCCTTTATATTTGTCTGTTTATATTTGAGACAGTATTTATGAGCTGCCATCCCCAAATTTAATTACAGTGATTATAGTAAGTAATTTTATGTAATTTCCTTATTATAGTCATGAGTGTAATATCATTTTATTTGAATCATTGTTTGTGATCTTATTTTCTTATGAGAGTGCAGAAAGCTACAGCCAGCCATAAAATCTGACCCGAATTTCTGTTGCCTATTGCAATAATAATTTGGTAAAGAGGGATCCCAGCAGTTCGATATTTTCTTAAGTTAATTCTGCTGCATGACTCTTGAAAAGATCTTTATTTCGTTTACAGTTAGAAACCAGTGTTTTTGTCATACTAAGGGAGAAAGCAATAAACTTACGGGGGTGAAAATACAAGGTATTAACCTCGAAGGAAGATTCTAATGGTTCCATTTAATACGTAAGAGATATAGGTGACATGCAAGTAGTCACGTACGCCATTTGACCAATAAAATAGCAGAAAAAATCGGAGGGAACAGATTATCCAATAAAGATGCAAAGACGAAAATGAGAGAAAATGTTCTAGATTTTTCTAAAAACATATTTGAAAGAATAAAGATAGTGTCATGAGACCGGCAGACAGCCATATTTATTTAATCTTGCTATTTTGCGGCCGAGAGACACTCTCCATCCAATACTCCGTTCAGTTCATTTGGTTGGAAGAAAAGGCATTCTCCGTTCGATTCTAAGTCAGTGTGGAAGAGTAGGCAATAACAATCCAATTACTGTTTTAGTTTGGTTCAGTATAAGAGTATGGTTTGTGGAAAACTATCAGTGAAGAGCAGGCAGTTGGGTCGTAGAATTAGTTGAATTTAGTGGAGTTCAAAAGCAGAGTTTTAGAGGTACTAAAATGCGTTAACGGCAGAGTGGTCGCCATAGTTAGTGCGAAAGTGGCACATATTCTTCACGAAATAACGGCGGCATATTTTTAGGTGAAATAGACTATGAACAATAAATTGTGTTTCATCTCCTATAACGAGAAATCTTATCAATCTCCATATATTCCTTCCCTTGTGGTCACAGGATCATAAAAGTATCCAACAGCAGAGTCTCAACAGCCTGGCAAAATATAAGTCAGCGGAAACCAATCATCAGAGAGGAAGAAATACATTACCCCTGAGAATCCAAAGCAATCAAATTAAATCCTTTCAAAGTCTTCCCCTTCACATATTTTACATATTTAATTAACCCTTTTCTTATTTAAAACCGCTGCATATCTGAATAATCACATACTCACATGAAAAAAAAAAAAACAGGAAAAATTGTGCGAAGAGAGAATGAAGAATGAAAAGAAATTATTTTCCTGGCATGTAGCAAGAACATTAAAAATACATTAACTAAAATGTATTGGTCTGAAATGTGCATTTGGAACAGGAAACGTCATATCAATCAGCCGTTCTTTATTTACACTTAATCTAACTTTATCATTATACACAAATATTTATTGTTTCTTTATACATATTCATCATTATCATCGCTTTCGCTAATACTTAGTTCATTTTGGTCAACTGGCTCCCAAAATCAATAAAAACATAATTCATTTTATGCTTATACTTGAAGTTACCAATATTCCTACACTTGTATAGAAATTTATACAAATTACCAGTGCCCGACTAATACTAATACTTCTGTAGAACAGAAAAATAACCGTTACTTGTACATTTGTAAGTGTGGAGTTGTAAAATACAAGCGTAGTAGAAACTTTTGTGGAACAGAATTTTGCTAATGACTACAAGTTACATGTTCATACACTTCTAATGTGTGTGTGTGTGTGTGTGAAAGAATGCCCAGGTGAAAATCGCATTGAATTATTGTACATATTGCACAGTAAAAATTAACTAACACTTCAGAGCTACTGACACAATATGTACATTTGTACATTACATGAATGTTCATATTTCCGTATAGCAGTGTCAGACAATGTTTTCTAAACAGAAGCTGTTGATCATCTTCGAAGTAAAGTAAGGTATTACAACATTCAACGATATAAACACAAGTATAAGATTGTGTCACGGGGAATGAGCGAATCCGTACTCCCAAAGGATTAATATACATAAAAATTTCCTCTTGACGTCCTCTAACATCCTGCAAACGTTGTAAACGACCTTACTGAAACACCTGTATCATTCTTCTCTATTGCATCAAAATTTTGATGGTCATATCAATGAAAGTTTTCTATTGAAAATTATGGATAGAAGAGGTATCTCTCTCCACTTGATCGGTGTTATTATTCATACAAATTCAATTATTAGCAAGGACCTGTGGTAGTACCCAATTGATAATAAAATATGACTGGTTTGCTTAACTACTTTAAATACACATGTACACTGTATATATTTATGACTTGTTACAAGCCTTCAGGAATGATAGAAGTGATTCAAGATCACTATATAGAAAAATCATTAAATAGCTTTTATAATCGTGCCCATCGTCTAAATACTTTTGCACAATAATAGTGCAATCTTTGATTATTACACTATGAACATTGAACTAAATGTTGTTACTTTTAAATAATTTATATATGCCGATTATAAACTATCTTCGACTTCAGTGCAAGTGTCAACGCAGAGCTATCAACTGTTGCCCAAGTTCGGAGATTTTCAGGGTGCTTATAACAGTCGCAGGCAATTACGATCCTTGTTTACTACAATGACCTATTATGATGTTATTCCTGTGTCATAGATGAGATAATTCAAAATAAAAAAATATAGAGGACTAGGCTAAAAAGGTAGAAAATTCTTTGGACCTTCACCTCTTCCATCTCGCAGCGGTCGTCGAGGGGTTCTGGGTATTTTGAAAATGGGCTGGTGTATACCATATTGGCATGGCGGGTGTCTGCATATATCGTATTATATGTGTTCTAACAGTCAAATCAACGCAGCTATAATAAATTTATCCCACGTCAAATTGCACACCTAAAAAAACACTCTTTTTTTTAAGAGAGTGGGATTTTTTTAAAGAATTACATAATTACAAGGAAATATGTGTTCTTTTAATTTCATCATTTCGAATTATTTGTTTAGTTAAATGAATTTAGGGTGTGGTTGTTTAACAGAGACATGCGCCTTCTATTAAATGTATGTTATGGAGTTTAAGTTGATAGAGTGATTAATTATTAGCATTGGAGTTTATAAATACACCTTAGCACATAAGCCAAAAGAGCCTTTTGTGCACTTCTTTAATTCTAACTTTGTAGTTTCAGATAAAAAGGTTTAGTGAGCATTAACTATTCCCTATATGTCTGGCAAATATGCAAAGCGTCTTTTGGAGTTCAAAAACACGGTGCAAGAATTGTTCCAACTGATGGGCGAGTTTGCGCCTTGACCAGAGCACCTTCACCTCTCTTTCTCCACTTCATACTCATTCTCTTGTTCTCGGGGATGTACTGGTGTACCCACGCCGCATCACAGGTCACAATTCAGATCAACAACTGCTCACTTTCCTCATCAAAAAAGCCTCTGATTGATGTCCTTTAGATCATATTTTTATTCTTCAGTGATGAGACATCTATGACACTTTCCGAAATCCGGCTCCTCCTGTGCCCTTTCACAACTTATGCCCACCTCTGAAGCGATTTCGAGCACCGATTACCTTCCACAAGGTCACAAATGGTCTGAATATTGTCCTGAATGTAGCTTGTCCATGGACGACGTGCGTGGCTTTCATCTTCCACTGCATCATGACCACTGAGGAACTTCTTGTACCAGTCGGGTTGGTGAAAGTGTAGCTTCTCTAAAATGTGCCCGAAATCTGGACAAAATCTAAGTCGGTTTGACTACTTCTTTAGTTAGAAAACGGATGATGATCGGTTTACGCAACGTATGGTGCAACCTCTTGCTCAGACATTGCGCTACTGGCTATGGAACGACCAATGCAGATCGCTTTCTTCCACAGATCCCCACCTATCTACCAGTACCTCCTCGCCTTTCTCATCATTCTTCCCTAGCCCAGAGAGCAAAGTCCAGTTTAAATTTGAATAACTCTTACACCAGCCTTTATCGTCCCTAGAAGAGGTACTCTGTTCTTTTTCCACCCGTTGTCATAAATCCTTCAGTCCTACATCTCATAGAATCAAGTACTCTTGCGGACTCATTGAACTCAGCTCCTTGAATTGCTGATATGTATTCGCTTCTACAGCGTTTGCAGTGTTGAACATAAGCATAAATTAATATCTCCATAGCAAAAATGCTTTGCTAGCTTGCTTGTCCGCCTACCTCTTGCTTGTTTGCTCGCTTGGTAACTTTAGGAGTGACTCCGGGGCTACTAAAGGCACATTTAATTCGTTCTATTCATGTTCCCGAAAACCTATGAAGTTAACATAGGGCGTTAAACACATAGGAAGCATAAAACTTTATAATTTATTGAAACAACTAAAACAACAGCACGCCATCTAAATTTTACCATTTAACATAATTTTTGTTGACACTTTTTCATTCTTTATACTTTTAGGGTTTTTTTTGGGGGGGGGGGCTCGAAAACGTTCGGTTATAACATGTTCCATTAGCCGTCTTAAATTTTATATTTCCAATTATTTACTGATTCTAGTCATTGCATGCCAGTGGTTTTAGACGTTTCTATTACAAAAGATGCCTTTATAGGGTAAGACATGTCAGTTCACAAGATATACTTTTACTCCCCCTATTCGAGAAAGTCGCGGGCAACTGAGCATAGTTGCTAAGTCTAGTCAAGTTAGGCGGCAGTGAAGTTTGCTAGACTTTTTTTTTTAATTGGCAGGAAAATCGACCGATCGATTGAAATATACCAAAGTTGGAAAATATTTGTTTATCGTTTATGAAACAGACAGAAATCAAGAGCCTATGTATAGTAGTTATCCTGTAGGACGACGTCACAACTTTTCGGGGAAAAAACATTATTTTGGAGAGAATTATAAACTTTCGGTCGATATGGTATCATATTGTTTTGTTATACTCAGCGTAATCAATTACTGTGTAAATATGCAGGGCTATTTTACTGTCATCCTGTACTACACAATGAGATGAGGTCTCCCGAGCGCGGCTGCTTAGTGGGGAGGTGTAGCCGCAGTAGCTGGGAAAAGGGAAATAGAGTCGCCGCGCTTAAAGCACAAAATGATAACTGTTAAAAATATTACTGCTATTATAATAAACATAATCTATGTTCATATAACAGATGCCTCTCAACGACAATATATTGCAGCATTTGCATTGGAAATTACTGTATTTCATTTAACTATTTTTCCGCAAGAATAAAGCAGTTCTGACCATGTTTCTTGATATATATATATATATATATATATATATATATATATATATATATATATATATATTCTTGATATATGATGTCTCTCACAATTTTTTAACAAGTAGGCGAACATTTTGTACCCCTAGAATTTGATTGCCTAGATATTTTCTTGTCGTTCGTCTTATCACATGTCTGCAATAATCCGTTTTTAAGTATGTATCGTACATAAAAATGCTTACTTTAAGAGTATATTATATTTTTTTGAAAAGCTACTCCCTTCAGTCTGAAGAGAGCAATGCAGGCCCTCTTTTCAGCCTTCAAAACGTATGCTTTAAATTTAGTATCCAGCTTCATTCTCCGAACAAAGAACGAAAAAGGGCGAAGTGGTGGGCTACTCAAATAAGATCTGGCTTTTTATGTTAGGTAGATACGGCAAATAGTGGACTTTAATTTAAAATGTTCAACATTCCATTTCTTAGTGACTCTGAAATATTTTTCATTTTATTGAGAACAAATTACTACTTTATATATACTGGGGGTGCCAAAAAATGTTTACACACTTTCATAGTAGATATATATATATATTTAATATATTTCAAAATTGTACCAAAAACAACAGTAATGTGTAACATGATGTTCTGTAAACAGATATGACCCACATACTATATGATAGCGTTACTACGTGACAGGTAAACTAACAATGAACAAATGAATACAAGATTATCGCAAATCAACAATGAGCAAATGAAGCTAAGATTATCATATGATGTTCTGTAAATAGACGTGACTCACATTACGTTATGCTAGGTTACTACAACAAAATGGAACCAAGATTATCGTTTGAACAACGGAAAGCAATTTTGAAGTGGTATTGGAAAACCGAGAATGTTGTTGAAGTTCAAAGGCAATGGAGACGTGTGTACAGAACAGAACCACTAATGCAACAATTGCACGCATTCAAGACAAATTTGAGACTCGTGGTACCGTTTGCGACGTTCTCAAGGGCAGATCTGGGAGACGTCGCACAGCAACAAGCCCCGCGTCCTCGGCTATGGGGTTGGAACGTTTTGAGCACTCACAGCAGAAATCTACAAAGCAATGTGCACGTGAGACTGGGATTAGCAGAACCAGCCTATGTCGTATTATTAAAACAGAAAAGTTGAAAGTTTTCATCCCAAGACTTTTTCATGCATTAAATGAAGAATACCCTGATCGGAGAATACAGTACTGTGAGTGGTGAGGCAAAATTTAAATTGAATGAAACTGTTATCCAGCATAAATGTGTCTACTGGTGTGCAAACAATCCACTTGTTGTTTTGGAAAAGGCTGTTAATTACCTGAAAATTATGTTTGGTGTGGTTGTCATCTAAGGGTCTAAGTGGACCATTCTTTTTTGAAGGAACAGTAACTGACCCAGAGCACCCGAACATGATACGCACTTCCGTCTTACTCGCCATTCATACACTCTATGGAAATGAGGAATTTTACTTCCAACAGCATGGTGCATCACCACACTACCACCGAGATGGTGTGCGTACCTTGGTGACAATCTTCCAAGGTCCGTTTGAGTTTACACCGCGGTCTCCAGATCTAACTTCATTGGACTTCTACCTAGGGGGAATTCTTAAGGATGTTGTATACTGTAGAAAACCAGCTACACTGGCAGCACTTCGGGAAGAAATTGAAACGGCATGTGCTGCAATCGCTGAGGACACTTTCGCAAACGTTGCTCAATCAATAGTTCAACGTACTCAGAAGTGTATCGACATCGATGTGGACATTTTGAGCAATGTGTTGTAAATGTAAAAGTCTAAGATGATTAGTGCTCATCATTTTCCGTTTTGGTAAATTCAGTTTTGTTGTGTTAACACAGTTTTTCTTTGCTTGAAGTGTGTATATATTTTGGTACCCTCTGTATATATCTTGCCTACAGCCCAAGCTATTAAAACAAGTGAAAAGTCTATATATATAAAAGTAGAAAGTACAGCGAATTCCGACTTTTCACTTGTTTTAATAGCTTGGGCTGTAGGCAATTGTGAGGCATCTCAGGTCTGTTCATTTGTCAATGTTGATTAGCACAACAACAATAATAATAACAGTAATAATATTCTTGTTAGAAATTCAAAATGCACAAAAATAAATAAACCTATAGAAGACTCACAGTAGTAACATGCACAAACAACAGGTTTGAAGCACGAGTTTATTGCACTACGATTTTCTTTTGAATCTTTCTTTATACAAATGCATGTCATCACTGTGCAGCAAAAATACACAACGTCCCTTATTTTGCCCTAGCTATTCTTACGTCTCATGCTGCTGCCAGCTTTTCTATCAACCGGAAAGGTAATAGGTGTGACAGTGCTATTTCCCTTCCTCTCTTCCTTCCGCAATGTCTGGAGTGGCTTAATTAGAAAATGTGCACGGTCTTTTCAAATAGCCGGAGTATCAAGTGTGTCGCAGAGAACTTTTTCTCTTCATTTCTATTAGAAACATTGGACGGCTGCTTCGAAGCTTCATTAGCAGTTTCGTACATTATGCAGATAGTAGAAAGATATCCAGACTTTATGCGCCTAAGATGCTGCAACAAGAAATGCAGTATCCATTAAGTACATTCACCAGCATACGGCTTAGTCCCTTGTCTTTCCTTATCGTACTTCTATAGCAAAGGTGTGTATAATAAAGGGTATATAGGACTAGAATCTTTGATCTATCTACCTGAAAATCGAAAAATGCTGATCGATTTCAAACCTGTTTTGGTTATGAATTTACGAGGAAAAAAAAATGCATCACAAATAAGAATACAAAACTAAAGGTTTATTTCCTGAAGGACAACTTATAACAAGAAAGATCTAAGCCGATAAGTGATACAAGTGTGCGCAAATAGTAAACATAGGCATTACCTAAATTAGAGGTTTCTCCAACAGTTGTTAAAGCAAATTTTAAGATGTCTTCCACTGAAAAACGTAATATATGTTTTCCTGTAAACTGCGTGTCTTTTAAATGTAATATAAATACTTCATGCTGGGCCTGATGGCTATGCTCGTGCAGCAAGTAGTTGCTATTTGAAAGGTCATAATGCATTTGTTTGTTGTGTGAATGTTATGCTGTGTTATCTAATAGGCAGTGGAGTCCCACCATTGTGTAAGGTCTTGGGTGACTTTAGTGTACTCTAGATTTCGTTACTTAACATCTATCTATAATTTAGTAACATAATGACATTGAATAAGTACTTTAACTGTTATTGTTCGTTTATTCTCGTGCTGAGTTTTTACAAAGTAACACTAAGTACCTCAACGCTTATACGGGGTTATTCTAAATGAGTGAAACAACTATGCCACTAGTTATAAAGTCTATGTTTATTATAAAAAGAAAGTATAAGGAAATC